>BSBM01000303.1:3180000-3780000 GCA_027924585.1 Larix kaempferi | reverse complement strand
CGATTGTGATGAGACATTTTACCCTGTGGAAAGATACACCACAATCTGAGCAACGATTTCCCTTGCATCTATTCTAGGATGGAAACTTCACCAGATGGATGTGAAGACAACATTTGTCAATGGTGAGGTTGAGGAAGAGTTTTATATTTAGCATCCTGAACGATTTGTGGTGCATGGGAAAGAGTCCTGTGTTTTCAAGATAAAGAAATATATATATGGGCTTAAGCAAGCCCCCATGGCTTGGTACTCCATAATTGATAGCTACCTTCAAAAACTGGGTTTCTGTAAGAGTGAAGTTGATCCAAATTTGTACTTCACAGTAGTGAAGAACCAACCGTTGATATTGGTTTTGTATGTTGATGATTTGTTTCTCATTTGAGAGGAGCATCTGATTGCTTGGTGCAAGAGGGATCTCACCTCAGAGTTCGAGATGAAAGAATGAGGTCTAATGCACTACTTTCTTGGCCTTGAGATATGGCAAAGAAAACATGAAATTTTTCTATCTAAAGGGAAGTATAGTGTGGATATATTGCGCAGGTTTGGCATGATAGATTGAAATTATGTGACTACATCAATGGTTTCCAATTTGAGGAAACTTCATGAGTCGGACTCTGGATCAAATCCAGTATATCTCACTTTGTATAGATAGCTTATAGGCTCACTAATGTACTTGATACATTCGAGGCCTGATATATTGTATTATGTGAGCATTCTGAGTCAATTTATGTCTAATCCGAGACACATACACTAGACAACTGCTAAGCATGTGATTAGGTACCTTTGAGATACAATTTCATAAGGACTCAGATATGTCTCCAGTGGAGGAGTCATGTTACTTGGTTATACAGACTCAGACTGGAGAGGAAGCATTGTGGACCAGAAGAGCACATCCAGATACTGTTATAGCCTAGGATTAGCCATGATATCTTGTCCCAGCAGGAAGTAGGTTTCCGTAGTTCAGAGCACTGCCAAAGCAGAATACATAGCTGCTAGTGTTTCCTGCCAAGAAGTAGTGTGGCTCAAAAAGATACTTGCAGGGTTGTTCGGTGAAAATCTTGATCCTACAGTTATTAGGTGTGACAATCAGAGTTGCATCAAGCTTTCCGAAAACCCAGTGTTTCATGACAAGTCGAAGCACATTGAAATGAAAATGCCAATTTCATTAATATGGACATATTAGGAAAAATTTGGACTAAGAAATTGTGAATTTAGACTTTGAAAGTGTCAATATCAACCTTTCTAAAGTGCAAAATCAAGTTCTGAAAGTGGCAATATTGGATTTGAAAAGTGTGTTTTTTTATTTGAATAGTATGTTTTTTGACTACTTATGAACCTTAAAATTGCAATTTTTTGTTAGGAAACTATGAATTTCAATTCAAAAAGTGTGAATTTCAAATAAAAAAATGCAAATTTTGATTCGAAAAGTGTGAATTTACAATAAAAAAATGCAAATTTTCTTTTGAAAAAGTGTGAATTTCAAATAAAAAAATGCAATTTTTTATTTGAAAAGTTTGAATTTCAAATTAAAAAAATACAATTTTGTATTTGTAAAGTGCAATTTTCATTTGGAAATGTGCAACATTTTAAGGTGAAAAGTTCAATGTCTATAATATTCATTCCTCGTTTGAATAACAAGTTTATTAGTTCGTGTTTCTTTTTTGATACAGTATCAAGAATATCTATCTTTTTACATAAATAAATTTAATAGTTTCCAAATGAGGCAGGAATTCTCTACGTAATCTGTATAGACAACTTACTTACACAGTAGTAACCAATAAAAAATGTATTTTGCATCACAATAATAATTTTCCCCAAATTCCTAGAGGCTTGTGGACGTTCCAAATGCTCAAAGTTTGCTCGCCCATCCAGGTTGATAGATAGACTAGAAGGATTGCAAAAAAATATAAATTTGTTGGGATAAGATCACATGAAATGATATCCATAGGAACTTCCATCCCATGCTGAAAACTATGCCCCATATGTTCTTGTTGTGCCTTAACTGCTGCAAGGCCCTTCTCATTTATTATAATATTTTCTCTTGTCCATCCTATCCTTGGTGACGATTCCCATATGATGCTACTTACATCGATCATCATATTTTATTCTGCACCAACAACCCATTGTTGTTTTCTATCGAAGCAGTTTTTGTACAAGAACTTTAGATCCTTCGATGCTCCTATTGGATTCCACCATTGCACCTCTACTTTGTAAGACCCAACAGTACTAGCATCTGAATCTTGATAAATATTACCAATCACCCTACCCAACTAGATTTCACAATATGGCTCTGGTGATTGCACAATGACCATTTCTCCCTTTACAACATCCACTCTTGGAATGAATTCGACTATAGGCTTGTTGCATACTGGTCCAACATAGCAATCCTACAAAGCAAGAACATTTTCCATCGAATAGGAATCCATAATTTCATGTTCATATCTTGTAGGTTCACTACTATGTATACCATTCTAGATCCAAATCCTAGGTTCTATCAAGCGCCAAGAGGGATCAAATGTCCCGAGGTGCAAATCTCTCCTTGAATAGCTACTTGAGTGCAATACCTGAGCCACCTAATCCTAAGCTCTAAAGTCTCTAGTTTAAGTCTCAATTTTTGTTTATGGCCGACATAATATTTATTACTTTTTACTTTGTATTATTATTTTTTGTTTACTTTGTATTATTTTGTTACTGGACAAACACTCGACAAATGCTCTAAAGTCTCTAGTTTAAGTCTCATATTTATTTTTTACTTTGTATTATTCTTTTTTGTTTATGGTCGACATAATATTTATTACTTTTTACTTTGTATTATTCTTTTTTTCTTTACTTTGTATTATTTTGTTACTCGACAAACTCGACAAACACTCAACTCACAATATCTCCCCCATACTAGGCTGTAGAGCGCCTCTCAGTGCAATCATGGCTTGTCGATGGCCAAAAGTTAGTTGTTGGCTAATCAACATTCTTGAAGGGACTGTCCAAAGATTTATATACAACTTCCCAATAATTTAACTTGGGACACCAAAATTGTTCACCTTCCTTCTCAATCCCTCGATTCTAGAATGAAATATAGGTTTCTATTCCTTTTCTTATTTTTTCAATGTCCAAAGGTCTTTTTGATTGCAAATTTAATAACCTACGCTTCCCCACCGGCAAGTCTGTGCTACTATCTGGTAATGACCGCCAGAGATGAATATGAGACGAACAAGCTTCATCTTGAAGTGATGCCCTCCATTGCATGACTAGAATGTTATCTATGAGCTGAAATTTAAAAAACTGGCATTTTTTTATACTGATGATCTTGGCATTTCCATCCAAAAGGTGGGGATTCAAAAAACTCTTAAAATCTTAAAATTCATCAATTAGATAAGGGACATAGAAATTTTGATCTTCGCATGTCCTATACGTATCCATAATTTCCGAAAGTGAAAATATATCCTTGCGCATTAGCTTTACTGATAACCTTCCATATGTTCCATCTATGTCTTCATGGGTGTGTCCAACCAGGAGGAATCCAACTTCAACTATCTCGAACACTCTCCTTGTTGTTAAAAGAGATAAAAATGAAAATAAAAAGCGGTTTTTGTTATCACCTGAACAATTATCTATTTGCAACAACAATATGGGTTGTAGTTTTCTATTTGGCATGCATTGATTAGTACCATCAATACACAATATATCATGTTGCATTACATATTTAATGTATATCACACACTTTTGATATGATTCTGATTGCAATAGAGCATCATCCAATTGGTGCTTAGATGTTCCTCCTTTGTAGAGAAAATCACCATATTTATCAACCACTAGTTCTTCAAGCCTCTTCAAGCATTTAGCCAAGGATGTCACAGTGAAATTCGATCCCATCTCTGAAAATGAGAGGCTAAAATGGGAAAAACCCCTAGTCTTATGCCCATGAGTCTTGACATTCCAGTCAATGATATGGGAAGATTCATAACATTACTAAAATATTTGTCCTTCTTACCCATCCTTGGAATGGAAGTCTTTGACCTATCCATTATGTCATGAACAATTCTCAGAAAAGTCTTTGGATTTTTTTTTAAGCTAATATGTGAGAATAATATACTTGGCGACAAATTGCGATATATTTATTATGAGCTTCTTGATGTCCTCGCAACCTTTCCACCTCAGTTGGCATCAGTGGTACCCTTAAGCCTATCCTGTATTGTAGTGCACTCATTACACCTTGCAAAGGAGTTTGATTTGGAAATTTTAACATCTCAAAATCTTCTCTCATCACCTTCCTAAAGGAGGATTGTGATACTGGAGGCAAACCAATACTTTTGATTTCTTCATTTGCCATTTTTCGCAGCAAACCATGGGGCATACTAGATGGCAATAATTTGAAGGTTGTCCTTGTTTCATCTTCACTGATTAATCGTGTAAGATGTGAATATTTGTCTAAATTATCTTCTACAATTTTATTAATAGTAGCTACCAGTGCAACAGTGTTCACCCTATATTTTTACAAGCCACTGCTACCATGCACAACTCTCACATCACCATTTAGGAACATGCTTTTATAATTGAAGAAAGTGCTCATTTTTATCCCATGGAATTTATACCATGCATTTTGATAGGTGTCTATTGTGTCTAATATCATTATAAACATGCTTCTTTTTCTGTCATCTCGATCTTTGGCCACAGGAGCATTTGATCCCATAGAATTTATAACATACTGTCTTCTTGAATTTCCATTCATACTATGAAATTTATTCACACATTCAACTATCGATTGAATTGAAATTTTCGATATACAAAGATTTGAGCAACAATGTTCAGTGACAATTTTTGAAAGGAATGCACCCTGATCAATTCCAAGCCTGTAAGGTACCAAGCTTGAATTTATTTCAAAAATTTTAGTTCTAACTTGCCGCCTTATGGAATGTATGGCCTTGTTCCACTACCTTTAACATCTGTATATTCACAATGGGGAGTACCTAGAAGGACCATCTATAAAGGAAATTCTTAAAATATATTCCAAATGTTGACCATGTATTCGTCTGTGTTCTTTTTTAGTAAAACATCCAAAGGAACATCATTGAAATCAAGAAAATTGTTTGCAAGCCATCTTACATGAGAGCCTTCAAATACACCACAATCATCGGAATTGTAGAAGACTTTATGAACTAAAATACCAAACTAACCAACATCTAGTGGTTTGAATTGTACAATGTCTCCCTAAAAACAGTTGACACTATTCCCCGAGCAACATAATGTGGATTTAAAGAACATTGAGGTATCAAATTAACTTTCTCTCCCACAAACTTGACATTGTGATTTTCTCTTAATACTTTCAAAGTAGTTTTAGATTGATTATTGTTGAAATTGCTTTCAACAGAAAGCAATGTTTCTATATTAAAATCTATTACTCTATTAATCGGCCACACAAAAAAACCTCCACTGCTCAACCTTGGACAACATGCCATACAAGAAAACACCACTTAATCCACTAGAATACCAAAGGAGAAGTCACCCAAAAATGTTCCCCCAACAAAATCAGTCCCATTCACATTTGTTACAAAACCTATGGAAATTCAATCCTTACAATCTGAACACTTATGTAACAACTTAACTTTTCTTGTAATAAAAGAAGAGTTATTCTCAGTTGTTATGATATGTTCTACACGCAGTGAAGTAGAAGCTAGTATATCATTCACCTCATTCTCGTGAAGATAAGACCCAATGTGGTTTATGATTTCATATACATGCCATTGAATATAACCACCAACTGCCTCTGACAATGTATTTGCACCTTCTGATGGATAGGGAAATTGAAGACTTGAATTTAAAGTCTTGGTAACATTTACAATGATACATCCATCACGAATGTTGATATTATGCAATATTTTTCATTTTGGAAAATAGATTCCTTCAACAAATTTCAATCCATTCAAAAGGAGGTCCACACATTGTTGAGAACCAAAATCCATTTCAGAAGCGATTTCTGAAATATAAAATAATAGGAGCACATTAAAAACATTATTTATTTTAAACAAATAATAAAATTTTGACTAGTAAATATTATCAAATAAGTCAATAAGAAGGGTCGGTAGACCCTTCATTTATGAGAGAAATGTAAAAATATTTAATCTACGAAGGCTAGGTCGACATTTCCCGACTTCTGACTTCCGCTGTAAATAGTAGGGACCCGAGCATTGACTAAGTTATAACATATAAAAATTGTTTGTCCCGACTTCCGACTTCCGACAAGAAGGATCGGTCACCCCTTCGTTTAATAGAGAATTGTGAACACCTATATCCAGAATGGTGAACACAAGAAGGATCGACCGACCCTTCTTGCAGTCTAGAACTACTATGAACATAATACTGGGCACAAGAAGGGTCGGCCGCCCCTTCATTTATGAGGGAATTGTAAAAATATTCAACCTACGAAGGCTACGCTATCAATTCATGTATATAAAAAATGGTGAACACTGGAAGAATACTGAGGACAAGAAGGGTGGACCGATCCTTCATTTACGAGAGTAATGTAAAAATATTTAATCTACGAAGTCTAGGACGACAATTCCCGTCTTCCGACTTCCACTGTAAATAGTAGTGATACGAACATTAACTAAGTTATAACATATAAAAAATATTTGTCCCAACTTCCGTTTTCCGACAAGAAAGATTGGTCACCCCTTCGTTTAGTAGATAATTGTGAGCACCTATATCCATCAATTCCCTATATCTAGAATGGAGAACACAAGAAGGATTGACCGACCCTTCTTGCAGGTTAGAACTATTATGAAAAGAGTACTGGGAAAAAGAAGGGTTGGCCACCCCTTCATTTATGAGGGAATTGTAAAAATATTCAACCTACAAAGGCTGGGCCATCAATTCATGTATATCCAAAAAGGTGAACATTGGAAGAATACTGAGCACAAGAAGGATCGACCGACCCTTATTGCATTCTACAACTATTATGAAAATAATACTAGGAAGATGAAGGGTCGGTTGCCCCTTCATTTATGAGGGAATTTAAAACATATTTAACCTACGAAGGCTAGGGCATTAATTCATGTATATCCAAAATGGTGAACACTATAGGAATATTGAGCACAACAAGGGTCGGTCGACCCTTCATTTACTAGAGAAATGTAAAAATAGTTAATCTATGAAGGCTAGGCCGAAAATTCCTGCCTTCCGACTTCCACTGTAAATAGTAGGGATCCAAATATAAGCAAAGTTATAATATATAGAAAATGTTTGTACCTACTTCAATTTTCCGCATGGAAGGATCGGTCGCCCCTTCGTTTAGTGGATAATTGTGAACACCTATATCCAGCAATTAAATTTATCCATAATGGAAAATAGAAGAAGGATCAACTGACCCTTCTTGCAGTCTATAAATATTACGAAAATAATACGGGGAAGAAGAAGGGTCTTCCGTCCCTTCATTTATGAGGGAATTTTAAAAATATTCAACCTACAAAGGTTAGGTCGTCAATTCATGTATATCCAAAATGGTGAACACTGGAAGAATACTAAGCACAAGAAGGGTCATCTGACCCTTCATTTATGAGAGAATTGTAAAACTATTTAATCTACGAAGGCTAGGTCGACAATTCTCGACTTCCGACTTCCGCTGTAAATAGTAGGGACCCTATTGTTGGTACAAAAACCCCCCTTAATTTTTTGAAAAAATATTTGGGGCCCCTCCTCTGTTTTTTTTTTTGAAAGAAAAAATATGCCTAAGGTCATCCAAATATCATAAGTCTTTCCCTTATTTTTTCCTTAAAAGGAATCTCAACTTGCCTTAAGTTTTCTTTTGAAGTTGTGTTTTTGCCTAAGTAAAAATCAGGATTTTTAGCCATAATGGCGGAAGCTTCGGGCTAATCTTGCTGCCATAGTGGAAGAGTTAGCTCAAGCCTCCCGAAACCACAGAAATAAATGGCTAAGTTAGGCCCGCGGCAGAAAAGTTACCCTAAAGTCTCCGAAATGGTGAAGCTTTTGATCAAGCGGGCCCGTAGCGGAACGAATTCATCAAGTCTTTTCGCAACGGCGGAAGCTTTCATCTAACTCTTCCCCAAGCATCGGAAGCGCATCAACAAGTTATTCGTGGAAAGACTCATCTATCGTTTCCGCCTCGACAAGCGTTGGCACATAAATCAGAAGAACTCGGCTAACTCTCCCGTGAAAGCGGACGAACTCACATAAGCTTGCTGCGGTAGATGGCTCCTATGCGGAAGCATTCGAGCAATTCTCCCACAACGGCAGGAAAAACTCGACGTTTCTTTCCGCAGGAGGTGGAAGCCTTAACCTAACCATTCTGATTTTGACGATCATATTTATTGGAAAAGGTTCGATTTGACCTGACCATACGCAGCATTACATCTCATTTTAATTACATGCAACTACCATATTAATGGTCTGCATGTGCCAAAGTGAATATATGGGGTGAACCCCGTTAACAATTCATTATTCTTCATCACCCGGACTGATTTCTGTTCTGTTTGAACTGCGAAGCACGTCCAACGTCGCTTGAAGGCGCGGATTCACAGACCCTTCGAAAAAACATCGGCACCGTGCCATCACTTCCAGGTAAGTACATTCACAGGCCCTGTTAAGATGTATGCTCCTACTTAAAAATGGTATGACCTGTCATTTCATTTCGTTCTTTCTAGCCATGGCGTTTTTTTCGGAACAATTGTGCTTATCATCAACCTGTTATTCACCTGGCCCAGAATATCGTCCTGCCTAGTCTTTTCTTCTTAGTCACAGTTAAATTCCAGGGCCATTTGGATGATGCAAGGTCGTCCCGTTACTACGGTATCTCTCCTTCTATCATTAAGTGCAATGGAGTTTTTTCTCCATAATCTCGAACGATGTATCGCTCCCAATATAAGAGACGTTTTGTTGGGCATAGACATAAAAGGTCCAAGGCTCCCACATTTTAAACTAATTAACAGGATGATGCATCTACCCGTCACCTGCTAGACCTTTTCTGCCCTTCCTCGCACCTAATCGTAGGTGTCTCCACAATTATAAAATTTACGCCTCCCGCACTTACAGACTGGTCAGTATTTGGTATCCAAGGACTAAAGTACCTAGATCATCCCCTACCTATTTTACTGTCATGATTCCTAATCACAATAGCAACCGCAGGGACAACTTAATTAACGCTTTCACAAGATTATAAACAAGTATGTGAAGAAGAAACTTTTTTTAGGAGTTTTGGTTGAAATGGAGATACTATCAAAAAGACACTAGTTTGAGTTGTCAACATCGTGTCATACATGCTCATTCATGTTTAACTGTTGAAGATGATTTTCAAAATGGCTAAAGGTGGAAAGAGGAAATCGAAGGCGGTTGATGAGAGTACAAGATTAGAAACAACGTTCCAGGATACCAAATGCACTACAGGTGTACCTCCAGAAGTAAACTGGGGAGATATTTATCGCATGATAAGAAATCAGGACTTCCCTAAGGATCTTTTGGAAGAGGAATGTTTATATCAGAACATCCGAAACTCCTGTATATCCAAGGCATCCACATGTCCAGAACTCTTCCCGTGCTCAGAAGTAATTGGATGACTTTTTTTTATCTACAAGAGGAAGCATATAGGGGGATTAGCAATATGACTGAGCTACAAATTTGCCAAATGGGAAAAGAAGGGGCTAGCTTGTTAAATTTTCAGAATTAAATCACAATACTAAAGGATCTTTGCTGAGAGAATAACATCTACAGTATATCAATGCATGACAATCATAATATGACAAGCATCACAAGCATCACAAGAATCAAAAGCATAGAGACAAGAGACACAGAGTTTCCGTGGGGAAAACCCTAAGGTGAAAAACCCCACAAACTTCCTCAGAGATAGAGAGAGCAATGGCTCAACCAAAATACAACCAAATAATACAGAGATAGTCTCCTAGCAGATGATCCTCCTCCTCCTCACTAGTGCGCCACTTTCCAGAGAGAGAGATAGATACTTTTTCGAGTGAGTAAAATAGAGATCTCCTATCTCTATTTATACTCACCTTTTTGCCCAGTGACCTACTGGGGCCGACTTGTCTACTTTAGTACATCCACATTATATTATATATTAAATAGGGCCGACCCCATAAGGTGGTCTAATAACCCATCGGCAAGTACACACACTTGCGACACTTGTCAATCCACATGACGACACTTCCTGATAGAGGAATAACACATCTCTTATAAGGGTACAATAAATATACATATAATATACTGATGAAATACATTCCGAAGTTACATATACATCAACACTCCCTCTTAACAAGGAAGGTATTTCTCGACACAGATTTGCTAGACAAGTCTTCTTCTCTGGATCATCGTCATCGATGCATCGTCATCGTCATCGTCACTGCTGCTGCTATCTCGTCCAATCTCTGTCTCTACTCATCATAGGAAGTTCTACAGAGCCAGTCCTTTTTCATACTGGATGTAGGCCCACCACCTGCAGGTCTTCATCATCACTGGCCATACTGTGGAATCCTCAGGACTTTTACGTGCATCACAAAACCTCGTAAGAGCATCCCAGGATGTTACGAGCATACTGCTCTACCTATAGGATCTCCCAGGGCAACGAATTACATGTGACCTCACCACAAAACCTCGCAAGAGCATCCCAGGCTGTTACGAGCATACTGCTCTACCTATAGGATCTCCCAGGGCAACGAATTACATGTGGTCATGGCAAAACCTCGCAAGAGCATCCCAGGCTGTTACGAGCATACTGCTCTACCTATAGGATCTCCTAGGGAAACGGATTACATGCCATAGGACAAAACCTCGCAAGAGCATCTTCCAGATATCCCAGGGCAACGAATTACATGCCATAGGCAAAACCTCGCAAGACTATCTGCAGATCTCCCAGGGCAACGAATTACATGTCCTCCCAGAGCAAAACCTCGAAAGAGCATTTGACAGATGTCCCAGGGCAACGAATTACATGCCATAGGAAAAACCTCGCAAGACCATCTGCAAATCTCCCAGGGCAACGAATTACATGCTCATCTGCACAACCTGATCCACGGCCACAGAGTATCAACCTGATACTCACCATACATCATTCTGATGTATCCATGATCATCCTGATCATCATCACTGCAACGTCCTGCTGCATGTCATCTGGAGCAACATCCTGAAGCTCGTCATCTATGATCATCCTGATCATCACTGCAACATCCTGCTGCACGTCATCTGGAGCAACATACTGAAGCTCGTCATCTATGATCATCCTGATCATCACTGCAACATCCTGCTGCATGTCATCTGGAGCAACATCCTGAAGCTCGTCATCTATGATCATCCTGATCATCACTGCAACATCCTGCTGCATGCCAAGTATCTACCTGATACATATCATCATACATGATCCTCCTGATCATCAATGCAACATCCTGCTGCATACCAAGTATCTACCTGATACATATCATCATACATGATCCTCCTGATCATCAATGCAACATCCTGCTGCATACCAAGTATCTACTTGATACATATCATCATATATGATCCTCCTGATCATCAATGTATCTACCTGATACAAATACAAAACACATGATATATATATCACCATACATGATCCACCTGATCATATAATGTATCCACCTGATACATATACAGATACATGGTCCAAGCATCCAACATGATGCATATATAAAATACATACACATGATCCAACTGATCATATCCAGCATCCAACATGATGCGTACATACATACATAAAATGATCCAACTGATCATATCCAGCATCCAACATGATGCGTACATACATACATAAAATGATCCAACTGATCATATCCAGCATCCAACATGATGCGTACATACATACATAAAATGATCCAACTGATCATATCCAGCAGAAACTAGAACATCATCCTGATGCTCATCATCCAGCGCTTACATCCACAGCCATGTAAAGAATCCTCCTTCCAACATGCTTGGAATGGCTTCAGCAAATGTGTCCATCACTTCTTCCTCGAAGTGTCCTCGATCTGAAGAACGCCAAGCCTCTCTCTGAAGTACTCGAACTTCACCCTGGCTAGTGGCTTCGTCAGCACATCTGCAATCTGCTCGTCCGTCGCAACATACAGGAGCTTCACAGCTCCTCTCTGCACCATATCCCTGATATAGTGGTATTTGATCTCTATGTGTTTTGACCTGTCATGAAACACTGGGTTCTCGGACAGCTTCACACAACTCTGGTTATCACAGAAGATACCAGTAGCCTCCAACGGAAGATCAAATAACTCAGACAGTAGCTTCCGTAGCCATACTGCCTCACAACTAGCTGAACAGGCTGCAACATACTCTGCCTCAGCTATACTCAGTGCTACGCAGGACTGCTTCCTGCTAAACCAAGAGATCACACCTGATCCCATACTGAAGCAACACCCAGATGTGCTCTTCCTATCTGCAGCACTGCCAGCCCAATCTGAATCAACATAACCCTGCAGGTTAAACTTTTGATTCGCCTCATATCTGAGCCCATAATCCACTGTACCCTTCAGGTACCTCAGAACATGCTTTACAGCAACAAGGTGAACACTCCTCGGATCCGTCAGGAACTGGCTCAATGTGTTCACAGCAAAGCAAATGTCTGGTCTCGTGTTCGTCAGGTACATCAAGGACCCAATCATCTGACGATACATAGAAACATCAACTGGCTCAGATGAAGCATCACAAAGAAGCTTCAGATTTGATGCCATAGGTGTGGCCATGGCCTTGCAATCCATCATCCCAAATCTCTTCAGGATATCTACTGTGTACTTCCCTTGACCAAGGAAGATCCCACCTGCATTCTGCCACACCTCCATACCTAGGAAATAGTGCATCATTCCCAAATCTTTCATATCGAATTCAGCTGCAAGCTTCCTCTTGGTATCTGCAATCATTCTGTCATCTCCTGTCACAAATAGGTCATCCACATATAGAAGTAGAATCACAGGATTCCCTTCCTCAACCTTGTAGTAAAGGTTGGAATCCGCTTTACTCTTGGTAAAGCCCAAACTAGATAGGAAACTGTCCATCCTACCATACCAGGTTCTGGGAGCTTGCTTCAAGCCATACAAGGCTTTCTTTAATCTGCATACATAAGATTCCCTGTCATGTATTTCAAAACCGAGTGGCTGTTCCACATATACTTCCTCTTCTACTACACCGTTCAGGAAAGCAGTCTTGACATCCATCTGGTGTATCTTCCATTTCATTGCTGCAGCCAGGGCAAGTACTGTTCTGATGGAAGTATATCTGGCTACAGGTGCAAAGGTTTCTTCATAGTCTATTCCTTCCTTCTGAGAGAAACCACGAGCTACGAATCTTGCTTTATATTTTTCCACACTGCCATCTGCAGCATGCTTGATTTTGTAGATCCACTTGGAAGTCACAACAGACTTCCCTTTAGGTCTTGGGACAACATCCCAAACATCATTCTTCATAATTGATTGGTATTCCTCAACCATAGCATCCTTCCATTCTTTCTTTTCTGCTGCCTCTTCATAACTGGAAGGCTCTTTGTTCATGATGTCACAGAGTAAAGCAACATAACTGGTGTGTGATCTGGTTCTCTTCTTTGCTCTGTGTTCTTCTTCTGGAATGCCAAATCTTTCTGCATCATGAATGAGCTCTCTAGCCCATACAGGTTTCCTCTTGTGAGAGTTATCCTCACGGGGTGGATCTACAGGTTCTTGTGGATCTTCAAACTCACGAGCAGTTTCTGGAACTGCATCAGTCATCGTAGTGTCCTGAAATCTTGTTTCCTTAGGTTCTTCATACACTTCGATAGGTGCCTTTCTTGATTTGATGAATGCTGAATTCTCATCAAATGTTACATCCCTGCTGACATCAATCTTCTTGAACCCTGGAAAATATATTCTGTAAGCCTTCGAGCTTTCACTATAACCCACAAAGATGCCCTTCTTTCCTGAAGGATCTAGTTTAGTCCTTTTCTCCTTTGGGACATGAGTGTATACTGGACAACCAAATATTCTGAGATGGTTGACTTCAGGTTTCTTACCAGAAAAGACTTCTTCTGGTGTCTTGTTGTCCAATATCTTGTGGGGTGTTCTATTATGTACATATACAGCTGTTCTAGCTGCTTCTGCCCAAAGATGCATAGGAAGATCCTGGTCATGCAACATTGCCCTTGCTGCTTCCATGATAGTTCTGTTCTTCCTTTCTGCAACTCCATTCTATTGAGGATTATATGGAGCAGTCAACTCCCTCTTAATCCCTGAGTCACTGCAAAGCTTCTTGAAGTCATTTGAGGTGAATTCTCCACCATTGTCAGATCTGAATGTTTTGATTTTCTTGTCAGTTTGATTCTCCATCAAGTTTTTGAATTCCTTGAATTTATCAAACACCTCATCTTTGCCCTTCAAGAAGTATACCCAAGTCTTCCTAGAGAAGTCATCAATAAATGATACATAGTAAACATACCCACTCAGGGAGCTGGATGACATAGGGCCACATACATCTGAGTGGATGATTTCTAGAATATCTTTTGCCTTGCTTTCACTGCTTGGGAAAGCCTTCTTAATGTTCTTACCTTTTGCACATCCTTTGCAAACACCTTCATGTTTGGTCTTGATTTCAGGAAGACCCTCTAGAGCCTTGCTTGCAATTGGAAGTGCTCTATAGTGCATGTGAGCAAGTCTTCTATGCCAAAGTTCACTTGGCTCCATGGATTCATGTACCATGGCATGTTCGGGTTGACCCTTTAATTTGTACAAGCCTCCCTCTTGCTCTCCAATCACCACTGCATCATCAATAGTCTTTCCCTTTGGCCACATTAGTACTTGGCCATCAACAAATGCAACCCTCATACCTTTTGCATCTAAAGCAGAGATGGAGAGTAAGTTCTTCTTGAGTCCAGGTACATAGAGGACTTCCTTCATCTTCAGAGATTTTCCAGAATCTAGGTTGTAAGAGGCTTCACCACTTCCTTTGATTGGGTATTGATAATCATCCCCAAGTTTCACCTTATGGGGTGATTCATGTTCAGAAAGGTTCACAAAAGATTCCTTGAAACCTGTCATATGTTTGGAAGCCCCACTATCGATCAACCAATCATTACAACCATGGGAGATGGTACCAGTGAGTGCAGAGATCAGAACATACTCTTCTTCACTTGATGAATCATTATCACTACTACTTTCTGCCTTAGCTTTCTTCTTTGGAGGTTCATCATCTTCAGCAGCATGAGCATGAAACCTTCTTTTGCTGCCCTTCTTCTTCTTACTAGAGTTGTTGTTATTATCCCTTTTGTTCTTAGGACAATCTGAAGCAAAGTGACCCTTCTCATTGCATGTGAAGCATCTTAGGTCTTTCCTGTTCTTCTTTTGATAGGACCTATTGAGTCGAGAGGGATCCTTCTTGATTTTGATTCTTTTGGTGTGACCTGCAAGAGCTTGATCTTCTCCTCCCATCTTTTCCTCACGAGCTATAAGTCTAGCTTCTTCTTGAGAGCATTCTTCTCAAAGTCTACTGAAGGAGATCAACTTCTTCCTTGCACAAATTCCTTGAATAAAGGAATCCCATGACCTGGGTAGGCCATTTAGAGTGGTCATCACCACTTCACCATTCTCCACCATTTCATCTACTGCTTCTAATTGTTCCTTGATCTGAGAGACCCTTGAAAAGTAGGATTGAATTGTTTCTCCATTCTGAAACTTCACTGCTTTCAATTGGTTCTGCAGGGTCATCTTCCGATTTATGTTCTTTCCTTCAAATAGCTTGGTCAAAGATTCAAACATCTCTTTGGGTGTCTTGAGAGAAGACACATGGGGTATGACATGGTCTTTGATAGAATCAGCAATGATTCTCTTTGCCTTGACCAAGTTCTTCTTGTGCAATACCTTGGCCTCTTCATCCTCTGGGATAGGGATGTCTTCTTTCACATATGAGTCCAACTCATTCTCTTCCAGGATTAGCCCAATCCTATACTTCCAGGCTCAGAAGTTATCAGCCCCTTCAAGCTTATCCTCAAGCTTGGTGTGAAGAGACATCTTTAAGAGTACTTCAAATGGAAATAGAAAAGATTTAGAACTTACCACTTGAAGTGCTGAAAACTGGATCTGGTCCCGGATTAGGGTTTGTCAGAGAAACCCTAAAAATTCAAAATGTGAATTTCAAAATTTCGAAAGGATAGAAAGATGCGCCTTGGAGAGCTGATCAGCCTAGTACATTCAGAATTTGAGATCAGCAAAGTCTTATCCTTCAAAATTGCCTTTTTGTCCTCCCGGGTTCACTAGGGAGAGCCCTGAATTAGGGTTTGAGTTTCCCGGAGATCTACCCAGCCAAAAATCTCGATCCAAAGCTCAAACCTTCGATTTTTGCAAGGAGCTTCCAGCTGTACCTTCAGTTTCCAGAAATTCCTATTTTTGTTGAAACCCTAATTTTTAGGGCCAAAACTGAAAATGCTCGGAACTGAAATCTGATTGGACAGAAAGATGCGCCTTGATGAGTAGATCCAATCTACTATACTGAATTTCAAAAATCTGTGGAGAGAAACCCAATAAACAAGCAATACAAGCTTCCGTCACTGCAAAATGTCTTCTTCTTAGTTAAGCTCTGATACCATGTTAAATTTTCAGAATTAAATCACAATACTAAAGGATCTTTGCTGAGAGAATAACATCTACAGTATATCAATGCATGACAATCATAATATGACAAGCATCACAAGCATCACAAGAATCAAAAGCATAGAGACAAGAGACACAGAGTTTCCGTGGGGAAAACCCTAAGGTGAAAAACCCCACAAACTTCCTCAGAGATAGAGAGAGCAATGGCTCAACCAAAATACAACCAAATAATACAGAGATAGTCTCCTAGCAGATGATCCTCCTCCTCCTCACTAGTGCGCCACTTTCCAAAGAGAGAGATAGATACTTTTCCGAGTGAGTAAAATAGAGATCTCCTATCTCTATTTATACTCACCTTTTTGCCCAGTGACCTACTGGGGCCGACTTGTCTACTTTAGTACATCCACATTATATTATATATTAAATAGGGCCGACCCCATAAGGTGGTCTAATAACCCATCGGCAAGTACACACACTTGCGACACTTGTCAATCCACATGACGACACTTCCTTATAGAGGAATAACACATCTCTTATAAGGGTACAATAAATATACATATAATATACTGATGAAATACATTCCGAAGTTACATATACATCAACATAGCTCGAGCTCTAATGTTGTGGGGAAAAAAGGTTCACAGAAAGAAAAGGATGCCATAGAAGAACAAAGGCTCCTGGAACAGGCAAAGAAAATTGAAGAAGATAAACGTATAGAAGAGGATAATTTGAGAATCCAAGCAGCCGAAGCTGAGGCAAGGAGGTAAGAAGAGAAAGAGAGAATTAGAGTGGAAAGGATTGCGGAGCAAGAAAGACGTGATGCATTAAGAAGGGAGTAGGTGGAAGAGGCACAAAAGAAAGAGGAGGAGGAAAAGAAATCTCAAGATGATATTGATCCCAAAAGCCCAGACCTGCAAAATTTAGATATGGGTTCCCCCATAAGAGATTTACCCATTGTCCCTTTTACACCCTACAAAGGCAGTACAGTTTCTAATTGGGTAAATTTTGCTTACAACAAGAAGAGGAAACCATTTTCAAAGAGATAGGTTCCAAATTGAAAAGACCTTTTCGGCCAGACAACGTCACTACACATGAGAATACAGTGATGTGGAACATAAAAGAAGCTACTAAACTCCTGGAATCCATCTCCGTAGCCGCTGTTATAGCAACTACAGATAATGTCAACACACTAGGGGATAAATTGAGTGAAGAAAAGGAGAAAGCACGTCAGCTGTAGGAAGCTTTAGTTAAAGAACGAAACTATACAAATTTGATGATTGAGAAGAAAGATGCCCTCACATCTCAGAAGGAAGAGTTAAAAGAAACTCTCCAACAACTGGAAGCTGATAGGAGAGCTCTGGAAATACAAGTAAGGATGTTAGAGGAAGAAAAGGGAGATCTTGAAGGAAAAAGCCTGAGACTTGAATCAAAGAAGTTTGACAACATTCAAGAGATTGTTGACCTGAAAGAACACAACGAATTTTTATAAGAACAATTAAAGCTGGCCAACAGCAGAATGGGAGACATTAGCCCCTTCCACGAGCAAGCCTGTGAAATACTAAGAGAGACCTATGGAATAAAAGAGCTTCTATCCGAGGAATAGTATACAAGCTAAAAGCAATAATGGCCCAGGTTAAGGAAATCAATGTTGAAGCCACTCGGGTCAGGAAGAAGCACACACGCATCAGGGGAGAAATTAAAAAACACATTGAATGGAGGGAATGGAAATCATAGTTCCCGAAAAATATTCCCCTTAAGTCTGTTGTTGAGGATAGGGCAGATATACGCACCCTAGATTATTCTAAGGATTGCGGAGTAAAGTTGGCCGTTGTGACCTCAGCTACTTATGAGCAGTGCAAGAATTTGTATTCCTAGGTACGAGCCACACAGGAAAGTTGTCATATAGCCATGCCTCCAAATTTAGAAGAATTCTCGGATAAAGCACAACGTTTATCTAAGCTAAGTGAAGCACTAAAGGCATAGAATGAGTATGTGCAGAAGGAAGATGTCTTGACTTCAGAAGACCTGCACCAATTTATCAGTGAAGCAGCTATTCATAAGCACCACCTAGAAGAAAGTCTCAAGGCCACAATGGCAGAAATAGTTGTTTTAGCAGAAGAACTCACCAAGCAGAGAGTGTCCCTCAGATTTGTGATTCCCCTGGTTGGAATGAATATAGTAAAAGAAACAAATTAGTGGGGAAATTATATTGCAGAAGTGGATAGAGCGTTGGCAGCCAGTCAAGCTCCAACATCAGAAATTGCCCCAGCTGTTGCAGTAGTGATGGAAGAAGCCCCAACAGTCCCAGAAACACCTAAGTCACCCAATGCGCCAGCTCAGGGATAGCTTACCTTCATCAACATGTCTCTTAGGCTAATAGTTTATGTAATGTCCCCATCTTGACACTATTGCATTAATATTGTAAATGATGTAAATATTGTTATTTAGTCATGGTGAGGAGCTCAAGGCCAAGCCCCGCCATTGATTTATCGTTCTATGTATCGGCAATTAGAATAGATGCATATGGTTCTTGTGCTAGCCGTGCACAATGAGAATTCGGACATCATGTAAATATGCAAATTTTAATGAAAAACCCACAACCAGCTATGCAATGCAACAAAGAGATGGGGGCATGATCTTTACAAGGAATAGGAAGGGAAAATAACCAAACCCTTGAGCCATGGTGTTAAGCCATTTCATTGAGGAAACCCATGAACTCTCAACTACCCATTGGTCTCATGCGCCCAATCATTTAATTCTTCCAAGAATTGGTTGAGACAATTAATGCCTTGGGATGGGAGAGGTATGGCTGTCAATTTTCGTGTATGGGCAAGACAGCAACCTGGGAAATCGAGTTTTGGTTTGCTGGGCAAGAAAACCCCCACAAAATGGTGCCCAAATCCATTCTTCACCCATGGCATTCATCCTCTCACGCAGTTTGAGCTTGTTGGGGTTTTGTCCTTCACGTTTTTTTACCATTTCCTGCATTTTTTCCATGCCTGCAAACTCGTTTTGGTTAGCACAGTGGCTGGGAGAAGAGAACCATAATTTTCTGGGGTTATAGAGGTCGTTTCTGCCCATGAATTGCCCATGGACGTTTTTCTCAAAACGATTATGCTCCTGGGGTTGTTTCCCTTTCACCAAATTTCGTTTTGGGCTTCCCCACGTTTTTCTGAGTTGGTAGAAACCCCAACTTTGGTTTGAACCTATGAGTAGGAGATTTTGGAGTGGAAGAGGATAGATTTGGCTTGATGATCCTAATGAAGTATCCATAGCTCAATGGGTGATCCACTAGCTTAGTAATTCACCTCTACCCATCTCTTAACAGCCTGAGAAACCCAATTGCTGATTGGCTTGGCTGATTCTGGTGTGTCTTTGGCTATGTGAGAGCCTGCTTTCCCCTTTTCCTTGTGGAGATCATGCCCATCTCAGGGGTGGCAGTGGTGCTGAGAGATTGAGGAGCACACTGGCCTATGGTTGGGTGGAACGTTGCAGAAGCGTAGCTGGTTGCTCAGGGACTACTTGGTTTAAAGATAAGTATTCTCATTTGCTATTTCTGCAATATCTACACTTAATGGCTATCATGAAAATGCTGTATGTGTGTTAATTCTGCACATGATTTACTTCCGCTTTGTTTTTAAAATCTTTATGCATCTTCATATCTCCATTATATTATGTGAATGCTTATGAAATAAGTTTAAGAAGCTGGATGCCCGGTTTTAGCCTCACGATCCTCTCCATTTCACTGGTATGATGGGTGTGGACGTGACAGTTGGTATCAGAGTTGCTGGTTGCAGCATTGGGCCTCTATGGGCCAAATCCAATTACAGTCATCTCTGAAAGAAAGAAAGTTTTCAAATTTTTTTCCTAAGTCTGTTTGAAAAGTTTGTTTTGAAAAATTTGTTTAAGTCTGTTTCGGAGAGAATTCGCGAATGACTTCCGAAACTGCGGAAGCATTCGGCGAATTGCTCCGAAATTGCGGAAGCATTCCATGAGTTTTTCCGCAACGCGGAGGAGTTTGGGAAGCCACCCCGAAATTTGTGGAAGGAATTCTCTTCCGAAATTTGCAGAAGGAATTCTCTTCCGAAATTTGCGGAAGGATTTTGCGAGTTGTCCTGCAACGCGGAAAAATTCGGCGAAATGCTCCGAAAAGGCAGAAAATTTTCTAAGTGTTTGGCGTCGAAAGGAAAAATTTCAGAAGGAACTCTCTTCCGAAATTGCGGAAGGATTCCGCGAATCGTTCCGCAACGCAGAAGAGTTCGGCGATTCGTTCCGAAATTTCGGAAGACTTCGGCGAATCGTTCTGCAACTGCGGAAGACCTCGGCGAATCGTTCCCCAATTTTGGAAGCATTCCGCAAAACCGCCCGAAACCGGGGAAGTATTCCACGCAACGTCGGAAGCATTCCGCGAACAGCTCCGAAACGGCGGAAGCCTTCGTCGAATGGCTCCGTAGTTGCGGGAGCATTCGCCATTCAAAAAAAAAAAGAAAAAGAGTAAAGTGACCAAAACTTGATTTTTTGATAGCAGGAACATCCAGACTCAGAATGGAATGATTCCTGTGGGGCTCGAAGGCCATTGACGAAGGCCATGAAAGAACCAGTGAAGACCCCGAGCCCATTACACTCCGATTTGACAGAAAATGGATAATAGTGACTTTTGAAGGACGGAGTCCCGAGGCTTGACGGAAGGTCGGCTTGAGCTGAAATTGATGAGGCGCGGCCATGAAGCAAGCACGATGTTAAGTTCAGAATCTTGGAGCGAAACTCCAAGGTGGCTAAAGTTGGCATTCTGGACCAAAATGTAACTGTGTAAAATGTGCGGAATTGGAGTGAAAGTTGTCATATTCGAAGAGATGCAGTTCCCGCACCCGATATCAGAATGGAGCATGAAGACAGGCATTAAAAAGCTTGTCCAACAGGGAACAATGATGCATGACCAGGGTTTGAATGAGGTCTACATATATTATAGATATTTAGTGCAGAAGAGTGCCAGCGGCTGTTTTGACCAACAAATTTTGTTGTCAATATGGGCAATTTTTACAATTGCATGATATGGAAGAGGAATTCCATATTACAATGAGGGATCGAAAAGGGAAGAATTCTTTAAACCCCTATTTGTTATCATACTTATAATTATGAAACTATCATATGGCATAAAAATGTTAAAATGTAAGAGATTACATAGATGTATATGCACTCGATGACATCTTAACAAACATTGCATAGTACATATGGAAATGCTTGTGCATAAATGGGATATTGCATATTGGTAGAATAATGGAGTCTGCTTATGCAATGAACCACTAATGGAGAATATTGTGGTTGATAATCACTATTGATGTTGGTATTGGTTGTAGGACCAAATATAACAAAGAGCATGGCTAAATGTGCTGAGGATGTTGTTGCATGAAGCCAACAACCTTATGAAGAAAGGATGGTGCAACAAATCTATGATCATAAAGTTAGCAAAAGGACTGAGCAGCCTTGGTAAGAGGCCAATTGATCAGGTAACATCTGGCAAGGTTAATGGTAACCATGCAGGTAATGATTATTGGTGCCAAAGTGCATGAATGTTGAAAGAGGATTTGGTAATATCTCTTCAACTATGTTCGAGCTATGTTGAGTTAGTTGCATGTGATATTGAATACCGATTAGGAGTGTTAACCTACCAAGCTTGGGAATGTGTGGATAAGTGAAGGAAATGATCCTTACACCCTATGACTGTCTAGAAATATCAATGCATTCATATGAATTTGTATCCTACCATGTGTATGTTGGTTATGTGCTTAAAAACCAAAGCAAGTGAGGACTGGTGGTCTTGATTATGGTAATGCAAGTTATATGAGATAGTCATGTTTCGATCATAATATGCTTGAATGCATAGTACTCATGAAACAATGCAAGGTAGCATTGAGTAGATGTGCATTGAGAGAGTTTATAAATCTTGTGATGCATTGTATGAATGATATGACTGTGAAGTTTGATCTAGAGCTTATGAGAAGGAATCTCATGGTTGAGAGCTCTAAGCTCTATTAGTAAGAACAGTTGTAAATATCAAATTTGTAAATGTTTCGGATAATTGCTAATGACTGTTTGGCTTATATGAAAATGTGTCAGGAGGACATGTTGTAAGTGGATGCTCATGTATGGCAGCAGGCATAAGACCATAATGGGCAGAGTGGTGTCACTTACAGGAGCCAAACAATATGAGGATAGCCTCATTGCTAAACAAATCAATTTCTGTAGGAGGCAGAATTGTAAAACTCATGTTGAATTTAATTATTAATGTTATTGATTGATTATGAAATAATCATATTTGAAGCTTATTGCTAAATGTTGTTGACTGTTTGGCTATTTGATGAAGTGTGCCAGGATGACACATTGCAGGAAGACCATGTGTGATGACCTACAGAAACCAAACTAGATGGGAAGGATCCCATGCTTTGGAAATGGGTTTCGGGTGAAACACCATTGATAATGTCTCAGCCAAACCACATGTCGGTAAACCATGAAAGTGAGATGGTAAATCTATGTCGAGAAGGCATGTGAGACACATCTGCAAAATGAATGAGTATTCTGTAACCCTAGACAAGAACATGCATGTCTAAATTATTAGGGTTAATATGCATAGCATGCTCTATCTTATTTATATCATTGCAGAATGCTTGAGTATGATTAGGGCCTACATGGTGCACATCGGAAAGGGGGTGCACACCTTTTCTAGTGATGGGTCATGATAGGGTTTTCAATATTGACTACACCCTAAGGGAATGGACGCATTCCTGGTGTTTCAATACTTGGAAGTGAATGATATGGAATGTGGTTAAGAATTGAACAGCAATACTGATGAGCTTTCTTATCCTTCTTGTGTTGTCAGCCTACACAGATGCAGATTAATACTGCACATTAAAGGGCAAAGCGAAGAAGGGTACGCAAGGAGACTGTATGGGAATTGGAAACCTTTCTATGCTCACGTGAAATATTACCAGAAGGTATGGAAAGGCCCGAAGAGCTGTGTAATAAGAGAAGGTATCATCCTTGTGTGAGTAGGGATCATGTTAACTTGCAGTCAAGAAAGTCACCGATCAAGTTTCTAAAAGGAACCACCGATTTGCACAAAGAGAAGGAGTGGCGTCCTTGTATAAATGAAGAAGTTGATGCGTGTGAAGGGTTATGGTGCAAGAAGGTGTGGTGACATTGGTAAAGGCATGAAATCTCTATTGGGTCAGCAGTGGGAGGGCAGGCGCCGAGGACTGACTGAAAACCCTGAGATGCCTATTGGGTCAGCAGTGGGAGGGCGGGCGCCGAGGACTGACGAAAAACCTTGAGATGCCTATTAGGTCAGCAGTGGGAGGGCGAGCACCGAGGACTGACTGAAAACCCTGAGATCTCTATTGGGACAGCTGTGGGAGGGCGGGCGCCAAAGACTGACTGGAAACCCTGAGATACCTATGGCTCCATAGCAGAGCCTTGACCTATAATGGTCGGTGGTGCAGTTTCCTTCCATTGGACGATGACCTAGACGAATGTGCTGGCTCGGCACTGGAGAGGGCCAACCAGGTATGGGACTGGTTGGGCACCACCAAATTCTTGGTAAATCCAGCCGATGGAGAGGTGTACTGGTTAAGCATTAACTATATCCAAGTCCATAGGTGATCCCAAGGCTTGCAAAGCGAAGCAGGATCCTGTGGACCAGAGGGGAAACGCACAATACCGATAAGTATTCGTTTTCATTTATGTCCTGATTGGAATAATGAAGATTATAGGTATAAATATTTTGATAGATAAGATGATACACTATTGTTTCTTTGTTGGAAACCTTGGTCGTTGCAGGAAGGCAAGACCTTGAAAGACTATAAATTGCTGGTAAATCCAAAGAGTAAATGAGTGGGCGATATAAATTGCTGGTAAATACAGAGAGTAAATGAGTGGGCGATATAAATTATTAAGAAATCCAGGGAGTAGCTAGTTGAACGCTATAAAGTTCTTGATAAGTCCAGAAAGTGACTAGTTGGGCATTAACTACGTGATGTTGTGGAGCAGCCGGCGTGCTGGCCAAACATTCCCTTAAACAATTGATAAAACCAGTCAGCGTACTGGCCTGACATTTCCTGTTCGAAGGGTTGTGGAGTAGCCTGCGTGCTGGTCCAACCTTCATTGTTGTATCCACGGGAAATCCAATGATTGGAAAGCGAAGAAGGATCCCGTGGAATAAAGTAAAGACATCCAATGCAGATAAGTATTCAGTTACCATGCAGCTTCTTGCTTATGAATATACGTGTGTATATGATTTGGTTATGAGTTCCTAAACTCTTGTTTAGAGATAAAACCCTATGGAAATAAACTAAACATGTGAATTGATTCAATGTTTGAGTGTAGGTACTATTGGAAGTAAGGACTATGAAGGCATCATAGGGATGCAGAAGGACATGTGACCATCCTAAAGAGCTCAGTATGAGCAGTAATGAAAGATGGTGCTAGTGGAACTGTGTGGGTCCTAGCAGCCAAAGGTTCTGTAAGCAACAATGGGGAAGGGTTCCCTGGTTGAAAGCCATTAGAAAGACCTTAGACACTAAAGCATCATAGCCAAGAAAGGGCAAGTCAAAGCATTCACATTGAAGTGAAAGAGACTAAGGAGCATGAAACCACAGCGATGGTGCAGCTCCATAATAGAAGAAGACTAAGAGGGAGAAACCCCTACTCTTCTCTTTCCTTTTTATTGATGCATTTATAAAACAAAAGATTGTTGAGTGCATATCATGGCTGAAAAAAAAAAAAAATTGTGTTTAATTGCTTGAGATGAATTGTGAATGCTAAAATACTAAATTTCCTGTGAAAGGATGAACATGAATAAGTTCATGTGTATGTTGGGAAAGCATGAAAGTATGGAAGTACCATGAATAAAGCATGGACATTCCATGTCAATTGGGAAAATAATTGACTAATCTTAATGTTTATGTTATCCTTGTCCTAACAAAGAATTCCCATGATGAATTTCACAGGTAAGAAAGTGAAACCATTGGTTGCAGCCGGCACAAGAAAGTGTTGCTAGTAAGCAAGGTGTGTTCAGTTGTGCCCATTGACCATGGCAGCAGAACGAGGCTATTAGAGTTGGCTGAAAGTCTTCTTCAAACAATTGCCAGGACCCAAGAAAATCTTGGGGAGATGCTCAAACTACAGAGGCAACAGAATGAGATAAACCATGAGGCTTTGCAGGACTCTATTCGTTTGCAAAAAGAGGTAAAAAGCATTCTGGGAGCAATCAGCAAGGGAAAGGAAAGTGGATCACTAAAGAAGCATTCATCTAATCGTCCAATTAAGAAACGCTCCAGGTGGGAAGACTCAAAGGAAATGGACCGAGAAAAGATAAAGCCGCCAATGAAATGTTGGGGATGTGGAGGAAATCATTGCCTCCGTGACTGCCCAACAAGAGAATATCAAGAGGGCAGCAACCGTAAATTCTCCAAGTTCGTGGACCAGTTGGAAGGAAAAGCAAAAGAAGGAATTGTTTTGGAACAATGTCCTCATGCAGAGCTAGAAGGTCCCAGACAACAAGAGCAGGTTGTAAAGACCAAAGGACTTAGTCCTGAAAAACCCAAGTAGAGGGTGAAATGCAGGACAAACCTACCACATTTTGTGAATTTTGGACATATGTAAAGTGGGTATTTATTTCCGAAGTGTTGGAACACCGAGGATGGTGTTATTCCAAGGGGAGGGGAATGTAATGTCCCCATCTTGACCCTATTGCATTAATATTGTAAATGATGTAAATATTGTTATTTAGTCATGGTGAGGAGCTCAAGGCCAAGTCCCCGCCATTGATTTATCGTTCTATGTATCGGCAATTAGAATAGATGCATATGGTTCTTGTGCTAGCCATGCACAATGAGAATTCGGACATCATGTAAATATGCAAAGTTTAATGAAAAACCCACAACTAGCTATGCAATGCAACAAAGAGATGGGGGCATGATCTTTACAAGGAATAGGGAGGTAAAATAACCAAACCCTTGAGCCATGGTGTTAAGCCATTTCATTGAGGAAACCCATGAACTCTCAACTACCCATTGGTCTCATGCACCCAATCATTTAATTCTTCCAAGAATTGGTTGAGACAATTAATGCCTTGGGATGGGAGAGGTATGGCTGTCAATTTTCGTGTATGGGCAAGACAACAACCTGGAAAATCGAGTTTTGGTTTGCTGGGCAAGAAAACCCCCACAAAATGGTGCCCAAAGCCAATCTTCACCCATGGCATTCATCCACTCACACAGTCTGAGCTTGTTGGGGTTTTGTCCTTCACGTTTTTTACCATTTCCTGCATTTTTTCCATGCCTGCAAACTCATTTTGGTTAGCACAGTGGCTGGGAGAAGAGAACCACGATTTTCTGGGGTTATAGAGGTCGTTTCTTCCCATGGACGTTTTTCTCAAAACGATTATGCTCCTGGGGTTGTTTCCCTTTCACCAAATTTCGTTTTGGGCTTCCCCACATTTTTCTGAGTTGGTAGAAACCCCAACTTTGGTTTGAACCTGTGAGTAGGATATTTTGGAGTGGAAGAGGATAGATTTGGCTTGATGAGCCCAATGAAGTATCCATAGCTCAATGGGTGATCCACTAGCTTAGTAATTCACCTCTACCCATCTCTTAACAACCTGAGAAACCCAATTGCTGATTGGCTTGGCTGATTCTAGTGTATCTTTGGCTATGTGAGAGCCTGCTTTCCCCTTTTCCTTGTGGAGATCATGCCCAGCTCAGGGGTGGCAGTGGTGCTGAGAGATTGAGGAGCACACTAGCCTATGGTTGGGTAAAACGTTGCAGAAGCGTAGCTGGTTGCTCAGGGACTACTTGGTTTAAAGATAAGTATTCTCATTTGCTATTTTTGCAATATCTACACTTAATGGCTATCATGAAAATGCTGGATGTGTGTTAATTCTGCACATGATTTACTTCCGTTGTGTTTTTAAAATCTTTATGCATCTTCATATCTCCATTATATTATGTGAATGCTTATGAAATAATTTTATGGGACTGGATGCCCGGTTTTAGCCTCACGATCCTCTCCATTGCACTGGTATGATGGGTGGGGACATGACAGTTTATGCATTAAGCTTTGTAATATTAAAGGGACTTGTGCTCCCATTTTTTGTAAATTTATTTGAGATATTCCTATTTTTGTAATGTCACCACTACAAGACAAATTAGGAGAATAGAAATGGTTAGGGTATAGGTGGCAACTTTTGGCCCATTTTGTAAAGCTATATAAAGCTGATAAGAGGAAGGTAGAAAGGACTTTTTGCAGGTGAATGTGTTTTCTGTCCTGTAAATGAACTATTTCTGCTACATGAATAAGAGAAATCGATTTGTCCTGTGGAAGATGGCACAACGTTTTGCTTGAAGTCTTGTTGATTAACTGCTGAACTATTTCTGTGTTTCCATACATTTCCTGTGAGATCTTTCCTGACTCTTATGAATTATTTCTTTGCTATGAATGGTTTCATGTTCTCTACAAAATTTCTATGTTAAATGGGTAATTGAATGCTTATATTTATCTGAGCTATCTTGGATAATCTTTACTTTTGTTGTGAATGCTCCTTTCAATTTAACAACTATCTATGTAATTATTGGGTGTGTTTTCCAGTTTATTACTCATTCTTTAAATCTGCTCTCTATAAGGATAGGATAATTTAGATTATATTAGATTAGCATAGATTTTCTTCCCACATGCATTTAATTTGGGTCACGTGCATATCATATTAAAATACAAAATATATAACTGGTGGATCAGGCCGCAACCGGTAAAACAAGCAAATATTTAAAATCCACGGTAGCTGGAATCGTTAACTAGACGGATTCCCTACACCAGACGGTGAGTGATCTAGTTGGGATCGCTTACTGGGGAGAATCCCTTACTGATTGATGCAGCGATATTTGAGGCATCAACAGTTTTTGGCGCTAGAAGGACGGCCGCCAGTGCATGGCTAGCAGAAGAGATTCTTTTGTTGGTAAAAATTCCACTGAAAACCCATCTGAAATAGTCATCCCAGAATTTCTAGATCTGGAATCAAGAAATCAAGAAGATCCTAACCCTGAAATAGAATAGTCAGAAATAGTGTATGTTGTCCCTTTTGAAGAATTAAATCAATTCAGGAGACATACTCGCTCATACGTGAGAAGTCTTGGAGGACTAAACACAGTTCCTTTGTTACCCAAAACCAGAGCTCCTCGAAAAAATACTCAGTGTACAAGGGATTCCGTTCTTGTTCAAAGTCTAGAAGAATTATTAGATCTATCTCTGGAATAGATCACCGAACCTTTTGACGAAATTAGACTAGAAACCCCTACAGACCCAGAGCAACAAGTTCCAATGAATACTCCTCTTAACTCACCACCACGCTCTCCCCTGAGAGTCATGTCTGTGCCTGCATGGAGAGCTAGAGCGGCATTAAACGTAGTCGGACCATTCCATGATTTTCTCAAGAACCCAGAAAAGGTTTTGCCTAAGTATGACCCTAGCAAGGGAGTTTCTGTTGAATACCACCTCCAAAGTTTTTATTTAGCCCTAAATATTTTAAATGTGGAGCACGAGGACGTGATCTGTCGTCTTTTTCCTTAAATTTTTGAACCCAAAGTATCTTCATGGTATTTTAGTTTGCAAGCCGGTTCGATAACAAGTTGGGAAGATTTTGAGAAATGCTTTCTTAAAAAATATGGCAATCAAAAAACTGTAGCTACTCTCATGAAAGAATTATTGTCTATGAGAATGGAAAAGAGTGAGAAAGTTCAAGAGTTTAACCAAAGATTCAGAACGTTGTTAAATAATTTCAGTGATGCAACAAAGCCCGTTGAGTAATGCTTAGTAGAATATTATACAATAGCTCTTAAATCCCCGCTTGCAATGTTCGTCAAGAGAACAAAAAAATGGACCCTGATAGAAAATTTTGAAGAAGCTAAGAAGGTAGAAGAAGAACATGACAACATCGCGAAACATGCTTTAGATATTTAGGTTAAGCTAATAGCTGCTAAGAAACCTTTTTTGCTAACCAGAGATAAAGAAGAACCCGTAGCATATTTAGAAAATGTCATCAAAATGATGCAGAAACTCTCCAACAAGATTGTAGATCTAGAAAAGGATAAAGCAACAAGTTCTTCAAGGCCACCTTTCAAACCTTTCTATAAAAAGAAGGAAAAAAATGGACAGCCAACCCCAACGGCAAACAATTCTGCTGTACTAAATCTAAATGAAATAGGGATGGACCACTTCTGCACTTTTCACCAAGAACAACACTCAGAAAAAAGCTGTCCACAATGGATCAACTCAATGAGCTTAGTAATGAACCAAATGTTAGATGCACAAATTCATGAGCAAATGATTCCCCAGAAAGAACAAATTCCTAACAGTGAAGAACCAGCTCCCGACACTACGATGATCCTTTGGGATTGGACTCTTGCCCAAGAACTGTCTTGTGAAGAATTCGCAGATGAGGTACATACAACATCTGTTAACATCGCCACTAGGATTAAATGCCCAGTAATTGAACCAGCTATAGAATTACCTAAGGAAAGGTCTAACCAAATACCGAGGCAGCACATAATTGTCATTCCGCCCCAACCTAAGACGAGCCCAGTGGTTGCTCCTACGATGACTAAAGAACCAAACTCAGAAAAGATTAAACAGCCACAACCTCCCTTGAACAAAACAGAAAATCAATCAAAAACTTAGAAGGGATGTGACATGAGCTATGATATAATTGAGGATATTAAAAAAATGAAAGCTAATATTTCCATTTTCGATATGTGTATCCTACCATAGCAGAGGAAGAAATTGATGGAAGCCTTAGATCCGCAAACAACTATATCAGTAGAAAACACTGATGAAAACCCAGAAATTAATGAAGCAAGTATTGGCGGAAAATCAAAATCTCAAACTCTTCCTTTCCTCTTAACCTTTGAGATTTTTAATCACAATGTGCACAACTGTTTGGTAGGCTCGGGTTCCAGTTCAAACGTCATTCCTTTGTCAATTTGCAAAAGGAGTAATGGATAGCCTATCCCATCCCCATCTCAAATCATTCAACTAGATAGGACTGCTGTCAAGGTTATTGGTGAACTGAAAGATGTACTTATTAGGCTGTCATCCGATCCCAGAGTGTGTCAATTCATTGACATTATGGTGGTCGATATCCCTGAGGCATATGGTCTAATTTTGAATAGAAACTGGTCCGCGAAACTTAATGGCTATTTTGCAACGGATTGGTCTCATATGTGGCTGCCCTATCAAAATCGTCAGAATCAGATCAAGATATTAAGGGAGCCACATATGAAACAAAATGTTGCTCAGCTTGATGGAAAAAATGAAGCAGTGGCTTTTTCATCTTCAATTTTAGGAAATTATTTCTTGGAAATTGAACCTGAGAACTACAAATCAGAAGAAGTTAGCCATATTTCAGACAGATAGCTCGATCTCCTTCAGTTTTCATGGGCTGATGATATTGATTGTAATATAGTAGACTTAGTCACTAATTTAGACAGAAATCAAACTAACTTAGTCAGAGAAGAAAATATCTTTTGGACTCTCTATTTTGACGGCTCCAAAACTCAAGAAGGATCCGGATCCGGTTGCATTTTAATTGATCCTGATAGAAACAAGCATTTTTTATCATGTAGGTTAGAATTTGAATGTACTAATAACATTGCAGAATATGAAGCTCTCATTCAAGGTTTGAAGAAAGTCGTTGGTCTTAATGTTAAGTTTTTGAAAGTCTTTGGTGATTCGGAAATTGTTGTTAGGCAAATAAGAAATATGATTTATTATCTTTCACCGCATTTAAAAAGTTATTAGGTAGAAATTTGGAATTTAATCTCGTGTTTTGATGCTTTTAACATCAATTCTGTCCCAAGATTACAAAACGTTGCAGTTGATCTATTAGATACTTCCTCTTCCAGACTAGTACCCACTAATAATAAATGTTCCATTGAATTAATTTTCAAGTCTTTTGTTCCAGACAACGTCACAAATTTCAGAGTATTTGACAACGATGAACAGATCATTAGTTTCTTAACCAATGAAGATGCTTTTTAGGGGGCCATCATAGAGGAAGAAGAACATGACTCAAATCTACAAAATAAAGACACAGTGAAAGAAAACTTCATGCCCAAAGGAGTGAGAACGCTAGAGACCCTCTTCGATTTGCAAAAAAAATTCAAGAGAACTGTGAATTCCAAAACCCACAGCTCGACCCTGCAATACGAATTAATAAACTTGGGCACAGAAGCTGAACCGAGGTATGTCAGTCTAGGAAAATGTTGTACGCCGGAAGAGAGAAGTAGATTCATTAAACTTTTTCAGCAATATAAAGATGTGTTCGCTTGGACCTATGATGATCTGATATGACACCCGCATCATCCAACACATAATACCTATGAAGGAGGGAGTCAAACCTTTTCAGCAACAACTAAGGAGGATGCACTCGACACTGGAGCCTCTAATACAAAAGGAATTAAAAAAATTGTTGGAGGCCAAGATTTTTTTAAAGTATGACATTCTGAATGGGTGGCTAATCTAGTCCCTGTATGAAAGAAATAAGGAGAAATCAAGCTGTGTGTATATTTTCAGAACTTGAACAGAGCTTCCGATAAAGACAACTATTTGGTGCCCCCGATGGAACATATATTGCAGATGGTATCAGGATCATAACTCTTTTCCCTACTAGATTCTTTTTCTGGTTACAACCAAGTGCTAGTAGCAGAGGAAGACCGACTCAAAACCACTTTTCGCACAAAGTGGGGAACTTTCGCGTACCGGAGAATGCCTTTTGGCTTGATTAATGCAGGAGCTACTTTTCAGCGAGCCATGGACATTGCTTTATGAGGACTGGGCGGTCAATGTGTAGTAATATACTTGGATGATGTGATGATCTTTTCAAAGAAGAGAGAAGACCATGTTTCTCACCTAAAGCAAATCTTTGATCACTGTAGGAAGTATGGTATCTCTCTAAATCCTAAGAAAAGCATTTTTGCTGTTCTTGAGGGAAAGATTCTCGGTCATATCATTTTTAAGGAGGGAATCTCAATAGATCAAGAAAGGGTTCAGGTTATCAATAAGTTCCCATGATCCATAGCAAGAAGTCTATGCAATCATTCATGGGCACCATAAATGTTGTCCAAAGGTTCGTACCGGACTTCACCCAGATCGTTAAACCTTTGCAACAAATGGTTAAGCAGAATGTACAATTTAAGTGGACAGATTTGGAGAAGGTTGCATTCAAAGAAATTAAAACTGCTATAGCTAAGGCTCCTTCTTTAAGAAGTCCAGATTTTGATAAAGATTTTATAATGTATACCTTTGCTTCCATGATTCTCTCGCAGATGTGCTTACTCAAAAGACGGAATTAGGAGATGAATACCCCATTTATTTTATGAGCACTGGTCTGCAAGGCACTGAACTAAACTATCCCGTGGTAGATAAACACGCATACGTAGTTTTCAAAGCAGTTAAGCAGTTCAAGCCATATATTCTAAAAAATAGAACTAAAGTCATAGTTCCTCATCCCGCTGTTAGGACTCTTTTTGTTCAAAAGGAATTAGGAGAAATAAGAGGGAGCTGAGTCACTGCTCTTCAAGAGTACGACTTAGAATTCAAGCCGGCTAGCATCATCAAAGGACAAGGTCTATGCAAGTTACTTACTCAAAACACAACTGACAGAGAGCTAGATTGGAGGAATGAAGTTGAACTAAATATGGTAGACGTATCTCCAATTTTTACAGCCCCAGAGTCTTGGTACAGAGACCTAGTACATTACTTACAGTCAGGTTACTTACCAGAGCATTGAAGTCTGAAGCAAAGGAGAGCCCTCCGTCTTAAGTCAGCAGCCTATTAGATCATTGAAGGAGTACTTTTTAGAAGGAACTATGCTGGAACCTATCTCAGATGTCTAGAAAAGGAAGATGTTGTTAAATTTTGAGCATTAATTCACAATACTCTAGGATCTTCACTGAGAGAATAACATGTACAGTATATCAATGCATAACAATCACAATAAGCATGACAAGCATCACAAGAATCAAAAGCATGAGAGACAAGAGACACAGAGTTTCTGTGGGGAAAACCCTAAGGTGAAAAACCCCACAAATTCCTCAGAGATAGGGAGAGCAATGGCTCAACCAAAGTACAACCAAAATACACTGAGATAGTATCCTAGTAGCAGATGATCCTCCTCCTCACTAGTGTGCCACTTTCTGACTGAGAGAGAGATAACTTTATGAATGATCTAAATAAAGATCACACGATCTCTATTTATACTTAACCACTTTTCACAGTGACCTTATGGGGTCGACTTGTCTAGCTAGGTACATCCACATTATAATATATATTTCAGGGCTAACCCCACACATGGTGGTTTAATAACCCATCAGCAAGTACACACACTTGTGACACTTGTCAATCCACATGACGACACTTCCTTATAGAGGAATAACACATCTCTAATAAGGGTACAATAAATATATATGAAATACATAGATGAAATACATTCCGAAGTTACATATACATCAACACTCCCTCTTAACTAGGAAGGTATTTCTCGACACAGATCTGCTAGACAAGTCTTCTTCTCGGGATCATCATCATCGATGCATCATCATCGTCATCGTCACTGCTGCTGCTATCTAAACCAATCTCTGACTCTACTCATCATAGGAAGTTCTGCAGAGCCAGTCCTTTTTCATACTGGATGTAGGCCCACCACCTCCAGGTCTTCGTCATCACTGGCCATAATGTGGAATCCTCAGGACTTATTACGTGCATCACAAAACCTCGAAAGAGCATCCCAGGCTGTTATGAGCACATGACTCTACCTATAGGATCTCCCAGGGCCATATTATATGTGACCTCACCACAAAACCTCGCAAGAGCATCCCAGGCTGTTACGAGCACACAACTCTACCTATAGGATTTCCCAGGGACAGATTATATGTGGTCACCACAAAACCTCGCAAGAGCATCATAGGCTGTTACGAGCACACAGCTCTACCTATAGGATCTCCCAGGGACAGATTATATGTGGTCATGGAAAAACCTCGCAAGAGCATCCCAGGACTTATTATGGGCACACAGCCCAACCTATCATATCTCCCAGGGACATATTATATGCCATATGACAAAACCTTGAAAGAGCATCTGCCAAATATCCTAGGGCCAGATTATATGCCATAGGAAAAACCTCGAAAGACTATCTGCAGATCTCCCAGGGCCAAATGATATGTCCTCCCAGAGCAAAACCTCGAAAGAGCATTTGCCAGATATCCTAGGGCAAAATTATATGCCATAGGAAAAACCTCGAAAGACTATCTGCAAATCTCCCAGGGCCAAATTATATGCTCATCTGCACAACCTGATCCACGGCCATAGAGTATCAACCTGATACTCACCATACATCATCCTGATGTACACATGATCATCCTGATCATCATCACTGCAACATCCTGCTACATGTCATCTGAGCAACATCCTGAAGCTCGTCATCCATGATCATCCTAATCATACAATGCATCTACCTGATGCATACAAAGTATCTACCTGATACATATCATCATACATGATCCACCTGATCATACAGTGTATCCACCTGATACAAATACAAATACATGATACATATCACCATACATGATCCACCTGATACATATACAGATACATGGTCCAAGCATCCAACATGATGCATATACAAAATACATACAAATGATCCTACTGATCATATCCAGCATCCAACATGATGCATACATACATATACATATAAATGATCCAACTAATCATATCCAACATCCAACATGATGCATACATACATATAAATAATCCAACTGATCATATCCACCAGAACATCACCCTGATGCTCATCATCCAGCGCTTACATCCACAGCCATGTGAAGGATCCTCCTTCCAACATGCTTGGAATGGCTTCAGCAAATGTGTCCATCACTTCTTCCTTGAAGTGTCATCAATACAAAGAACACCAAGCCTCTCTCTGAAGTACTCGAACTTCACCCTGGCTAGTGGCTTCGTCAGCACATCTGCAGTCTGCTCATCCGTCGCAATGTACAGGAGCTTCACATCTCCTCTCTGCACCATATCCCTGATATAGTGATATTTTATCTCTATGTGTTTCGACCTGTCATGAAACACTGGGTTCTCGGACAGCTTCACACAACTCTGGTTATCACAGAAGATACCAGTAGCATCCAACGGGAGATCAAATAACTTAAACAGTAGCTTCTGTAGCCATACTTCCTCACAACTAGCTGAACAGGCTGCAACATACTCTGCCTCAGATGCACTCAGTGCTACACAGGACTGCTTCCTGCTAAACCAAGAGATCACACCTGATCCCATACTGAAGCAACATCCATATGTTCTCTTCCTATCTGCAGCACTGCCAGCCCAATCATCTGACGATACATAGAGACATCAACCGGATCAGATGAAGCTTCACATAGAAGCTTCAGATTCGATGCCATAGGTGTGGCCATGGCCTTGCAAGCCATCATCCCGAATCTCTTCAGGATATCTACTGTGTACTTCCCTTGACCAAGGAAGATCCCACCTGCACTATGCCACACCTCCATACCTAGGAAATAATGCATCATTCCCAAATCTTTCATATCGAACTTAGCAACAAGCTTTCTCTTTGTATCATACCAAGTTCTGGGAGCTTACTACAAGCCATACAAGGCTTTCTTCAATCTGCACACATGTGACTCCCTATCAGGTCTTGGGACTGCATCCCAAACATCTTCTTCATGATCGACGGATCATGGCATTCCATTTCTTCATCCCAGATCCTGGGAACTTCAATATCTTCAATATATTCAATAGATATCTTTGTTGCTGGAACAAATGTTGTAGTCCTTTTGTAGGTGAAGATATACAGTCTTTCCTACAAAACAAGTTAAATTGCATGATTAGAAACATCTCATAATTTTCAGAACAAATTCTTTACACATAAAGAAATATGTCATGCAATCATGCAGTTATCTTAGTCAATGCTTCAATACAACATTTATCCATGTTCCACTACTTTCTAGATGCCTTCCAGTCTCTACCAGAACATTGTTAAGAGTTTGCACTACTCCCAACATGTCAGCAAAGAGGTTTCATTCTAGATAAGTAGCACTGGAATGTTGTACAGTGCCATAGGCCACTTACCCATCACATGCATATTAGTAGTATATTGTTCATTAATGCAATCATTCTGATATGCACAATATATCTCCTAAGTATAGGAACATAAGCATAATATTATTTAAACAAAATAGGCAAGAAATGATAATTTAAATACTTATCTTTGTTTGTTTGTTGGGTGGACTCCCTCTGAGTCTTTGCTTCCTAGCAGGAGCTGCTGAAGTAGCTTCTTCTACACCTTTCTGTTGTGGAATGTAGGAATATGGTCAACTCCCTCTGAAAATCTGCATCCTTGCAGGAGCTGCTGGAGTGTGCTCCCTCTTGATATTGCTTCCTGGATTACCTGTCCTTGAACTTATATTCATCATTGCTGACATCAATCTTCTTGAACCCTGGAAACTATAATCTGTAAGCCTTCGAGCTTTCACTGTAACCCACAAAGATACCCTTCTTTCCTGAAGGATCTAGTTTAGTCCTCTTTTCCTTTGGGACATGAGTGTATACTGGACAACCAAATATTCTGAGATGGTTGACTTCAGGTTTCTTACCAGAAAAGACCTCGTCTGGTGTTTTGTTGTCCAATATCTTGTGGGGTGTTATGTTCTACACATATATAATTGTTCTAGCTGCTTCTGCCCATAGATGCATAGGTAGATCCTGCTCATGCAGCATTTCCCTTGCTGCTTCCATGATTGTTCTATTCTTCCTTTCTGCAACTCCATTCTGTTGAGGATTATAAGGAGCATTCAACTCCCTCTTAATCCCTGAATCACTACAAAGCTTCTTGAAGTCACCTAAGGTGAATTCTCCACCATTGTCGGATCTGAATGTTTTGATCTTCTTGTCAGTTTGATTCTCCATCAAGGTTTTGAATTCCTTGAATTTATCAAACACCTCATCTTTGTTCTTCAAGAAGTATACCCAAGTCTTCCTGGAGAAGTCATCAATAAATGAGACATAGTAAACATACCCACTCAGAGAATTGGATGACATAGGACCACATACATCTAAGTGGATGATGTCCGGGATGTCTTTTTCCTTGCTTTCACTGCTTGGGAAAGCCTTCTTAATGTTCTTACCTTTTGCACATCCTTTGCAAACACCTTCATGTTTGGTCTTGATTTCAGGAGGACCCTCTACAACCTTGCTTGCAATTGGAAGTGCCCTATAGTGCGTATGAGCAAGTCTTCTATGCCAAAGTTCACTTGGCTCCATGGATTCATATACCATGGCATGTTTAGGTTGTTCCTTCAATTTATACAAACCTCCCTCTTTATCTCCAATCACTACTGCATCATCTATGGTCTTTTCCTTTGGCCACATTAGGACTTGGCCATCCACAAATGCAACCCTCATACCTTTTGCATCCAATGCAGAGATGGAGAGTAAGTTCTTCTTGAGCCCAGGTACATAAAGGACTTCTTTCATCTTCAAAGATTTTCCAGAATCTAGGTTGTAGGAGGCTTCACCACTTCCTTTGATTGGGTATTGATAATCATCCCCAAGTTTTACCTTATGGGGTGATTCATGTTCAGATAGATTCACAAAAGATTCCTTTAACCCAGTCATGTGTTTGGAAGCCCCACTATCAATCAACCAATCACTACAACCATGGGAGATAGTACCTGTGAGAGTATAGATTAGAACATACTCTTCTTCCCTTGATGAGTCATCATCACTTTCTTCCCAAGCCTTCTTCTTTGGAGGTTCATCATCCTCGACAGCATGAGCATGGAACTTTCTTATGCTGCCCTTCTTCTTCTTGTTGAAGTTGTTGTTATTATCCCTTTTGTTCTTGGGACAATCTGAAGCAAAGTGACCCTTCTCATTGCATGTGAAGCATCTTAGATCCTTCTTATTCTTTTGATAGGATCTTTTGTAGCGAGAGTGCTCCTTCTTGGGCTTGCTTCTTTTGGTGTGAGTTGCGAGAGCTTGATCTTCACCTCCCATCTTTTCCTCATGAGCTACAAGTCTAGCTTCTTCGTGAGAGCATTCCTCCCATAGTTTACTGAAAGAGATCAATTTCTTTCTTGCACAGATTCCTTGAATAAAGGAGTCCCATGACCTATGTAGGCCATTCAGAGTGGTCATAACAACTTCACCATTGTCCACTACTTCATCCACAGCTTCAAGTTGCTCCTTGATCTGAGAGACCTTGGAGAAGTAATATTGAATGGTTTCTCCATTCAACATCTTGACCCCTTTCTATTGATTCTGCAGAGTCATCTTCCGATTTATGTTCTTCCCTTCAAATAGCTTGGTTAAAGAGTCAAACATCTCCTTGGGTGTCTTTAGAGAAGACACATGGGGTATGAGATGGTCTTTGATAGAATCAACAATGATTCTCTTTGCCTTGACCAAGTTCTTCTTATGCAATACCTTGGCCTCTTCATCCTCTGGGATAGGGATGTCTTCTTTTATATATTAGTCCAACTCATTCTCTTCCAGGATTAACCCAATCCTATACTTCCAAGCTCGGAAGTTATCAGCCCCTTCAAGCTTATCCTCAAGCTTGGTGTGGTGAGACATCTTAAAGAGTACTTCAAATCTCGATCCAAAGCTCTAAACTTTGATTTTTGCTAGGAGCTTACAGCTATGTCTTCAGATTTCAGAAATTCCTATTTTTGTGGAAACCCTAATTTTTAGGGCCAAATCTGAAAATGCTCGGAATTGAATTCTGATTGGATAGATAGATGCGCCTTGATGAGTAGAGTCAATCTACTATATTGTTTTTCCAAAATCTGTGGAGAGAAACCCAATAAACAAGCAACTCAAGTTTCTGTCACTACAAAATGTCTTCTTCTCAGATTAGCTCTGATACCATGTTAAATTTTGAGCATTAATTCACAATACTCTAGGATCTTCACTGAGAAAAAAACATGTACAGTATATCAATGCATAACAATCACAATAAGCATGACAAGCATCATAAGAATCAAAAGCATGAGAGACAAGAGACACAGAGTTTCTGTGGGGAAAACCCTAAGGTGAAAAAACCCACAACTTCCTCAGAGATAGAGAGAGAAATGGCTCAACCAATGTACAACCAAAATACACTGAGATAGTCTCCTAGTAGCAGATGATCCTCCTCCTCACTAGTTTGCCACTTTCTGAGTGAGAGAGAGACAACTTTCCGAATGATCTAAATAGAGATCACCTGATCTCTATTTATACTAACCTGTTTTCCCAGTGACCTTATGGGGCCGACTTGTCTAGCTAGGTACATCCAAATTATAATATATATTTCAGGGCCAACCCCACACATGGTGGTCTAATAACCCATCGACAAGTACACACACTTGCGACACTTGTCAATCCACATGACGACACTTCCTTATAGAGGAATAACACATCTTTAATAAGGGTACAATAAATATATATGAAATACATAGATGAAATACATTCCGAAGTTACATATCCATCAACAGATGCTATTAACGTGGTCAAAGAACTACATGATGGACCTGCCGGAGGACATTATTCAGGGGACACTACAGCCCACAAAATTCTTAGAGCATTGTACTATTGGCCTACTCTATTAAGATATTCCCATGCCTATATCAGAAATTGCGATGTGTGTGAGAGAAGCATTGGAAAGCTACCTAAAGCAGCATGTCCTTTCTAGCCAGTTATCATTACTGAAACATTCGAGCAGTGGGGCATAGATATAATTGGGGAAATAAACCCCAATTATTCGTTGCAACATCGGTACATTCTGACGACTACAGATTATTTTACAAGATGGGCAGAAGCTATTCCCCTATGGAAAGCTAACGAGGATACGGTCATCAACTTTTTGGAAGAGAACATCATAACCAGGTTTGGGGTTCCAATTTCTCTAGTTTTTGATAATGCACCATATTTCTCATCAATAAAGATTAATGAATTCACATATGAAAGGGGAATTAAATTACATTATTCATCCAATTACTACCCTCAGGGAAACGGTTTAGCTGAATCAACCAATAAAAATCTCATCCGAATCCTAAAAAAGACCGTGATCGAGAATCAAAGGAGCTGGCGCACAACCCTCCCGTACGCCCTATGGGAAGACATAGTAACTCCCAAAAATGCCTTAGGAGCTTCCCCTTTCAACCTGGTCTATGGAAAAGAATCTATCCTCCCTCCAAACCTATTGCTGCCATCCTTGAAGTTGGCCCAATCCGCCCAAGGTTCCAGCAGTCAAGCCCTACAGTCTAGAATTAACACCCTACTAAAACTAGAAGAGTCACGGGAAAAGGCCAAGGAACATTTTCATCATCACCAAGACATAGTCAAACGATGGTTTGATAAAATAAAATCTGGGAAAATAACTTTCAAAGTAGGAGACTTGGTCCTCAAGTGGGACCACCAACACGACGGTAAAGGAATGCACACAAAGTTCCAGCACCTATGGCTTGGCTCTTATCAACTTTCTGAAAAAATTGGTCCATCAACTTATAAAGTGAAAGATTTACAAGGAGAGGAACTGAACCTCCCTCTCAATGGCCTCGCCCTAAAACAATACTTTGCATGATTTCTGAAAGGTTCTTGTACATAAATAAAGCTATGCTTCTTTGTTTTGATTTGTCTTTTCTTTTCTTTTGTTTTTACTACCTTTGGTTTGCTAATTAGTTTAATCCATTTTCTTTTATTTTTGTTTCATTTTCCTGTTTGATTAAGTTTTTAGGTTCGTTACTTGAAATAATGCCAAACTCCAATTATGGTGTAGTTGAACGAAGAAGATTCCATAGAACTCAGTAGGATGGTCGTAAGAAGCCCATCAATAAAGATATGCATATTCGTAAATTCGTCTTCAATGATCGGTCTCCTAGAATGCAGTGATCCTCTTTCTTGTTGGTCAAAATAACCCCTGTCAAATAGCTAAGGTCCTGTATTTCCTTTTAACTATCTTAGGGCCCATTCACTTTAACATCGATAGCTGTCTCAAAGAAGTTAAGTATGGAAGGACCCATGGAAAGGAAACATGTCTCACAGATACATGGTATTTAAATGATCCCATGCTGCAAGTAAAGCCAAAAGGCACATCTCAAAGAGTCTGGTTTCCAGAAATTCTCGCCTCAATTAAAGCATGGTCGAGAAATAAAAGCTAAGCTCAAGAAAGCTGAAGGGAGATGTCTAATAAACCAGCCCAACAAAATTTCTTCTCCATCCGTGATCATGAAATCAAATTTTTGGTTCACACAAAAGGACATTTTGGATTGAAGAACTTATATCAAGATGTTGAAAGCAATAGAAACTTATTTCTTGAAGACTCAAAGTGGCTAAAAGTAAAAAATTAAAGAAGCATCTAAAAGGGATGTAAAAGCATGGGAATGAGGAACAAACGAATGTCCCTGTGAGATTTTGTCATAATCCTGTGGAGTCCTATACTATTTAACTTCTGGAAGGCAGTTTTCTTTTAAAATCCCACAATTCGGCCCTTCGAGAGTTTTAAAGAAAACTGAGTCAACGCTACCTCCCCCCCCCCTTTTTTATCACCATCACGGTAAGAGTGATCAATGCATTCTTCGAAACTGAACTGTAGAGACATCTAGGCAGCATTTTGAATGTTTCTTGACTTCCGGATGAGTTTGCTTTAGAGATCTGTGTTTGCCAGCGAATCGCCATTTGTTGTTGGTACAACAACCCCCCTTAATTTTTTGAAAAAATAGTTGGGGCCCCTCCTCTGTTTTTTTTTTTAAAGAAAAAATTTTCCTAAGGTCATCCAAATATCATAAATCTTTCCCTTATTTCTTCCTTAAAAGGAATCTCAACTTTCCTTAAGTTTTCTTTTGAAGTTGTGTTTTCGCCTAAGTAAAACTCAGGATTTTTGGCTATAATAGTGGAAGCTTCGAGCTAATCTTGCCTCCACGGTGGAAGAGTTAGTTCAAGCCTCCCGAAACCGTGGAAATAAATGGCTAAGTCAGGCCCGTGGCGGAAAAGTTACCTTAAAGTCTTCGAAATGGCGAAGCTTTTCATCAAGCGGGCCCGCAGCGGAACGAATTCATCAAGTCTTTCCGCAACGGTGGAAGCTTTCATCTAACTCTTCTGCAAGCATCGGAAGTGCATCAACAAGTTATTCGCGGAAAGACTCATCTATCGTTTCCACTTCGACAAGCGTTGGCACATAAATCGGAAGAACTTGGCTAACTCTCTCGCGAAAGAGGATGAACTCACATAAGCTTGCCGCGGCAGACAACTCCTCTGTGGAAGCATTCAAACAATTCTCCCACAACAGCGGGCAAAACTTGATGTTTCTTTCTGCAGGAGGAAGAAGCCTTAACCTAACCATTTCGATTTTGACGGTCATATTTATTGGAAAAGGTTCGATTTGACCCGGCCGTACGCAGCCTTAAGTCCCATTTTAATTACATGCAACTACCATATTAATGGTCTGCACGTGCCAAAGTGAATATATGGGGTGACCCCTGTTAAGAATTCATTATTCTTCATCACCCGGACTGATTTCCGTTCCGTTTGAACCGCGAAGCATGTCCATTTTCGCTTGAAGGCGCGGATTCACAGACCCTTCGGAAAAACATCGGCACCGCATCGTCGCTTCCAGGTAAGTACATTCGTAGGCCCTATTAAGATGTATGCTCCTACTTAAAAATGGTATGACCCGTCATTTCATTTCGTTCTTTCTAGCCATGGCGTTTTTTCCAGAACAATTGAGCTTATTGTCAACCTGTTATTCACCTGGCCCAGAATACCGTCCTACCTAGTCTTTTCTTCTTAGTCACAGTTAAAGTCCCGGTCCATTTGGATGATGCAAGGTCATTCCGTTACTATGGTAGCTCTCCTTCTATCAATAAGTTCAATGGAGTTTTTTATCCATAATCTCGGACGACGTATCGCTCCCAATATAAGAGACGTTTTGTTGGGAATAGACGTAAAAGGTCCAAGGCTCCCACATTTTAAACTAATTAAAAGGATGATGCATCTACCCATCACCTGCTAGACCTTTTCTTCCCTTCCTCGCACCTAATCGTAGGCGTCTCCGCAGTTATAAAATTTACACCTCCCGCGCTTACATACCAGTCAGTATTTGGTTTCCAAGGACTAAAGTACCTAGATCATCCCTTACCTATTTTACTGTCATGATTCCTAATCACAATAGCAACCGCAAAGACAACTTAATTAACGCTTTCACAAGATTATAAATTGGTATGTGAAGAAGAAACTTTTTTTAGAAGTTTTGGTTGAAATGGAGATATTATAAAAAAGACACTAGTTTGAGCTGTCAACATCGTGTCATACATGCTCATTCATGTTTAACTATTGAACAGGATTTTCAAAATGGCTAAAGGCGGCAAGAGGAAATCGAAGGAGGTTGATGAGAGTACAAGATTAGAAACAACGTTCCAGGATACCAAATGCACTACAGGTGTACCTCCAGAAGTAAACTGGGGAGATATTTATCGCATGATAAGAGATCAGGACTTCCCTGAGGCTCTTCTGGAGGAGGAATGTTTATATCAGAACATCCGGAACTCCTGTATATCCAAGACGGCAACACGTCCAGAACTCTTCCCATTCTTAGAAGTAATTGGATGAATTTTTTGATCCATAAGAGGAAGCATATAGGGGGATCAGTAATATGACTGAGCTACAAATTTTCCAAATGGGCAAAGAAGGGGATATCTCGAGCTCTAATGTTGTGGGGAAAACAGATTCACAGAAAGAAAAGGATGCCATAGAAGAACAAAGGCTCCTGGAACAAGCAAATAAAATTGAAGAAGATAAATGTATAGAAGAGGATAATTTGAGAATCCAAGCAGCGGAAGCTGAGGCAAGGAGGCAAGAAGAGCAAGAGAGAATTAGAGTGGAAAGGATTGCGGAGCAAGAACGACGTGACGCATTAAGAAGGGAGCAGGAAGAAGAGGCACGGAAGAAAGAGGAAGAAAAGAAGTCTCAAGAGGATATTGATCCCAAAAGCCCATACCTGCAAAATTTAGATATGGGTTCCCCCATAAGAGATTTCCCCATTGTCCCTTTTACACCCTACAAAGGCAGTACAGTTTCTAATTAGATAAATTTCGCTCACAACAAGAAGACGAAAACCATTTTCAAAGAGACAGGTTCCAAATTGAAAATACCTTTTTCGGACAGACATCATCACTACACACAAGACTATGGTCATGCGGAACACAAAAGAAGCTGCTAAACTCCTGGCATCCATCTCCGTAGCCACTGTTACAATAACTGCAGATAATGTCAACACAATAGGGGATAAATTGAGTGAAGAAAAGGAGAAAGCACGTCAGCTGCAGGAAGCTTTAGTTAAAGAACATAACTATACAAATTTGATGATCAATAAGAATGATGCCCTCACATCTCAGAAGGAAGAGTTAAAAGAAACTCTCCAACAACTGGAAGCTGATAGGAGAGCTATAGAAATACAAGTAAGGATGTTAGAGGAAGAAAAGGGAGAGCTTGAAGGAAAAAATCTGATGCTTGAATCATAGAAGTTTGACAACATTCAAGAGATTGTTGACCTAAAAGAACACAACGAATTATTAGAACAACAATTAAAGCTGGCCAATAGCAGAATGGGAGACATTATCCCCTTCCACGAGCAAGCCTTTGAAATACTAAGAGAGAACTATGGCTTACAAGAGCTTCTATCAGAGGAAATATATAAGCTAAAATCAATAATGGCCCAGGTTAAGGAAATCAATGTTGAAGCCACTCGGGTCAGGAAGAATCACACACGCATCAGGGGAGAAATTAAAAAACATATTGAATAGAGGGAAGGGAAATCAGAGTTCCTGGAAAATCTTCCCCTTAAGTATGTTGTTGAGTACAGGGCAGATAGAGGCACCCTAGCTTATTCTAAGGATTGCGGAGTAAAGTTGGTCACTGTGACCTCAGCTAGTTATGAGCGGTGCAAGAATTTGTATTCCCAAGTACGAGCCACACAGGAAAGTTGTCATATAGCCATGCCTCCAAATTTAGAAGAATTCTCGGATAAAGCACAATGTTTATCTAAGCTAACTGAAGAACTCAAGGCAGAGAATGAGTATGTGTAGAAGCTAGATGTCTTGACTTCAAAAGACCTGCATCAATTTATCAGTGAAGTAGCTATTCATAAGCACCGCCTAGAAGAAAATCTCAAGGCCATAGTGGCAGAAATAACTGTTTTAGCAGAAGAACTCGCCAAGCTGAGAGTGTCCCTTAGATTTATGATTCCCCTAGTTGGAATGAATATAGTAAAAGAAACAGATCAGTGGGGAAATTATATTGCAGAAGCTGATAGGACGTTGGCAGCCAGTCAAGATCCCACATCAGAAAGTGCCCTAGTTGTTGCAGTAGTGATGGAAGAATCCCCAGCAGTCCCAGAAATGCCTAAGTCGCCCAATGCGCCAGCTCAGGGATAGCTTACCTTCATCAACGTGTCTCTAAGGATAATAGTTTACGCATATACCTTTGTAATATTAAAGGGACTTGTGCTCCCATTTTTTGTAAAGTTATTTGAGATAAATTCCTATTTTTGTAATGTCACCATTACAAGACAAATTAGGAGAATAGAAACGGTTAGGGTACAGGTGGCAACTTTTGACCCATTTTGTTAAGCTATATAAAGCTGATAAGAGGAAGGTAGAAAGGACTTTTGGCAAGTGAATGGGTTTTCTGTCCTATAAATGAACTATTTATGCTACATGAATAAGAGAAATCGATTTGTTCTGTGGAAGCTGCCACAACGTTTTGCTTGAAGTCTTGTTGATTAACTGCTGATCTATTTCTGCGTTTCCATACATTTCCTGTGAGATCTTTCTTGGCTCTTATGAATTAATTCTTTGCTATGAATGGTTTCATGTTCTCTGCAAAATTTATGTGTTAAATGGGTAATTGAATGCTTATATTTATCTGAGCTATCTTGGATAATCTTTATTTTTTCCATGAATGCTCCTTTCAATTTAACAGCTATCTGTGGAATTATTGGGTGTGTTTTCCAGTTTATTACTCATTCTTTAAATCTGCTCCTTATAAGGATTGGATAATTTAGATTAAATTAGATTAGCATAGATTTATTTCCCACATGCATTTAATTTGGGTCACGTGCATATCATATTAAAGTACAAAATATATAACCGGTGGATTGAGCCGCAACCGATAAAACAAGCAAATCTTTAAAACCCACAGTATCCAGAACCATTAACCGGACGGATTCCTCACACCAAACGGTGAGTGATCTAGTTGGGATCACCTACTGGGGAGAATCCCTTACTGATTGATGCAGCGATATTCGAGGCATCAACAGACTCGTACATCAAATAACTTATAACATATAAAAATGTTTGTTCCGACTTCCGTTTTCTGAAGAGAAGGATCAACCGCCGCTTTGTTTAGTAGATAATTGTGAACACCTATATCCAACAATTCACCTATGTCCACAATGTTGAACACAAGAATGATCAACCGAATCTTCTTGCATTCTAGAACTATTATGAATAGAATACTGGTCAGAAGAAGGGTCGATCACCCCTTCATTTATGAGGGAATTGTACAAATGTTCAACCTGCGAAGTCTAAGACGTTAATTCATGTATATATAAAATGGTGAACACTGGAAGAATACCGAGCACAAGAAGGGTCGTCCTACCCTTCATTTACGAGAGAAATTTAAAAATATTTGATCTATGAAGGCTAGGACAACAATTCTCGACTTTGGACTTCCGCTGTAAATAGTAGGGACCTGGACATCAGCTAATTTAAAAAATATAAAAATTGTTTGTCTTGAATTTTGTTTTCCGACAAGAAGGATCAATCGCCCCTTCGTTTAGTATATAATTGTGAAAACCTTTATACAACAATTAACCTATATCCGAAATGGAGAACACAAGGATCAACTGACCCTTATTGTAGTCTCGAACTATTATGAAAATAATACTAGGAAGAAGAAGGGTCAGCCACCCCTTCATTTACAAGGGAGTTTTAAAAATAGAACAACTTGGACAAAGAGCAGCCGCTCTTTCTCTGAGAATATTTCCACTTGGCAACAAACTGTGCGAAGCAATGTTCCTAGTGAATTTTTTGTTTACAGTGCCGATATATACTTTCACCACTCCTAAAAATCATCCCTGGAGGAAGGAACAGACTCTCTTTCTCCTATGCATCTACTTCCAACACCCCAAAATAGAACAACCTGACGAAAGAGCGACCTCTCTTTCTCTGACAAAATTTCGACTTGCCAACCAAATCTTTGAAGTAAAACTTCAATAAATTTTGTTGTTAAAATGTCGATATCTAGTTTCACAAGGTGATACATGGAACGCTCATATTGTGACACGTGGCATATTTGATTTTTAAAATTAGTCTAAAGATTGTATAAATGAATATTTAGGATATTAATGGTACCATTTCAATATAAACATATGGATTTAACTTATATAAATTTTTGGAATAGGTATCAGGGATCAAATTTGAAGTGCTGAAATTAATTTCAGGTTGGACGTTATATATTCATACCACCCTTCTAGCATGAAGGGATTTAATTAAAAAAATTACACTTCAAATGACAATAATAAATTAACTCAACGTTTCATTAAAAAAATTGCTAAATAAAATATTACTAGATATGAGTAATAGATTACATATTTCCATTCATACACTTAAAGAAAGGGAGGTCTAACAATGCCATGCCACCCAGCTTGATAAGGAACATCGAACAAACTGTTCACTCTGAAATTGATCCTATGGACAACTATATCTCCTTGTTGATATAACTACAACTCCATTCAGATAACCCCTATTATTTTGGTATGTTAGATGTTTTATGACTAGAAACATCAGAAGTACTATTGTTTGGCTCATGTCCTGTACTTTAGATTATATGATGTTATGTAATGAGTATTGGTATGGACTCAACAATATGTATAATTTTGTTTTATTGTTCTGGTTAGATAGTATTATGATAAATCTCATGTTTAAGGTTAAATTTCTGAGCTACACAGCTTAGTGTTAATTTTTTTGCAAAAGATGTTCATGATGTTTATAAAAAAATTCATATATAAATGAGTCATGGTCCTGACAGTATATAAAGTTTCAACGAAAATGAATATGTTTGCCATTCTTGATATAGGGAATATGAAGGCTTTCTTACTCAAAATGGACCTGGAGAAAGCATATGATAGAGTCGATTAGGTTTTTCCTGAGAATCATTCTGATTCAAATTGGTATTCCTCCATTGGTCTTAAAGTGGATTATGGCCTGTGTGTCTCGACGAACATAGCTGTGTTGATAAATGGTGCCCCTTCGGTTTCTTCAAATTCTCTAGGGGAGTAAGATAGGGATGTCCCTTGTCTCCTCTATTGTTTCTGCTAATCATTGAAGGATTTTGTAGATTGGTAATTAATGCTAAAGAAGAAGGTAAAATTAAGGGTATTAAAATATCAACTGATTTATTTCTATCACATCTCATGTTTGTAGATGATGTCTTACTAACAGGGACAAAATCTATTGATGAATGGGTGAGCTATAAGGAGATTATTAATTTTTTTTATGATGCTTTAGGTATGTTGGTGAGCTCCTCTAAATCCAACGTCTTTCATTACAGATCTGAGGATTCAAATCTTGATGATATTATGGAGATGTTTCCTTATAAATGCAGCTGTTTGGAGGATAGATTTTAAAAGTTACCTCTCTTCTTCACTGGTGCAATAGGATCATGGCAGAAATTCAACTTTTCAATAACATATTCTTTGAGCATATCTACAGGAAACATAACTCATTGGCGATCAAATTGTCAAAACAAGCTATGGAAGGAGAGGAAGGGGTCATTGTGTGGGAAGAATTTCAGGGGCATCACATATGTGATATGGGATCTGTAATGATTTTTGAATGATGATCTATTCGGGGATTTTTTCTAGATGTGGTATTTTGGTAATATGGTTTTGAAATTTACATTGTCCTTTTTTGTAAAGTCTTATCTAGAGAAGACTGAGCTTTGATAAGTTATTATGCTGATAAGTCTTGTATAGACTTGAACATCCATGTACTATTTGATTCAACTTGAATATCAATAGTATGTTTTTTTTTCTACTGAAAAAAAAAGTTACAGCGAAAATAATAGTTAAACCCATCTCAAAGATTCGTTTATATAAGAGTTCAATAACCTGGAACCTGCCTGGACTTTGGAGTAGACCAAGTGTGCGACTAGAGTGTGGCACCATGCGACTGGAGTCTGAACCAAACATGGAACCTGCGTAGGGATTGACCTGTGTCGAACGTAGCTGGGACTGAGCGTAAAAAATATCTCACTGCGTGGAACTGTTACTTGAGCTTCGACTGCTGCACCAAATCTTTTTTGTTGTTGCAGGGGAATAAGAACCAAAAATCTCGAAATTTCTATCTCGTAACTATTGCCCGAAACTACTGTGAATATTCTGGCAGTCAGGTAAATACGATGGAGACCAGACAATGCCCATGAAAAAATGACGTGTCAAATGAAGTAATTTAAGACAAAATTTAACTTTATTACACGCTGCCGCTAGGAGAAAATGGGGTCATAGTAAAAATTTATAAGAAATCAATGGTTTAAATTTGAGGAGGATTGAGATCTTTGATGGACAAGGAATCCGCTAGGCAAAGGTGCATGTTCTATAACGTTGGAAACTTTGGTGAAATGACTCACCCATGCAAACCAGGTGTGATCCTATGTGTCCTTCAATATATTATTTTTTTCCAGAAGTAGAAAACCAGAAGACAGGCATATGGTTATTGTGTCGATGACTTATATTTATTGGCAATTTATATTCTTAATCGAACTATAGATAATGAACATCATTCATGCAAGACTACTGGAGATGGCCGATATATATTAGTCCGCTCGTTATGCCATATTGATACTTTAGGGTACACTCAGTATCAATATTTTTAAGCATGTCCAAACACCAAGGATTTCAATCCTACTCTCAAATAACGAAGGAGAAGTGGATGATTACCTATCATTACAACACACGATACCAATCTCTATTGGTGTTAAGTGCTGTTGCACACTGTACACCATGCAACGTTCACCAACCCACATCCACATTGGAGGAATCACCTATCTATTGACAAAAACCACAAGCCTAATCCTAATGGACCCAAGCATAATCAAAAACCCAACCTCATGATAAAGGGTTTGCTTTGGCTGAGAATTTCGACCAGTTGGGCTACCCATTAGGGCCTATCCCTAATACCTTGTTCTTAACATTGTTATTTTCTAATACATGCCTTAAGAGTCAGTCAGTAAATGTTACCTTATCAATTAGATTAGTGTGTCCTAGAAGGCCTTACTTGCTTGTCGATAAATATACTCAGAACCTTATCTCACTCTCATAGCATGTCGAAACATTCTAGTTATCTCGAACTTGCCTTTAAGAATTAAAAGAATAACTTGGAACACTAGTACACAATGAGAGATAAATGACCAAAATCCGTATATAAATGACTACTTTTGAGTTCATGACCATTGGTAGCAAATAAGTGGTCATTTATCATGCGACCAAAAATGTGGTCATATTTAGCTTGGTCATTTATAGCTTATCTTGTGGTCATATATTTGGTCATTAATTGTCAAAATTAATGACCAATTTATGACCACATTTTTTGTCACGTGATAAATGACTGCTAATTTGCTACCAGCGATCGCCAACTCAAAAGTGGTAATTATATGCATATTTTGGTCATTTGTTTGGTCACTTATCTTTGATGTTGTACTGGTGGTAGTTTATATGCAAATTTTGGTCATTTTTTTAGTTATTTATCTCTTTTTAGTGGTTTCACAATATATATAGGGCACAAAGGAATCAAACAACTAGCCTCATGCCTATAAGGCAGGTGCTCTACCATTAAGATAGCACCCTTTAATAGAATTCCTTATCGATTGATATGAGAATAAAATTTCCAACAGTTAACACCATCTTGCCAAATTCTGGAAAAGGGCCACATACCTAGGTAAGAAACAAAGATTACCCGATAGTCACCAAAAAGGGTCATGTTAATGATAGCCTTCTTTTGCCAAAATCTCTCAAAAATCAAGAATGCAGTTGTATTGTCAAATTTTCCTCCGAGTGGTACCAAATCAAGAATCACAATTGTTTTTTCCTGATCTAAGGCATCTGCATTTGCTCCCATAATCCTTACTTGGCTTTGTTTCAAGAAATTTCTTGCTTCTATATATGCATCCAACACTGAAACCAATGGGAAAAAATCATAAAGAGCCACCCCAAGCTCAAGCTCCACTTGCATTGGATGTACACAACGACATGGTGCACCGGTAGGAGTAGAAGTCAAAGTTTTAGTGCAAGCTATTGAACCACAATCTGTACAAAGAATGCATCAAGTTAGTCGCACATAATGTATCTTGATTCTTTATACACAGAAATAAGGTGAAATCTAAGCAGACTGATCTTATATGCATGGAGTAAATTTATTTGCAAATAAAATGATAACAATTACAACAAATTGAACTCATGATAACATAATGAATGTTCAAAGAATAACATAATATATTATGTACTTTCCAAACCTTTAGTAGGTGGAGTAGGGAGGAAATACCAATGGAGGTGGTGCCAAAGATATCCTTCGTGTCATCTGAGGTGATAGAAATTCAAGAATACTATGTTTTTGTTTTCACATAAACCATCAAATTAGAATCTTAACATCGTGTTTTATGGATTGTAAACATCAAGCTTTGGAACAATTACAAGATTGAGAATACCATGCTCTTTATTTTCAATCTCAGCAACATAGTTATACTATTACACCAGTAGCCACAAACAAATATTATTGGAAAGGGCTATGAACAAAGAGAAGATAGATATAGACTCTGAAGAAACTTTGTTAAAATGAACACAATTAGGAGAATGGATCTCGCACTCTAAACCCAATAAAGCTGTAATTGGCATCAAATCGGACATTAACATTGCTTTCCTTAATATATTTTTTCAGTTCGATGGGAAGTGTGTATACAATAACCTTTTATTTTGGTTTTCAAAGGAAAATGACATCTAGAATAAATAATTTGAAGAAATGGAGATGTATGAAATCTTCTTTCCACCCTAAATTAATCCTTGAAGTTTTTATTGTCAATCAATCAATGCACTATGAATGATACAACTTGCATGCAACTTGTACTGAGCAAAACCAGAAATATGTTGCAAATGCAAAGCATGGCTCAAACAGCTTCCATGTAGAGGAAAATATAAAAGCTTATTTTGTAAATGCTTCAGTATATGAATCATGTGCAAAGGATGATATCCAACATTTTCAAATAAACTAAAGTATCTTTTCGAAATATTCCACACATATATAGCCATGAAAAATTCATAAATCCACAAACCCTGAAGATTACATCATGTTCAAGGACTCTAAAAATACAGAACCAATTATAAAAAAATCTAGGATAAGAAAAAGGTCTTGGTTCCAAGACATAAAACATTGGAGGTCAATTCATATACCTACATAAAACCTTGCATTTTATTACATTGTTGTGAACATAAAATCCGGGCATCACCATCATTCTAAGCCTGAAAGGAACCTGTTTTGTTTTCCTCATGCCAACATGCAGTATGGACTCCATGTAGACAGAGTCTAAATTTGTGAGTTTATCAACCCTGAATATGGGTAGGGGAGGGTGAAAGGAAAATGCTAATAAATAAACGAACAATACATTTTTTACTGCAATGAAAAATTCTTGCAGCAATTGCTATGGCCATGTATTGGTCCAATTCAACATGTACATGATCAGCCTCATCTTTTGGTCATAGAACTCACTGAATATTTCACTGAGTATCCGGTTCCTTTGATGAGAACTTCATCCCACCCCAAAATTCTGAGTGAGGTGAAAGATGCAAATTTCACAGCACAAGTCTCATACGGGTCAAGAACCATTCGAGGACCATTTTTATTAAAGTTACATCCTTCAAAATCCTCATAGAAGTCCCGATTTAAGAGAGATTTCAAGTGATACATAAGAAATCTTGAGATTCTCTGAGTAACATCAACTTCATAGGGTTGCAAAAGGGAGTTGAGATTCTCCATTCCTTTACCATCACAATGTTCTTGTATTCATGTTTCAATAGTCTTGCACAACTGTCTCACTGCAACTCTTGATTCTGCCATAGTCTGGAGGAAGGGTTCTAACATTGCCTCGTATGTTAGAGCTTTGTGGTTATGGAATTTCATTGTGAATCCATGGTTACTTAAACTAGACCCTTGGGAACTTGTAATACCACATTCAGCTTGGTTCAATGCATACTTCAGATCCTGGCAATAAAATTCCAACTTGTTCATTTGTTTTTCCATTTCTTCGATAGATTACCTTAATTGCCTAACTTCGGTTAGTGCAGTGTCTCTTCTTATGATGTCCTGTATTAGTTTCTGCTTTAAGCCTTCAATGGTAATATCCCACTCATCCATCATGTTAGGGATAATGGAATGGACTTCTTTGTTTGGACAACTCGGTTTTTTCTTGGGAGTCAATTTGGTTAGAGGAGAGAACCGTGATTTCAACTGAAATTTTCCAGTTGGGTCTTTACTAGGAAATCCAATAATGTCTTGGAGTTCTGTTAAAGGATCCATACCCACGAAATTCATGCAAAGTGGATATAAATTGGTTACAAATGATGGTATGTCTTTCTATGGACCTGATATAGTGAGATAAACATAAATTTTCTCAACAAGGAAAACATCATTGCAATCACCTTCTTTGATTCTTTCAACATTGAGCCGAGGCATCTTCTTACCAGCTCTATGCATTCCCGTAGAGTGAGTCTGCAGTCTAACATCCACAAGAACCTCATAGATTCGTAGTGATTTAAACTAGACAAGAGGGGAACATCTCCAAATGGACTGCCTCTAATCTCAAGATTCTAAAGTTTCTTGCATCCATCAAGCACATACTTCATGCTTAGTTCACTTTCCCCAACAAATTCTATTGATAAGGTCTCGAATCTTTTACCATAGGATCCAACATATTGAAATTCTTTATCAGTGAGTAGCCCAGATACTACCAACCTTGTTAGAATTTTGTAGTTCCTTACAATTTCCCTAAATCCCTCATCCATAGGTTCACCAGATAAATGATCAGATTGGTGTCGACCCATGATACAGAGATGAAATCTAGCCAATTTATAACATTTTTGTGACATGGTCACAACTACTTTATTGGCCATACGCTGAAAAAAGTATAGAATGGACTCAAGATTTAGACATCCCTTAGAGATTTCAACAAGACCCTGTTCAAATACACAACCTTCACCATCTTCACATGCATCCAAAGGAAACACACAAAGATCCCTTAGATCTTTACATGTTCTAGCAGCTTCCTCTAAACATGTGTCTTCCATTGAATCTAGAACCTGTGGGAATAGTGGAAAAGATATATAAAAATGTAAAAAAAGAAACAGAAAAAGATACCAAATCAGTCTGCTAGATATCCTCTAAGCAAATGCATCATGACTACATACAAACAGATCGTCTAAGAAATATGGACTGAACAAAACATTTTTTTCCTATACTAAATAGTGAAGCATGAAAGACATTAATTATAGCGAGTAACCTTCATTTTTGTATAGATCATACGGCCATCAATTTAATACTAAATTCATGGTTAATGAAGAATTCAATCCAACTAATGCTAATATCTAAAACATGTTTAAATTTTTTGAGAAATCAATTTATATCCAAATACCATAACCAACATAAGATACCCATTTCATTTAGATTCTACATTTTATTTAAGGTTTCAATTGATTATCCCTTTAGATACCACACACTATTGTTGTTTTTTACCAATTGGGTCTAGTTCAGGTGGTTGACAATAATAATAATTGCACATGCACTATCACAGGTCGATGTTTATCAGTGGAGGAATATTGTTCTGAAGGTTGACATTCTCTTCACTATTATTCTCAAATGGTGTAGTATACCCATGCCTTACATACTCCTTCAAACTATGCAGATATGTTGACAGATTCTTCAAGGCCTGCAAAAAAAAGAAACAAATATCATTATTGTCATCAAAGGCATATTTAACAAGACATGTGATTTTCCAATAATATATATATATATCATCAAATACAAAAGATGGATTTCATTTTATCCCTAGAATACAAACGCTTCCGAAATCTATTAGGATGCTAGGAAGTCCAACTTCCAAGGAAACATTACTTACACTTCGTAGAGAATCCAAAGTGTGGCAAAAGGAATGTCTATGATTTACACCTAAGGGGCACAAAACATTACATAAAATTATCCTTGCAAATCAACCTCCAAGGGACAAACAAATGACTACAAAAATGAATCATGTACAAACCAACTTCTAGTCAAAAAAGCACAAACCTTTTTAGCAACTAGCAATTTTGATGGATGAATATTTTCACTTAGAAAAGCCATGCACCTAAAATACACAAAACCAAGAAATATATACTTCAATGATACTTCCAAACTCAACATTATAAACAATAATAACTATGCATTGGATTGTCAAATAAGTCAGCTTGTACTTAGTGTTGCAATGTGGTGTAATGCCAACAAGATATTGTATTTCTCAACCAACAATATATTTGTTGTAACTTGTGACCTATTAGATGATAATTTAACCAATATGACACACAACAAATAGAATCTTGAAAACACAATAATGAAATTGTATCTCAGGTAATAACAAGTCATAAAGAGGTGTGACCATGCAACAGTCTAAAACAATAGACTCTTGCCAGACACTTCATGCTCACTCACAGATGTAGTGATGATGTAGACATCGAACATGAAGAAGAATCCCCAATACAAAGTGTACAGATTGATGAGCATATATCTAACTAAGGTGAAACTCAATAATATAACAAATCCTAGAGCTACCAAAATGTAGCCTCCTCTATTTCCAAATCCAGAATAGCTTTTAGCCACGGGGGGTTCACTTAGTGAACTTGTTACATAGCACGATCGTTCGCATGATATTAAAGAATATCCCTAATTTCACTAAATATTGGAAAATTCCTCCTAAAATTTTATTGTTGAACCCCCCTCCCAATATGCCTTTCCAATTAAGAAAACCCCTAGTTTCATCAGATATTGTATGTATCCATTTTTATCAACCCATTTTTAATACCCCCTTTATATCATATTATCAAGTTGTAACAAATAGGATCCCTAACAAATATTAGTATAAGAAAACATGATGCTAAATAAAATAATAGTATAATGCTAATAATGATCCAACCAGGATTGCAGGGGTGACTGATCAATTTGTAGCGTTGGATAGTGGAAGACCCAATGAAATAGTATTGGGAAGTAAAATGCATAAAATAAAACCCATTCAAGAGATCAACATAACAAAGAATGTAAAAGTTGATAGTCCAATAGGTAGTGCAATGCTTAGAAAAGAGCAGAATTGCAAATGTTTCACACCACGGTCTGCCAATCTACCAATTTTATATCATGTAAATATAAGTATAGACATAAAGAGATAATGTTTTCTATAATATTAATAAATTAAACTCCATAAAAATTCAAAATTGAAACCCTTTCGTGGATGGAATCCCCTACCTTCCTATCAAAACAAACATCATTGATATTTGAACCCAAATGAACATAACAAAATTTCTCTTACTTTCCAATAACACCATATGATCATGTGCATAGCTTGGATTTGGATCATTCACAAGATTAAATGAATTTCCTCGACTTCCTCTACATTTATTCTTTCCATAAGGAAATTAACAACATTTAGTTACCTTTTCTTGCGTTATATCTAGTTTTTTTTTTTTTACAAGAGAGAGAAAAATCTCCATTATTAGGTTTCAAGCATGCAATAGTTTTAAAGATACACAGATGGAGAAACTTATATTATACCATTTCATGGTAACAATAACACATAGGGTATGTGAATCAAGATTTATATTTTCACCTATGTTCATGTTAGTTCCAATACAATATTAAGATGGATGCCTTGCATATTATAAGAATTGAAATTACAATTATGAATGTTACAAATATAACTCAATATAACAACTATTCCTAACTAGCAATGTGAAAATGTTAAAGAAGAATACAAAAAGTTGAAAGAAATAATTGGTCAATAAAGATTGATATAAATTTTCTTGGTTTGAGTGAGCCAAGAAAAATTGATCTCACTTTTCTTGGTTGTAATGGAGCAATGTTTGATTGAATCTCAATACCCACCTAAACCCTAACCTAAAAAATGAAGAGTTAAATCTTTTACTCGAATTCCTACAAAAAATAAAATACAATTGTTCAACTTCGAAACTCCCAATTAGCTACATCTCTTCACTTAAATATGAAAAACAATGTAATGTATCAATTCAAACCAATCCTAAATAAGATATTAAACGAGTATGGATCAAGGCTAGTAATCCGAAGAGACTTCCATCGATATTATCATTGGTACAATATTATCATATTTATGCAAAGCTTAGTATCATAAGCAATATCAAATAAAAATGGAGAGTCCTTAAGTTTTAGGTGGGTATGAATTGATCCCATGATTTTGAGGTATGAATCCGTCCCACAATTTGTAGGTTATTCCTCATCCCACCCAAATAAAATAACCCCCAATATTTATATTACTATGTGAAATTAAAAACCCCCCTTGACCCCTTAATACGGGGCAATATATTTTTGAGGTTTTTAAGAGTATTCAAACCCCCAATATGAATGGACGTGATATAATATTGCCTCACTAGTGAACCCCCCGTGCTTTTAGCATGGAATCTAGTATAAAACGGTTTGGAAACACACTGGAAACATTTCATGGCATTTACATTGATGAATACTGTAAAGGAAATGTTCCAACCCCGAAAATAATTTCATTTTTCCTAATTGGAAAGGGACTCATCCATGACTAAAAAACAGAGTAATTACAAATTAAGTAACAATAGAAAAGAAGGAATAAATGGGAAGGGAAAAAGAAATACAAAACCCTGAAAGAAATCTGGAATCTTGAGAGAAAGCATCACCAAAAATGTGCATGCAAAAAGGAGAATTTGAGACCCACACAATTACTATTGAGAAATGAAAATCTATAGCTGAAATTTATTTTGAACATGTAGGTTGCATTTAAACTCATCATTTGGTACTCATGTCAAAGGCCTCTAGTGATCAACAACATAAATAGTTGTGAGAAATTATGAATGTTTACAAACCAGCAAAATATTGCAATTTTTTCACTAGCTAATAAATACGCTACAACTAAAGTGTTGTCATATTAAGATAGAAATTGTTATCGAATGTAATAAATTAAAGGCTATTGTTCCAATGTTAAACTCATGCACTAACATTAATGGAATTCATGTGCTTGCATATCTAATTCTCATAATGCATCATTCCTTTAACTAAGACATGGAGTGGTTATGATTGACAAAGCTTGAAGGTTGCACAATACACAAATAATAATGATTGCAGAAATAGAAGAAGAAGGATTTGCTAGATTCATGAAAGGAATCAATTTAAAACCAACTTTGAAGTTGAGGCAAGAACCAACCTGAGTTACACCACAACCATCTATGGTTGTCAATTTATAGCTTTGTCATTAAACACTATATGCATGGTTTCATTGAATATTCATCTAATATTTTTTTGTTGCTATGTTCACTTGATTCAAACGTTCACCTAGTGAAATTAACACATCCACAACAACAATTGCAATGATTTTAACTTGGATTTAGGTTTTATAGACTATGGAAAGAAAAATATTTAGACAATCAAACAATATGAAATGAATTCACAAAATATTCACACACATTGGCACAATGAATTGAACCTTGAACATTTAACTTTGACTTGAGCCTCTTATATTCTTTTCACTTTTTGGACATGGACTTGTCACTAAAATAAACCTTGTTTTATATAAGACTTTGGCTTTAACCATGATATGATTGTGAAGAACCTGCAATAATTAATTAATAAAAATGCACGAAATAGCAGAAATAACAGAACTCAGAATCGCTTTATTGATCGCAGGCCACTTCAAGGGGGAAACCTCCTTTGAGCAAGCTCAATACAAATAACTTCACAGTACCTTCATTGGTTTCCACACAAACTTATATACTAAGTATAGGCTCCAATACCATGGGTCAATACAATGTGTCAATACAAACCATGGGAAAATATAAACTATGGATCAACAATTACTATGGGACGACTTACAAAGCATATGCGTCCAACAACAATAATACAAACTATGGATCAACAAATACTATGGGACGACTTACAAAGCATATGTGTCCAACAACAATATACTAACAAAGTAAATAGAAGGGTTGACATGGGTTCCTAACATCCCCTCTCCCTTAGAAAAATCTTTGTCCTCAAAGCTTTAGATGTCGAAATTGATGCAGAATCTGAAGGAGTGGTTTCCTTGTAGCATCCTCTGGTTGCATGTCGGGCCACTAATGCCTTTTGAGTTTTAGGAGGATTGCTTGGAAGGATTTAGACGAAGAAGAACCATATCAGTTGCGTGAAAAGTCCGCTCTGAACGGTGTTGATCGGCTTGTTCTTTCAGTCAAATTCTTTCCATGTGAAGATTGTCCTGCAGAATGAGAAGAATATGATCGCGATTTCGAAGAACCGAGTCAATTGTCTGAACTGGGGAGCTGCTGAGGGTGTATGGAAGAAGAACTGGCGGTGCCTATCCAAGGCTTCTTCATATGGTGTCCTTTTAGATGTGATATTGTACCACTGGAGCGCTTCTAGGAAATCCATAGAAATAGTTGTGCAAATCTGTGTAGGGATGGGCAAGGGTTCAAGCAATCCCGAAAGGAATGTCGTTTCACCCTTGTTGAACTGGAAAGTATCACAGTTAACCGCCATCTGTTGAATTGTAATTTTCAGTCCCTACCAAAAGAAGTTACATTGTTCCCGGTCATACGTTTTAAGGAACCCAGAGTGCCCTGCCGATGAAGAAGCATGGATTTCATAGAAAAGATATCCCTATTGAACAGATTGCAACCAATTTGGAACAAGCAGAGAAATTGATGTAAGAGAAACTGGGTCATCAAATGTGTGAGAAGGAACACCTGCCACCATATTGTCCTTACCCTTCTTGTAAGTGATCGCATATTCATAACCCATGAGTTGGAGAACCCATTTCAGGTGTGCTAGGGAGGAGACCCATTGTTCAAGGAAAATTTTCAGACTCTGAAGATTAGTCTTGATGCAAAAATAATTCCCTGATAGGGATGGCTACCACTTTGGTACTACATGCAAAATAGCCATCATTTCCTGCTGAGATGTAGATGCGGGTAAATGCTTACCAGAAAGGTCTCTTGAAGGCGGCAAGCCCACTGGTGTAGCAAAGACACCTGCATATCTATCCAAGGAAGTAGTGGAGACCATTGATGGGTGCATCTGAATGGAATGGAGCTGAGTGATGACACCATGTGAATTCTTCTTAAGGATATTTTCCAGGCGATGTGAACTGATGATGCGGAGAGACCCTGGTTGTAAGCCCATAAATTTGTGTTGTGTCCCATTGATTGAAAATTGCATCCAAAGTTCAACAAAATCCCACAAGATGGTACCAAGTGTGCATAACCATTGAAGGCCACAAAACCACATCACATCCGCCTAAGGACAAGGAAAACATGTCAGAGCGTAGGTTATAATCTTCCAGAGAGATACACACATTGTGACACTTTCCCTTGCAAGGTAAGGTGCCCCCATTGGCAACCATGACTTGAAAGTTGGAGCAAGGATGGAAAAAACAATCATCCTATTTGGCGATCCGGGGGTCAATGAAGTTATGAGTGCTACCAGAATCAATGAGTATTGTAAGAAGAAGCTTCTTGAAGTAACCCCTGACCCGCATTGTTTGGGGGGTGGTGACACCGGATAAAGCATGGAGAGATATATTTGGTTGGTCGTCCTGAGATGGGGGGTCAATATGCAACTCCTGAATGTCGACCTGATCATCCATTGTATCTGGAGCTTCTTCAGCAATTTTAGAGGCGGGTGGAGAATCGATATCCAAGAGATAGAACTTTTGTTGAACACATTTATGTCCCCGAGTGAATTTCTCATCACAATTATAACAAAGCCCTTTTTCTCTGCGTGCCTACATCTATGTTTCAGACAAATGCTTGATAGGAGTTGGTCGAGGAGCTGGCAGGATGGGAGGTCGTTGAGAACCCGTATTTCGGAAAGGAACACAAGTGGGTTTGGAGAGCTGTTGGGATGCAATCTTGTCTTCTACCAACTTAGCCAACCCCAGGGCTTCCATCATTGTGTTGGGACAGAACATTTTAACCTCTGAGCGGATTTCATCCTTAAGACCACTGAGAAAACAACTCCTGTAGAATTCATCAGACAATCCTTCTGTGTGATTGGCTAGTTTCTCAAATTTTGTTTGATACTCCCTCATAGTGCCAATTTGATGAATTTTAGTGAGGGCTCCTATGAAGTCATCAAAAGCACTAGGACCAAATCGTTGCAAAATGAGCTGGCTAAAATCTGGCCATTTTGGCTCTTCATGAGCCTTGGTGTACCAACGGTACCATTGAAGAGCTTCCTGTTCCAAATGAAATGATGCAAGTGGAACTTTGGTGATATCAAAAGTATTATACAGAATGAAATGCTATTCTGTATGATAGATCAATCTAGTTGGATTAGTCCCATTGAAGCGAGGAAAATCAAGCTTTGGACCACGGAAATTGTTGGAAGAAGAGAACCCATTGTCTGATGAAGACTCAGACTGTCATTTGTTGTTCATCACTGAATGCTCAAGATGAAGGCCGAGAAATTTTTCATCCAGATCCTGGAGTTTAGTTTGGATGGCTGCAAGTGCTTCCTCCATGGTTTTTGCTCCTGTAGGGGTGACAACCATAACCAGGAGTTTTTTTTTTTTTTTTTTCGGGGCCGGGGGCATGAATGGGTAGAAAAACACAAACAAAACCTTATTTAGTAATGGGAAATTTGGATTTGGGAAAAACTATGATGGGTAATTGGGGTTTGACTAGGTTTTGGACACTATCGAATGGAAAGGGAGACAGAAAATGAGGATTTCAGAAGCGAGGTGAAAGAATGAAAAAAATTGTCAGAGAGGGACAAAGAAGCATAAATAGGGAATGAACACGGTGGCAAAATTTGAAGGCGATTGGGTGAAAATTAAAGAAGTTATGGAAAACCCTAAAAGTAGACAAATGTGGGATTTATGGCTTTTGGAAGTGGAATTTGGGATAGGGTCCTCAGGAATTGAAGATGAAGAATGGGATTACAGGGGTGTCAGGGAAGTTTCAAGGGAAACAGAGTGAAAACAATGGAGATATAGTGAAAAAATAGAATTTTATACTTGTTTTTTTTTTTTTTTTAGAATGGATCTGCTACAACGTAGAAGGGATCAAAAACAGATGGATCTGCAATGATGCTGAAGTGATCGGAAACAGATGGATCTGAAACAACGCCAAATGGATCTGAAACGACTAGATCTGGAACGGCTTTCAGAATGGACTTGAAACGACTGGATCTGAAACAATTCGAAATGGATCTGAAATGGCGCGAAAGTGATCGGCAACGTTTTAGCTGAAAATAGATATGGATCCTAGGTATGTTCGGCTTCCTAACAGTTCATGGGTTTCACTCGGCCACCAATGCTGTCTGACGGCTTGCGTATTGGGGCAGTACCCCTCACTCCACAGCTCAGGTAAAACTGATAACCGCTTTGCCACAAACGATAGCTCTTGGTTTACCTCACAGGTTGGAACTAGTCAATCAGGTAGGGGTCGTTGCCTTTTTCGCTGGCAGGTCCTCTCAATGGGACAACTACTTTGGGGTTCCTTTGGTACTCCTCACAATGAGTTTTAGGGATTATGCCCAAGTACTTCCCACAGTTAAGTGGATAGGGATTATACCGAGATCTGAACTTGAAACAGATGCAAAAAAAAAATTTGACAGAAATTCCACCCAACGAGCCCAAGAAAGTGCTCTTATACCAGATGTGAAGAACCTGCAATAATTAATTAATGAAAATGCATGAAATAACAGAAATAACAGAACTCATAATCACTTTATTGATCGTAGGCCACTTCGAGAGAGCAAGCTCAATACAATTAACTTCACGGTACCTTCATTGGTCTCAATACAAACTTATATACTAAGTCTAGGAACCAATACCATGGGTCAATACCATGTGTCAATACAAACCATGGGCCAATACAAACTATGGATCAACAATTACTACGGGATGACTTACAAAGCATATGTGTCCAACAAAAATAATACAAACTATGGATCAACAAATACTACGGGACGACTTACAAAGCATATGCGTCCAACAACAATATACTAACAAAGTAAATAGAAGGGTTGACATGGGTTCCTAACAATGATATAATAGTTTTGATTCAACTTCCAAAGAATAGGTATTTCAAAATCCTTCATATAAACAAACAATATTGTATGTTTGAGGCAATGTCTCAAAATAGAAGATCCTAGTTGAATATTGCAGTTAATTCTTAAACGAGACATACTCGCAAAGGAATCATAGTTGGAAAGTTGAATGGGCATATCCCAGCACAAACACCTATAGGTTGCATGATATTGTAAGTATCAATACCAGATGATATATTCTCCACAAACTCTCCCATTGGTAAGGTTACCATGTTGCAAGAATGTTCCACGACCTCTGCAAAATTTAGACACAACAAAAAAATTAGTGAAATATACAATGATAAAATTTATACATCTACATAATTTATTTATTTAATATTAAAATAAGAAGCTGTGGAATCTCTAAAGGGAGCTCACAAATAAGGCACAATCCTAGTTTGCAGTGGGAAGGAAAATAAAGCAAAAGGAAGATGTCAAGCTTCAAGTATGGATCTGTTATCACAATATGGGACTTGGTAGGGAAATAAAAATTCATTCTATGCTTTTGCGAGGGTGTCGATTTACCATTCCATCATGGAAAAAGAAAAATAATAGCAATTAAATTCTCTGTTTCAACTACAGAATTGTTTTTCAAGTCGACGTCTCAGAAATAGACATATGCCTATTCTCATCGATCGAGTTAATAACAATGCAAGTTCACCATACACAATTTAGTGGCAATGATTCTCATCCAAGGTGAAGGAAGTGTGTCCACACTTACTTTATACATACATACATATATATATATATATATATTAAGGTTCATAATTAAGGATCCATTTCTGTTTTATGAAGTTGAACCTGAGCGGCGGATCTATTCTGCAAATACAATGAGCTGGTTCAAATTGGAGATCATACACAAACTTCAGTCTGACGATTTCATGGTCACAAGTTATAATCAATAAGCTGGAGTCTCAAGGGAAGTTATCTCCAGTCTAAGGATTGGAATCCTGTTGGCAAATGGTGGTTTACCGAGGTTTCTAGCTACTGCGAGTAGCCATGGAATAAAAAAAAACTTATTTTACCCGCTAACTGGAGGAGGAAGGGAACTAAACACTATGGGTTTTGGCAAAGGGAAATCCTGCGGTTAGTAGTTGTGTACTAGAGGTGGGAGGCATCAAGCTAACCTCATCTAAATCCTGATATCAATTTATCTGAGAGACGACATCATATATTAATTTACCAGTAATTAAATGAGGGAGAGAAAGATTTCACTCTGCGAAAGGAATTCGAGAACATAGGTTCATCTGAGTGCGGCACTGTATCGGTTATCTACAGGTGAAGGCGCAGATCTACTCCGTGGGTTTTATACAGTAAGGATCAGAATTTCGTTGAGTAAGAAGGTTCGATACCGATCCAATCAGTAATTATTTTCGTTTGTGTTACTGGAATTGGAAGAACAAATCATAATCAAACCAAATCAAGCATACGATGTCTAGCGATGGGAGTACCAATCTCAAATTATTTTATTTAGTGCGATGCATGTTAGGATGGAAGGATAGTGCAGGTTGCATACTTATCCTCAAAAAGGGGGCACCAAATATCTACGGTATGGGGAAAGGGGTTGCAAGTTGTAGACTTGGTTAATATGAGGATTCTAGATAATTTAGAGTAAGATAACACAGTCCGTGAATGGAAGATCGGAATGAATCCTAGGTTTTTCAATGCATGTAATCTAATCTAATTTCTCTGATATATCTAAACTATCCCTGCAGGGAGCAAATCTGAATTAAGAGTAATAACTGGAAATGCACATAAAATCCTTAGAAATAGTTGTTCCGACATAATAAGCACATTTACAGCAGAAAGAAAATATACCAAAGATAGCTCTGATATAATTAAAGCATTATATATAGTACTCAATAAGCACATCAACATTTACACAGGAAAACGAAATCATTCACAATCATGAAGTAATTCAAGACAGTTTATAACAATCTCACGGTATGCATATGAATGTATGAAGAGTTAGTTCCACAATGGCATTCCACATATTCCAAGCAAAAATCTTTGTGTTAGCTTTCCCCAAGCAACAGATCCTTCTTTATTAAGCAGAAAAATAGTTCTCATACAAAATAGTCCAGCTCCATTGTACCTACCAAAAGTCCTTCATATGTACTCCCTTCCTCTATTTATATTACAAAAGTTTTTTCTTCTAGTGCCTAATCATCTACCTTAACCCTAACATTCCCAAATCTTTGTCTTCTAGCGCTTATATCAAAAAAATGGAAAATAATTACAAATTCGAATTTATGTGGGCCCATCTAAACTAGAGAAATGCCCCCCCAAGTATTAGCTTATTCAGAAATGATAATAAGCCTGCTAGGTTCCAAAACTTGTAAAGAGACTTCATGATATGACAATTGAGTCTCAACGCATGCCCTCCCTGCTTCTGCGGTTGTACAATTATCTTCCAGGAAATATGCAGGTATATATGCTTGCCCCACAAAATGATGTACATCTTCTTCAGTGAGAGAATCCAATTTTATGATGTATTCTAACTCCCCCTGCAATCCACTCTACAACTTTGTCATACGCAGATCCTCTGAAGGAAGTTAGTCCATTGGTGGAGCGGAGAAAGATGGAACTTCTCATGAACTTGTTGGATTTTCTTATAGAAATCCTGACACTTGTGAACAGTCTTTAGGATGTCATTATTCAGTTTTCAGGAAGCTTTCCTAAAAAATTCTAAAAGTTTCATCTCTGACTTCAAATCTGCTGATGTTTTAGGATGCAAGTTTTCAGGGTATTCAGAGTTTGTCTCTCTCCATACTATTTGGATTTTAATCTTTTCTAACTTGTTGAGATCAGTCATTGCTATCTCTTTTGAACACTTCTTCATATTTGTCAAAGTAGTTTGCATACTGACAATGTACCTTGACTGCTGCACAATGCTCAACGACCTTGCCTTGGTTATCATTCCTAGCAAAACTCTTTTCGCCGAAATGGAAGGCTTCCAAATCTTGGACAAAGTCTTCGACTGTCTTAACCTTGGAGAATCTGTACGCTCCGATGCAAGAGGGTAGAGGTGGAAAAGAAGCTTTCTTTTGATCGTGAAGGATTTTTCCCATCCCATTGATAAAAACCTGTCTTACTGCTTCCTTGTGGACAACAAAATCGGTGACATACTTGGGTAGAAGAGATGGAGGTTGGGAACCTCCATACATCCTGATGTATGTCCCTTCCTGCGAGAATTAATAGTTCGCAAACTCCTCTATGACTACCATGGAATTCTCAGATAAGCAGTTTGGTTCCTTGTTTTACATCAACTCGTACAGAGGCATGATAAATTTCTCACATATGATCTTATATTGACCTGCGTACTTGTGATCATACAAGATCCGATAAGCAATATAGATAAGGGAATCAGATGAATTCCAGATGCATCCCAACCCATCGAAAGGATGTCCTGATCAAATACAATCCATAAGGTATGAAGACATGTAAAATTTTTCCTTCTTCTGGGTCAAACCTTCTTTTGCAGCCACTATTGTTGATGACAGACCATCTGAGATAATATCTACCCAGTTAAAGATCATACCATAGAAGGCTATGTGGTGAATCAGAGGTATCCATTTTAGTTTGTAAACAATGTCATCTTTCTTTCTGAAAATATTGCTTAGCATCAGGGCTATGATCATAAAGGGAGGCTTTAGGATTTGAATTTCATATTCTCTCCTTTCCTTTTGCCTTAGTTATTTTCCTGTTATTAATCATTTCTTAGCGTAGTCGAGAGTGTCCATGTTCATACTTTCCAGCCATTCTTCGGTCAACAGGATCTGAGCGCGTGGTAACTTGTACGTCGCTGCTATGTGTGATGGATGGAATGATGCAAAAGCTTCTCCTTTTCCATCAGAAAGGATCCTTGATTGGGCATCAACTTGCGATAGAATCCACCCCATGACTTCTGAGCAAGGAAAAAGCTTTGGTCGCGTGGCTTCTTTAGCAATGCCAGATTTCCTGATGTTTTGATATAAGAACATCACCTCAAGAATGGTGCTGGGAACATCCTATTCTCGGATCATCTGATATAATTCTCCCCATCTAAATTCAGGGAGAGCCCCTATCACTGCTTTGGTATCCTCGAAGACGGCCTCAAAATCCGGCTCAGCTACCTTATATTTCTTCTTTCCTCCTTTCTTAGTCATTGTTTAAATTCTGATAACATAAAGCCATGTATAAGCAGACATATACAACATTTCATCCAACATTTTCTTTTTGCTTTTAAGTTTTATGTGTTTGTTTATCAATGTGCAGGTGAGTAAAAAGAATCATATGTAGATAACCAATTAACTCTGCCAGTTATTTTAACCAAAATAAACACAACTAGCTGCTAACTGCAAATTCTAAATGCAAAACTAGTAATTGAAAGAGTTAGCTCAAGGGAGTGCGGAAAAAGTGTGTTTATTAAGCTCACTCCCTGGAACAAGGCGTGTGTCGTAGCATTTATGGGTGCAAACTGGTTAGTCTCGTTGAGAAAGAAACTAGGGATTGAGTTCACACAGTGACATGACAATCAACAAGGGTCTACTCTGGCCTCATGGCCATGGGGTTCACCGTATGCACTGAATAGCATGGTAAAAACAAAGGCTAAAACAACTCTAAGGCGTCTGTAACAGAGTCATCCAAAAGGTTCGGCGTGATTTGGGATGAGGCAGGGTGATGGGCGAGGTAGGGAAAAAGCGAGTGGGTAAAGTTCGAAACCCTCCTCTATGGACAAGAAAAACTAAAACCCCCAAACTAGCCTATCTCCTGTAGGCTAGGATGGCGTGGACCAACCGACAGTTTTGAAAAGACACAACATAGATACCACTTTCCTAACTACCAATCAGAAAATGAAATAACTAAAAACAGGAAAGGATGGTCTACCTGTTAGCTGCCAACTGGCTGCAAAACTTCAATGGCGTTGGGGTTCCCAGTGCTTGGTGAGCACTGGAAGCGACAACAAACTCGAGCAAAGTTTCAAAAGTATAAAAAAAACAAAAGTCTCAATGCCCTATAAATAGCTATTTGAAAACAAGGGGCATTTAATGCCCAGTGGACGGGTTGGTGGGGTTTTAAAAATGTTGTTAGTACAGTAGGGGTCGGCATCGATTTGGCTCCACAACCACTTCCAAACTTTGCCACCATCAAAGGTATGTCGTTGACGATTTCGGCAAGCCTCGTCAAGTCGCTGCGACACGTATCGGTAGGACCCGTCAAGTCACTGCGACACGTATCAACAGGCCTCGTCAAGTCCTTGCAAGACATATGGCGAAAGAAAACAAACCAAGCCGATTTCCGCTTCTTGCCGAGTTTTCGCGTGATAGTTTTTCTTGTCCTCGACCATTTCGACGGTTACTTCTAAGTTCCTCGATGCATTTCATCGAAAGGATTCCATCTCCCTCTCGGCGCATCATAGTGACTGCCGGCGATCGTTTTGGTGCAATGTTTGTAGTCTCGCCGAAACGCATTGCGGCTTACAACTTTCTTCGCTGAACCGGAGAAAAAGTCTAAGTGTCAAAGAGAACAAAGGAAAGCATCCAACATTTCAGCAGAGTTGGTTGAGCTCTGCGGACTGTTTCAGCTTAGTTCAGCAAGTTCTTTCTAAACAACAAAAACGTCCAAGTTCAAAATTGAAAAGAAAACCAACGACTGTTTCGGCTTGAGCCGGCGAGTTCCACCGAAACATAGAAAACTTGAAAGACCAAGTTAAAAGTCATGACCCTTTCGGGGGATTTGATAGAGTCCCTCCGACCATTTCGACTCTACTTGGCGAGTCACGCTGAAATAAAAATACGTGTGAAACTTACAAAATAATGCCGACCGTTTCGGCTCTACTGGCTGAGTTATGCCAACCGTTTCAGCAAAAAATGTTGATTTTTTTACTTAGTCATAAAAACTTTACTTGCTTGACTCTTTGGAAAAACTAAGTTTGAAGGCGACTTTTCTAGGAAGATTTAAATTTCTAAAAACTCTCTAAGAGAAAAGGAGGGGCCCCATTATTTTTCAAAATTTTGGGGATCAGGTTGTAGCAACAACACTCCCCATCCTTAAGCACAATTAGTCACTTAATCAAATCACTAATCAATATTTAATAATACTTGATTATTATTAAATATCTCCCCATTAAAGTTTATGTCTTAAGAGTATGGGTCTTGGTTTATCATAAGGTTTTAGAACAAGGGTTTAGGGAACAATGTACATAATTCAAGCTTAACCCCCCCTTCACATTCATCGGTTAATATCTAGATCCCCTCTTCAGCGTTTTGCCCCTCATGCAGCCAGCTGGTGTTTTTATTTAAATATTAACATGCTATGTACATACACATAGCCACAATGTTTAATTACAATCATAGCTCTAACCTGGGCCAGAGGGTGTTACAAATCCCCTCCCCTTAGAGTCTTCATCATCCTCGATGAGTAACATTGTATCAAAACATATACAAAAATTAACTACAGTAATGTTTATTATATACACATTTTCAAAATAAATGCGGATACTCTTCCCGCATTATATCTTCCAGCTCCCAAGTGGATTCCTCAGGACTGTAATGGGTCCAATGGACCTTTACCTGTCTGATGACTCTGTTCTTGAGTACCCTGCTTCTGCGATCCAACATGCAGATTGGTTGAACCTACATTTCCCCTTTTGGTTCCACCTAAAGAACAGAGCAATCAAGCACATGATTAATATCATAAACATACTTTTTCAGAAATGAAATATGAAACACATTATGTATTTTGATGTTGGGAGGTAGTGCTAGCTCGTAAGCTACTAACCCAACTCTACTCAAGATTTCAAATGGACCACAAAATATAGCGGCCAATTTCTTGCATTTTCCCAACCGTAAGGAGCTTTTCTTTCGTCTGACCTTGAAGAACACAAAGTCCCCAACCTGGAATTCTCTTTATGTCCTTCTTTTATCTGCATATCTCTTTTGACGATCTTGTGCCATTTTCAAATTCTATTTTATCTTTACCACTTGATTTTCAATATACTGAATAATTTCAGGCCCAATGATTAACTTGTCTACTGGTTTATCCCTATTTATTTTTAACATTACACTTTCTACCGTATAAGGCTTCAAATGGACTCATTTTCAAAGATTCTTGATAACCATTATTATAAGCGAATTCAACTAATTACAGGTACTCTTCCCATTTTCCTGGTTTGTCCATGCCATACATCCTGAGCATATCTTCAATGACTTGGTTTACACACTCAGTTTTCCCATCAGTTTGGGGATGATAGGTTGTGCTTAAATTAAGCTTAGTCCCAAACTCTTTAAACAAACCTTTCCAAAAATTAGAAGTGAATTTCAGATCTCTATTCGACAGAATGGATTTTGGAATACCATGCAACCTAACAATTTCTTTCATATAAATCTCAACAATTTTCACTTCCTTAAAAGTTGATTGAACTGGAATAAAATGAGTTGATTTGGTTAACTTATCAACCACTACCATGATTGAATCATGATGCCTCATAGTTCTCAACAAACCTGTAATAAAATCAATAATTACAGTGTCCCATTTCTATTTAGGAATAGGCAATGGCTGAAGTAAACCAGCTGGGTGTTGATGCTTTGCTTTGACCCTTTGACATTCTAAACAACAAGCAATGTAATTGGCCACCTCCTTTTTCATGTCTGGCCAATAAAACTTATTCTCTACAGCTCTAAGAGTCTTCTGATATCCAGGATGTCCTTCATAAGGTACATTATGCATTTCCTGCAATATTATTCTCTTCAACTCTTCATGATTAGGTACATAAATCCTATCCTTAAAATGAAGGATACCATTCTTAGCTACTGCAAAATTGCAGAACTTTAATGCTTCACTTCTTTCTTGCAATGCTGCTGTTATTTGTAAATAATTCTTGTCATTTTTGTTGACTCAAACCCAGTCGAAAGGGGTTCCCATCACTGTCGACACCAACCCACCACGATCTCCCTTAGCACCGGCCCATATAGGTTTTACCCTACCTAGCAACACTTGCAGAGCAGATGAGGTCTCACCCGAGGTGATCAAGGGAGAGTGGACAGAACCATGTTTCCACTAAATGAAGGAGGATGTATGCGGCATTAACTACTTAAACTTACTGCAACATTCAACGATAAATCTATGCATTCACTTCGACATTATTGTACTCATAGCATCATTTAATGGAAACATTCATTGTTGCGGAAGATTATAACTGTAAAGCAACTATTGCATCAAAGAAACATTGTATTACCATCAAAAGACAGAAGACACACCAGGATTGCATAGAACAGTTTCATCACATCATATTATTGCTGCAAAAACCCAATACAATACCTCTATAGATCACAGACTTCAGCAATATCTCTGGATCTCATAACATATGCACGAAAACACATCAAAGCTCTCTGGAATCTATCTCACGACCTACAACTTTCTGTATATATATATAGGCTTCCGCCTTTACAATGCTTGTCCACTTACTAACAACTTCCTAACCGACTCCTGGACAAATGACCCAAAATATAATTGACATGGTCCAAATGACCCAACAACTCGCCTATTGCGGTATACTTAGCTCAAAATTACATCTCATATGGTTCAATGACCCAAAAACCCGCATTCTGTGGTACAAAAAACTCAAAAAATACATAAAATAATAGAGCCTTCTTCCTTCCATGACCTTGTCTTACGTGTCGCAGCATCAGCGATGCTGCGATTCTTCCTTACCAACTGCCTGCCAATAGGCCCCCAACACAATCTTGTGGCTCGCCCTCGAGCCACGTCAGCTGGACATGGTGTATTCTATGGTCTTCACTCTACTAGGGATGAACTATAGTTCTACAACTGTTCTTGTTGTCTGGATCGCACGGTGTTGTCCTGCTCCTTCTGCTACACTGATCATCTACTCACTGTCATGTACTTCTTGCCCAAAAGTGGACTCTTCCCGACTTACTGTTGTAGACCTTGCAAACTCATCCTCCAGTCTTGAGAGACCGATTGTAGACGGAGAGGAATTTTGCAAGCAACGCCGGGGTGTAAAATAAGGTAGTGGTTCTGGCACATTTGTTTCACACCAGTAAGCACATGTTACAGGGACCTGAGGGTGACGACCCCCCTTTTGTGTGGTCGGAAGGACCACGAGACTTCAAACCATCACCAATTGCCTAGACATCTTGAACGAGACTTCATGCTTGTAACCCCGGAGTGTTGAGGCGCATCTTCCTCCAACCGCTCATGTACACTCGTGGTTCGGGCCCTCAGCACACCTGGTGTGCTACCACATGAAATAAAATGGATCATTTCCACAACCTCCTTGGAATTTCTAACTTAGCTAGATGCCTGATCCTCTCGTGACATAACCCCTCTTAATTGAAACAACCTCTGTACTCTTACTATCCTCAGGTCCTATATTTACACATCGCATTCAGCCGTTCGTCTACCTCGGAAATCCTTTGCACCACCTACTCACGCTCCAGGGTAATCATAATATTCTGCTACTCCATGTGAGTATTAGCCTGACTTCAGAGCAATCGTACTTTCGCCTGTTTCCCTGCATGCAAAAATGTGCGAATCATCCCTTTGGCCATGTTGCCGTGGTGGATGTCTCATGCCAACCATGCAAACCATCCCTCTAGGTGCCATCGACCATGCTGCCTCGGTGTATTCCCGATTCCAAACGTACGTTCTTCTGGCACAATCTGAATCGACTAATGATCATATCTGTCCAAAAGGAAAAAGTACCATCTACATAATGATTTCTAATGTGACCCAATCGCAACACTGCTACTTGTCGCAGACCTCTCCTAACTTGCAGTAGAAGCCTCCCTGCTTCCGCATTCCATCCATGTTGGTGCGCCATCATGCCAACAATCAATCTACACTTTTTTTGTTTTCCCGATGCGGCTCAGGCATCGTGTTGTTCCAAGCCCGACCGATAGGGATTCAACCTGCTACCATTAATTAACTTGGGGAGCATCACCCCATCCAACTGTTGCAACTGTACCGCTCCTCTTGAAGTAATGCTACTAATGCGATACGGACCAAGCCAATGCATCTGCAATTTTTCTGGATGTTTCATAAACTTGTTGTCGTACAAAAACACCAAATCACCCTATTGAAATTGTTTGTTTTTTATGTGGCGATCATGCCAAGCCTTCTGGCACTCCTTCTCCACACCCTGATGGAAACTGGCGATAAAGAAATCTTCCTCCAGATGTATTAACTATGCGAGACGTTCCTCTAATGCTGTTGCAGCATCCATACCGGTTGCTGCTGCTATGCGTAGACTCAGAATGATATAATCCATAGGCATAACCGCTTCTTTCCCATATACTAGCTTGAATGGTGTCTTCCCTGTCAACCTTTTACATGTGGTGCGATAGGCCCACAATACTACTGGGATTTTTAGATCCCAGTCATCACGATTCACATTGCACACCTTTGTTAGTGCATGCTCCAATATCTTATTGAAAGCCTCCACCATGCCATTTGCTTGTGGATGATAGGGTGTACTCTTCTTATGATGTATCTTCAACTCCTTTGTCAATGCGCTGATGGTGCGATTGAGAAAGTGGCTGCCTTGATCGCTTAACAATATCTTGGGGCAGCCAAAGCAAGTGACGATGTGGTCAAAGAGAAACCGCGCTGCTGTGGCCACGAAACAATCGATGAATGGTGTAGATTCTGCCCATCATGTCAAGTAATTTGTCGCTGTGATAATATACCTAGCACTAGTGCACTTACCCGGTGGATTGATAGGTCCCACAAAGTCTACTACCAATTTATCGAATGGCTGCAATGTCAATTGAGGTATCAATGGCATCTCATCCCGTCTGGATGGCTTCCCGGTTCTCTGGCAAACATCATAGGACCATGCATAATATATCGCATCACTGTGCAGCGTAGGCCACCAGAGCCCCGCTCAAAGCACCTTCCTTGGTGTCACACGGCCACCATAGTTCCCTCCAGCCACTCCTACATGTGCTTCGGAAAGGATCTGCTCTTTCTCATGTGGCAAGACACAATGTCACAATATCTCATCAGCAACCATCTTGTATAGTGCTCCTGCGATTAATTGGAAGTCTGCAGCCTTGACTACCGACTACTTCTTCTGACTAGTGGTGAATTTCTCTGGTGCAGTACCTGTCACCAGAAACTGAATGATTTCTTCAAAATATCCATCAACGACTCCAACTTTAAACAATTGCGCATCAGGAATCCCATCTTCAATGTTAGTTGGCTCCTCTCCTATTTCAATCTAGGAGAGATGATTCGGGCCAGCATTTAACTACCTTGGCTTCACAATTACTTCAAAATCGAACTCCTGAAAAAGAGGTAGCCATCGACAGATTTTTCCCCCCAACACGGGCTTATTGACCAGGTATTTTAATGCAGAATAATCTATGAACATTTTGAAATGGCCTCCCAATAAGTAATGGCGAAACTTTTGCAATGCGTAAACCATTGCCAAACCTTCCCTCTCCGTAGTAGTGTAGTTTCTTTCTTCAAATGACAACTTTCGGCTGGAAAAAGCAATGGGGTGATCAAGATCCCCCTCTCCAGGATGGGCCAATACCACTCCCAGTGTGATCGATGAGGCATCAACATGAACATGGAATTCCTTACTCCAGTCAGGAAATACTAATATTGGTGCTGATGCCATCTTTGTCTTTAGTGTCTCAAAGCTATCCTAACATTCAGGGCTCCACTAGAATACTGCATCCTTCATCAACAACTTCTCCATAGGGGCGGTAATCGCAGCATAACCCCTAATGAACTTGCCGTAATACCCCCTATGTCCTAGCGTCGCCCTTAACTGCTTAACAGTAGTCGACAGTGTCAAATTCAGAATGAGCGCAATCTTTGGTAGGTCGACCAACAATACTTTCTTACACACAATGTGACCCAACAGTATGCCAAATGGTGCATAGAAGATACATTTCTTTAGGTTCAACAATATTTGGTGCTGCCAACATTGCTCCAACATCAACCGCAGATTCACCAGATGATCGCGGACCAAACCATAGACCATCCAATCGTCCATGTATACCTGCAAAAACTTCTAAATGAAATCTTTGAATGCAACAACAACAACCCATGAAAATATCGCATGTGCATTCTTCAGGTCGAACGACATCATGGTGTAATGAAAGAAGCCCCATTCGGTAACGAAAGTTGTCTTATGGCGATCTTCTTTTGCAATGCGGATCTGATGGTAGCTAGAGAACCCGTCTGTGAAAGAGTACATCTCTTGGCCACCCACACCTTCGAGCACTTCATCAGTAAACGGGGTTGGGAATGGATCATGAAAACATGCATCATTTAGCTTCCTGAGGTTGACGCAAATGTGCACTTCGCCAGTCTTCTTATGTTGTACCACCATAGGACTAATCCATTATGACTCCTCAACTAGTTCAATGATACCGAAGTCTAGCATGCGATCTAATTCTACCTTGACCCTCGCTTTATGTCATAGATTCAATCAATAGGGTCGCTGCCGGATCGGCTTAGCATCTGGTTTTAATGGAATCTTCATCTCCCCTAAGTCGCCCAGAATCCCCTTCATGTCAGAAAAAATTGTAGGAAATATGTCCTGAAACTCATGGAGCAAATCAGTGAAGCAAATCAGTGACCTTGCTTATCAGCTCATCATCGCAGTAATCTCTGACATTTGCGAACTTCAGAGTGTCCTTTGTCCCAATGTTAATCTTGCGAATCTTTAGTGGCTGACTGATCAGATCGCTTAGTGCATTAGGTGGTACCACAACACGACTTCCTTCTGATTCCAGGATATTCACATTCCGCGGATCATCACCATCTTCTAGTCCACCACTGATATTGAAGCATTCCATGAGAGACTGCATCTGGCAGTGCATATGGGGATCCGCAGGATACACCACCGGGAAAACCTGCAAAATTACATCACAAATGAGCTGTAATGCATTATTGACCTCTAGATCGGCATCCACAAAACTGCATGTATGGGTAAAATAAACTGTGAGCTCCATCCAAGTAGAAATTTCTCCTCGCACCTCAGCTACAGTGTACCATGATCATGGAATCTCATCCAAAGTATGGATAAAATCATGGACCTACTCATCTCTTAATCACGATACCCATAACCGCTGACACTCCATCAAGTGACCACCAGGATCGTTCCGACCATCATACTTTCCAGTGTGGTAAACCTCGGTATGGCCGAAGCGTACCATCATCAATATTCTACATTTCGACCATCCATTAATTGATGCCTTGTGTGTCGCCCACCAGCGTGCTGGAGCAGCCTTCAATGCTTCATTCAATGCCAGCAATCGCTGTGGTTTGGAAACTCTTTCCTCGAACTCTATTAGAAATTAGATAGTCCAGGCAGTCCTTCGTATATTGGTAGTGTGACCGCTTCAGTTGTGACACGGCATAATGACTATGTGATCAACCCACACTTACGGAGCGACACCTCGTGCAAGCGGTTCTGCCAATATTCTAGCACATCATCAGAGTTGGAAGACGCAGAGCTGCCACTGCGCCATCCCAGCTCATTGTTGGCAGTCTGATGGATATAATCGTCAGAGATATTGAATGCATGATCCCATCCATTGGGATCATCATTCTACACTAGTTTTGTGTAGCGGCGTCCTTTAGCCGGATCCAACGGGGCGATAAATCTGAGATCGCGATTTTCAAAAGTCATCATTCATCGCTTGAAGTTGATTACAGCTCCACTATCATTAGCCCATCCAATCCCCAGTAATGCGGGATAAGATATTCCTCCTTCAACTACTTCTATTACATCAACGTTGGCATATGTTTTCATTCCCTAAATGTCCACCACCATGCGTGGAACTATCCCAATCGGTGTCACCTTAGCGTGATTAGCTAACCGGAGCTGTATAGGAGACCAGCTCAATGGGGGACTCCCCATCTTCTGCCAAGCCTGCTTGGTCAATATGTTGACATCCGAACCAATATCCAGAATAACTGAATCAACATCGTAGTCACCAATTTGAATATTCATCTCCATGTCCTTACCCATCTTCCGTCGTTGTAAGGAATTAACCCCGAACTCTTGTCGATCCTAGGCCGGTCGTCGCAACAGAGCTTCAATCACATCAAGAGCGTCGGGATCTCTTTCCAGGGATAAACAATGTTCCAAAAATGCTTGAAGTGTGCTGGACTGCCGCGATGGGCCAGCCTCTGAAGTAGTATCAAAAGTAGAGGGCATGTCATACACAACAGCCTTACCTGGGTCTTTTTCTAGTGCACGTCGTGCTTGAATAAATGCCTCCCGCTCCGCATCAATGTAAAATGATACCTTATTTTGTCCGGCTAACCAGATCAGTGAGCTGTCCTCTCCAATTGTCTTTCCTTCGCAAGTGACCACAGCAACGGAAGCATCTTATAGTCTTGGCTCTGCAGAAATTGTCGCGATATTCGCACCTTGGGTTTGGTTTAGCGGCGGATTCCCGGGTGGGTTCACATTCTGATTCTGATTTGGTCGCATATTCTGGTTCTACACTGGTTGCTACACTTGGTTTTGGGTAGGCTGCTGTGCCTGGGGCTGGTTCTGCAACTGGGGAGTATTCCCTGCTTTCCATCGCGCAATCAACTGTGGAAAATTCTCAACCGTGTGATCGTTAACAAAACAAAATGTACACTAGTTCTGCAGCAGTGGATAGTCTTGCTGGTAGTGTCCCCATACTGCATAGTAATAGCATTGAACAGGTCCGCGACCACCTCATCCTCCTCCACAACCAAATCCTCCACCACGTCCTCCCCGATATCCTCCCCAGAATCCTCCCTGCCACTGGTACTGTGGTTGGTTGAATTGTTGTTGCATTGGTGCCGGTTGCATTCCTTGCCATTGTTGTGCATGCTGTGGTTGTTGTACATACTGTGGCTGCTTTCGAGCCATCTACATTGGAGCATATTGCAGCATGAACTGTGACGGTTGCTGCTACTGCGGTACAAACTGCATCTATGGTTTAGGCAGCGGCTGGGCTACCTGCGGCTGCGGTTGTGACTACTGTATGGCACGCTGGTCGTCCTTTACATAGAATGCATCATACATTCTCTCTTGTAGCAACCCATATGCACGGCAATCCTTGTCATCGTGACCCACTGATTTGCAAAATGTACAATAAAGATTCCTCGAGGTTGTGACCATTTTCTGCATATATGGTCAATTGTCATGGTTGTGCCCATATACATGGAAGACGTGACACCACGACATGCTACCACCATTCAACGGATTTGGCACTCCTGAAACCAAACAATTGCGGAAATCTAGGCAATTGTCCTTCGTATGCCCTTCTCCTCGACATTGCGTACACCATACTTCTTTGCACTGCTCCTTGTTCTTCAAATATTGCAGTTGTATAGTCAAGTTAGCAAGCTGTGTCTGTATCTGCGACATCCCAGCTGCATTTTCTCCAATCGGTGACACCTCCAATCGCATTGCAATCTCCAGAGCTTCACTGTGCATCGAGATGTTTTGTTGCATCAATGGTAGCCGAATATGTGGTAGTAGTGCCACGATGAACCACTCTTTATGTTGGATGACGCTCATATCGAAACTAACCCTTTCCATCAATGTCTTGAATTGTTGGTCGAAATCCCACACCGTCTCATCGGGATACTGCTTAATTTCTTTCAATTTCATAATATATTGAGCCTCAGACTTGGGATTTCTAAATTCTACAATCATCCCATCCCGGATATCATCTAGTGACTTCTCTGGGGATCTTATAGGGACTAGAACAAACTTCATAAACCAATCTAATGCACGACCTCGCAGAGTTTTGGCTAACTGTCCTTTCTTAGCGACATCATCAGTGATCTGTTTTACGGTCCAAACCGCTTCACACAAAAACTAATACTGTTATGGGTTGTCTATCCCACTCCTGTGGAACAACGGTAACTTAGCATCATCTCCCACCATTCTGGACTTCCTTCCTCCTTTCGTTGTACTACTACCAATTAAATTCTGTGGTATTGACGAACTTGGTAGTGTCGAAGTGGTATTTCTTGCTATTTGAGAGATAGTGAGCGGAGGTGTGGGTACGTTGGTGCTGGGGTTTGGTATTTCCTCTATCGTGGGCGTAGCCTAGTTTTCCTTGTCAGAACTGTGAGGTCGTTTCATCCCGTGTGGTCTTTCTTCATGGCCTTGTGGTTCGACCGCAACAGGACCTTCTCCTGTCCTCTGTCTCTTTTCCTGTCGGAACCTCGCTCCTCCCCTCATAAGACCACTTTCTTCCTCAGCTTCTGTTAACACCCAAAAAGTGCTCACTAGCTCATTTACCACATTATATGACTCATTTGTCCATTTTCCTACCATATTTCCATTAAAAATCCCAAAAAACCCATTAAAAAGCCTCCAAAAGGCCTAAAATGCCTCCAAAAGGCCAAAAAACCATCAAAATAGCCTAAAAAAGGCTAAAAAACCCCCTTTTCCTCCAAAAATAGCAAAAATCCCCTAAAAAGGGAATAAAAATATAAAATAATGAGGAAAAGGAGGAAAAAACCCTATACAGCTGCCCAAAACCATGTGTTTCCTAAAACCATGGGTCAGCACTCCACCACCAAAAAACTATAAATAGGTGATGGAGATCCCTTATTCCATATCCACAATCACAAGCACCCTTACTCTGCCAAAATCTCTCTCGAAACCCTAGTCCACCTTTGAACTAGTTTCACCTTGAGAGCCACCTTTGGCCCATCCCCAACATTGGAGAAGGAGAAGGAGCATTCTTGAAGCTTGGAGCATCCTCTTGGACACTGCAAAGGGCTTCACCAACCTTGACACTCAAGGTAACATCAATACAAAGACATTCTTTCATTTTGGTGTTTATGCTTTATGCTTGTATTAGAAATAATTTAATGTTTTGTTTATTGCATAATTAGTTTAATATACTGAACTGCTACTAAGGAGTCCATTCTCCTTAGTAGGTGCTCATTGGCACAAGCTAGGGGTAAAACCCTAGCTACAGTTTTGGCGACTCCACTGGGGAGATTGAGGACTACATACACCTTTTCAAAGAATTCCGTGATGTCTTTGCCTGGTCCTATACTGAGATGCCCGGTCTCGACCCCGCCATTATAGAGCACCACCTTGACACCTCTAAGTCAAGGGGCATAATAGATCACCTCGACCCTGGGATAGGGGGCACGATCAATCACTTTGAACATTCCCCATCACATCTATCTCAGCACGTCAATGAACCCATTGTTCAAACCCACACATATGTGATCCATAATCACAAACCCCATGCACATAGCATGGGGGCAGGTCATTAACCTTGCTCACTTTTTCACACTTGTGATCTCAACCATTTTTGAGGTCACACATCACTTGTAGATTTGATTTGATTTGATACACCTAGTATTCTCCCCCCACGGGTCATCATTTCTCCCCACCACTGCATCCTTGGCTTGGTGGGCTCACCTTTTACCATTCCGGAGTCTTTATGACCTCCGTTTTTCGCACCATTTGCATCGCCGGATTCATTTTTCCGAGCTCGTGATGATGCTTGAGATCATTTCTCGCTCTCACCTGGTACAATTTCAACATTGTGTCCCAACACCTTGCTGCCTCGGTTTGCACGCCACATCGGCCGCCATCGGATTGTTCCACATTTTTACATGAGCCATTCGCTCCTGTCATACTGCAAATGTTTCGTTATTTTGCCACCATTTCATCCACCCCGCAAGGAGGTCCATCAGTGTTCCCACCTACCCTCATTCTTGGTCATCATTACTAAACCTCGATTGAACACTTCCTCCTTGCCTGGCCATTCCTTTTGTTCGGTATAATTTTATCCCTTTTTCGGGCCGGACAAGTCCTTTACGAAAAAGGCACTTAGGGAGTTTCCGTTAAGCTCTTTTCTGACTCCTAAAAGAATGAAAAGATCGCCGAGCAATCTTGCTTCCTTTCATGCTCGTTAAAGTACCTGAAAGGGCATCTATCTGGTATAAGTTTAACCCTTTTCCGGACCTGGTAGACTACTTACGAAAAAGGAATACTCTAGTCACACCGGCTAGAAGAGTTCTTCATTGCATCCTTTTATGCTTCTTTGGGCCTTGGAGACTAAATCTACGAAAAAGCAACCCCCTGGAGTCTTCTTACTTGCTTTCAGACTCTCTAAAATTGAAAGCAACCACGAGCATGAACTGTCCTGGGCTCGTCAAATCCACACGACAGTACCATTCCATCACTTCAGAGTCTTCTTATCGCTTTCAGACTCCTTAAAATTGAAAGCAACCACGAGCATGAACTGTCCTGGGCTCGTAAAATCCACACGACAGTATCATTTTATCCACAAGCTTCTTCTAGTTCCTTAACCCATGAAGAAGTATCCTCCCGTGCCTCATGGCACTATGATCTATCATCTCGGCAGCACCCCCAATCAGGTCGCCTTTGTTCAGAGTATTCTGCAGTCTCCTGCCATTGTAGCCTAGCTTGAGTCTCTCTCAGCCCAGTAACCTTCCCAGATCCCATACAGCTATGATCCCTCTCCCTTTAGTCAGTTTCATATGCTGCCAGATCATTCCCATTATCATACTCTGAACAAAGGAAGTTTGAGTCCACCCGCTCTACTTGCCCAGTTGTCCCCCCACAGTTTATCAGTTCTGCCATCAGCACTATCACATTTCGGTCTTGTACCTCGCGCTCCTGTCAAGGAAACATCATTGCCTTGATAGTTGCAGGTCTCCCTCTGTCGACGACAGCTCCTCTATTCCAGAGGATAGGCCCAGAGGTCCCTACGCCTTGGACTTATCACCATCTGTGGTAGGTGCCTACGGATCATTCCGAGAGGAGACATCATTGCCTCTCCGAGTGGTTGTTCCTCACATGCTCGACTTCAGCACCTTGATCGCATCGTTGAGGATCGCGTAGGATTATATTCCATCAGTTTTTAGTCGAAGACCCCGGATTTCCCCTGACTCTAGCACATTGGTGAGTCATTTCGGAACGCCCAGTTGTATGTTCCCGTGGATGTCCGGGCTGCGTTGGCATTTGTATTCGGAAGCCATCCAGTTCCATGCTTCCTTGAGTACCCAGTTTCAGTTCCAGTTCAATGTACCATGGAGAGTTTGACCCCAGTCATTATGATCCAGCAGCTCATCAGTTCCTTTGGTACCACACTCAGTAGCACTGTTGATTGTTCCGGTGCACCAGTTCTGCAGTTCACACATGATCCGCTCAGCAGTATGTCCCAGATTTGTGTCCCCTCTGGACTCTTATGATGTACACAGTGGTCATGTATCTTACAGGTCCCCTTTTTTGGGCCTCACAGTTATATTTATGTATCTTGATACGAGCATGGGTATGCCCGCCTCGTCCATATATTGAGATTATTCCTCAGTCAGTATTTGAGGTCATGTATATTTCAGGTCCCCATTTTTGGACCCCATTGTTATTGTTATGTTATATCCTGATACGAGCATGGGTATGCCCGCCTCGTCCATATGATCAGATGATTCCTCACCCATTATTGAGGTTATGTACTTTTAGTCCTTGCAGTTGTTCGGGATCGTTGTTCCGGGCTCCAGTTTGTTTTCTTCTCTTCTCTCCACGTCCCAGGAAAACCATTCATGACTTATGATGTCCATCGGCCATACGATGAGCTCCTGCCCTCGCACATCAGGGGGCAATCTGTTAACACCCAAAAAGTGCTCACTAGCTCATTTACCACATTATATGACTCATTTGTCCATTTTCCTACCATATTTCCATTAAAAATCCCAAAAAACCCATTAAAAAGCCTCCAAAAGGCCTAAAATGCCTCCAAAAGGCCAAAAAACCATCAAAATAGCCTAAAAAAGGCTAAAAAACCCCCTTTTCCTCCAAAAATAGCAAAAATCCCCTAAAAAGGGAATAAAAATATAAAATAATGAGGAAAAGGAGGAAAAAACCCTATACAGCTGCCCAAAACCATGTGTTTCCTAAAACCATGGGTCAGCACTCCACCACCAAAAAACTATAAATAGGTGATGGAGATCCCTTATTCCATATCCACAATCACAAGCACCCTTACTCTGCCAAAATCTCTCTCGAAACCCTAGTCCACCTTTGAACTAGTTTCACCTTGAGAGCCACCTTTGGCCCATCCCCAACATTGGAGAAGGAGAAGGAGCATTCTTGAAGCTTGGAGCATCCTCTTGGACACTGCAAAGGGCTTCACCAACCTTGACACTCAAGGTAACATCAATACAAAGACATTCTTTCATTTTGGTGTTTATGCTTTATGCTTGTATTAGAAATAATTTAATGTTTTGTTTATTGCATAATTAGTTTAATATACTGAACTGCTACTAAGGAGTCCATTCTCCTTAGTAGGTGCTCATTGGCACAAGCTAGGGGTAAAACCCTAGCTACAGCTTCACTCACAGTCTCATCATGACCTGCACCCATCTACCCCTTATCATTCCATGTACCGCCCCCCAACTATCGTGGTACCCACGGCCTCTACCCACCAGGACGTCTACTGATCAAGATGCATCTTTAATATACCCTTTTCGCAAATAAGTATCTTGATCGACAGTTGAAGTGATAGCAGAAACCTGCCACGGGGTTCGCGGAAAAAATATCTTTCGGATTCGCTATAGGATTTCTGAGTATCAACCGCGAATTCGGTGATATAGCCCTCGAGGATGCTATCGAACCACACTCCGATAGCCCGCGACGCTTTATTATCAACTCCCTGCAGCTCTTGAATCAACTCGGGGGTCCAGGTCATCGGTTCACCACCTTGGAAGTTCCTCTTCTGGAAGGTCAACTTCGCTAACCACTCGAACAACAGGACCGAGAACTCACAGAAGAACCATTCATGCGGACCGTCGTGAATATATCTATCTACCCACTGATCTATTGTCAGTCGAGTGTTGCAGATTTCTTCTTCAGCGAATTCCTATAGCTTTTGATCAAACCATTCCTGGATCTCGGGTTTCATCGGGTGCCACAAAATATCCTCCTTTCACTTCGTACACAGTCCCGGGAACGAAACCATTTGTTGACTAAAACCCAATCGACAGGGGTTCCCATCACTGTCGACATCAACCCATCGCGATCTCCTTGAGCACCGACCTAGACAAGTTTTACCCTGCCTAGCAACACCTGCAGAGAAGATGAGGTATCACGGGAGGTGATCAAGGGAGAGTGGACGAAACCATGTTTCCTCAGAATGAAGGAGGATGTATGCAGCATTAACTACTTAATATTATTGCAACATTCAAAGATAAATGTATGCATTCACTTCAATATTATTGTACTCATAGCATCATTTAATGGAAACATTCATTGTTGTGGCAGATTATAACCGTAAAGCGACTATTGCATCAAAGAAACATTGCATTACCATAAAAAGATAGAAGACACACCAGGATTGCACAGAACAGTTTCATCACATCATATTATTGTTGCAAAAACCCAATATAATACCTTTGCAGATCACAGACTTCAGCAATATCTCTGGATCTCAGAACATACGCACAAAAACATATCAAAGCTCTCCGCAATCTATCTCACGACCTACAACTTTCTGTCTATATATAGGCTTCTGCCTTTACAATGCTTGTCCACTTACTAACAACTTCCTAACCGACTCCTGGACAAATGACCCCAAATCTAACTGACACGGTCCAAATGACCCAAAAGCCTGCCTATTGTGGTATACTTAGCTCAAAATTACATCTCATATGGTCCAATGACCCAAAAACCTGCATTCTGCGGTACAAACGACTCAAAAAATACATAAAATAATAGAGCCTTCTTCCTTCCGCGACCTTGTCTGACGTGCCACAGCTTCGGCAATGCTGCGATTCTTCCTTACCAAACCGCCTGCCAACAATTTTTCAAAGCTTCAAACAATCTGATGTGTAATTCAGAATTCCAAGTGCTGATGGAGGAAACACGCATCAACTGTCCCCTTCTGCTGAGTGCATCAGCTGCTCACTTTTCTTTTCCTTTCAAGTACTTGATCTCAAAATTGAACTCACTTAAGAATTCAACCCACCTAGCTTGTCGAACATTAAGCTGTGGCTGATCAAACAAATACTTTAAATTGTTATGATCAGTTCTTAACTCAAACTTATTTCCCAAAATATAGTGTCTCCACATGCGAAGTGCATGAACAATGGCTTCTAGTTCCAAGTCATGAGTGGCGTATTTCTTTTCATGCTCCTTCAACATCTTTGATTCATAGAAAATCACATGTCCTTCCTGCATTGGAACTCCACCCAGTCCTTCAAGTGATGCATCAGTACATACCATAAATTATTTATCAGGATAAAAAATCTTCAATATAGGTGCACATGTAAGCAATTCCTTTAGATTTCTGAAACTATCTTCACATTTCTGACTCTAGATGAAAGGTGCACCTTTCTTTTGCAAAGATGTAATTGGATTGGTTATTCTCACAAAATATTTTGTAAATTTTCGGTAATAACCAACCAATCCGATGAATTATCTTACCTCTAATACATTGTGAGGAGTAGGCCATTCCAAAACAGCCTTAATTTTAACTAGGTCCATAGCCACACCTTCCTCAGAGATGATATGGCCCAAATATAAAATTGTTTCTGATAGAACATGCACTTGTTGATCTTGGCTTACAATTGATTTTCTCTCAAGATTTGCAATTTAATCCTGAGATGTTCTTCATGATCCTCCTCGGATTTGGAATAGATAAATATATCACCCAAAAATAGAATTATAAAATTATCCATAAAGTTTGTAAATACGCGATTCATCAAACACATGAATGTAGGAGGAGAATTTGTTAAACGAAAAGGAAGCACTGTAAATTCATAATTCCCATATCTAGTTCTGAACGTCATTTTACAGATGTCTTCATCCTTAATGCGTATCTGGTGATATCCAGATCTCAAATCTATCTTAGAAAATATTCTTGCACCTCTTAACTTATAAAAAAGATCATCAATTCTAGGTAGAGGATATATGTTCTTAATTGTGGCTTTGTTTAGCTGCTTGTAGTCCACACATAATCTGAGTGTTCTATCCTTCTTGCTTACAAAAATAATTGGAGCACCCCAAGGTGATATACTAGGCCATATATACCCTTTCTTCAACAGTTCCTCAAGTTGCATCTACATTTCTTTTAACTGCAGAGTACCTATTCTGTATGGTGTTTCTGAAGCAGGCACAGTTATAGGCACCAAATCGATTGTGAAATCGATATCCCTCTTGGGTGGTAACCCATGAACTTCCTGAAATAAATCAGAAAATTCATTCAATGCTGGATATTCTTCCAAAATTAATTCTTTTTCAGTAGACAATTCTTCTACCTGAATGGCATACAATTGGCACCTTTTTCTGACACACTTCTTCATTTGCAAAACTGAAATCTTCCTTAAGGATATAGGTCTCTCAATACCTCGTATCTATACATTAAGGTTTCCCTCATCATTCAGACATGTAATAACTTTACTGTGGAAGTCCAACACAACAAAGTTTCTCAGGCCAATCCATACCGATCAGCAAATCATAAGACCCAAGAGGAAGAATGTCCAAATCAGTATAGGTTTGGTTTCCATTCATTTCAAAAGATCAAATTTTGAACATAGTTGTGATCTTCCTCTTCATACCAATTTCCAATTGAACCATTCTAGACTTAGACAACTTATGAGTCATCAATTTACATCTTTCAACCAAGTTAGTATTAATATAGCTATAAGAAGCTCCAGAATCAATTAAAATTGAAATAGGCACATCATTTAGTTTACCTTCAATCTTGATCATAGAAGATTGATAATCATATTGGAAATTATCCAATGCTGCATAGATGCACGGAACACTTCTTTCAACATCGCCAATAGTAGAAACTTCTTGCATACTATATACACTGGTTCCCTTATCTATTCTTTCAGGACATTTGTTTAAGAAATGGTCACCACCACATCCCCAACATTTACCTTAGGCTGGTTTCTTTTGTCCTGAAGAATTACCCACCTTGGATTCTTCTTTCGGTAATGGTGATTTAAAAGAAGAGTACGTGTCCTTCTTTGTAACCAGAGGCTTAAAACCCTTTCTTCTCTAATCTTGCTTCTCTTCTAGCTTACCTCTCCAATCCTTTTTCACCTCCTGCCTATGCTGGCCTTTTTTATACAAGCATCTAGCCTTTCAGAAGCAATCCTTAAGGGTGCGAGGTTCATCATAAGTCAATCTAACCTTACAAAACATAGGAAATCCACTGATAAAACGTTGTACCTTCACCTTTTCATCCTTGATAAAATCCAAATAACCGAACAGTTCCAAGAATTTCTTTTCATAGTCCTCCATGGACATATTTCCCAATTTATGCTCAAAGAATTTTTTTTTCTTTTTATCATAGTACTGCGGTGAAAGATATTCTTTCTTGAAGAGCTTTGGGAATTTTCTCCAAGAAATCTGTTTATCATCCAATTCTTCCACTTGTTTGAGTTGTCTCCACCATTTATAAGCCCTTCGTTGCAAATTATATATGGCAATTCATGCTTCTTGGTTTTCTAAGTAGTCATGTAAATGCAAATACTTGTTCATTTCCATAAGCCATAGCTCTGCATCATCACTAGACTTCTCTCCATAAAAGGTCGGAGGTTTTAGTTTTCTAAGTTCGCCTTCAAGCATTACATCATGCTTTCTCTTCCTCTGCCTTCTAGGATATCTAATCTGCTGGTTATTTTTATACCCATGAGAACTTTCATCGGTTCTATGATGTGAATGTGATTTCATTCTATTTTCTTCTCTTTCCTGAGAGAAGTGATCTCGGTTCATGGATTATTCACGTCTTTCCACATTGGAGGTGACCTGCTGCATTCGATTTTGCATCTAAGGTAAATTCTGTAGTAACTATTGGTTAATTTGGTTCTGTTGTTCCAAACTTTGCAAAATTATTTCATTTCCAAACTGCAAACCCCTCAAAGTTTTCACAACATCCATGGTCCTTGACCCAATTTGGTGACCATTGGACTCATTACATTGTTCTTCACTACCGATTCCTTCCCCAAAATTGGAGAATTCTGGGTCCTCTGCCATTTCTTCAATTCTGATTTCCTGTCTTTATTGACAGTCTATGATTCCAATGACCGAATATTCATGTATAATGCTAGTAATCTGAATTTTTTCAAAGATTATCAGTCTAAAAATTAATTACATCATATATTCGAATATCTCTTTAGGAAATAATTTCAATCCCAGAGGCCCGAGAGCTGAAAACGGTGCATTGATACCAATTTGTAACACACCCTTGTTACACATAAACAATTTACAAAGAATAAAACTATGAAAATAATTTTTTTCTTTATTACGTCTTATATCAGCTTCATAAGACTTGTTTATGTTGAAATAGGCACATCCACGTTACCCATATACATATCTACAATGTAACCCATGCAATTCAAACAATTTCCTTTACGCATTTCCCATAAACATAATTCAAAAACATAGGAAGCCAGAAACATATCAGAGTTTAATTCTATCTTTTCCTAATTCTCAGTAAAGACTAATAACCGCATAGCAGGGTAAAGGATAATTTATAAGAAAACATTGGAAAGACAAAGATCTACATAAACATATCCAAAGGCATTTAAACAGAGGAATACAATTCCAGGGATTCAACACGAAATATAATTCTAAGGAAAATAATATATCAAATTGAATTTCTTCAGGAATACGAATCCAGGCATCCCACAGGAAATTATGATTTCAGTCATCCAACAGGAAATATGGTTCCATTGTAAATAACATAACAAATTTATTCAGCAGATAACTTAAGCAATTGAAAGAAAACTCATTCATGAATACAACCTTCTAACAGGCTTAATACAACATATTCACGGCTTACATTTAATTATACATTCATTCCACAAATTGAACATATCAAGCATAATTAAACACATGAAAATTATAATTCATACACAGATACTTATATGGAATTCACATGAATGTGGCAATTGGTTGCATGTGAGCCACGCTCCACCCAACCTTAGAACTTGTCCATCCTGTACTATTTCATCTCCCAAGTTCACCCCTGAGCCGGGATCCAAACATTAACTAGAGGTATCTCACCAATTTCTCCCCAGCTCACTCTCAGAGTCTCAGGTAGAAAATAATAGGGATAAATATATTGTTAGGGTTCAGCAAACAATAATGGGATAAATATATACTTCGTTGCAAGCGTTGGGATTCCCTCTGGGATTCATGCTTCATTTCCAATTGACTGATTAATTCGACCAAGGAAATCATGGCTAGTTTGGTTATCTCAGCATAACAACGTTTAGGTTAACACTGCATTTCAGGTTCAGATTTATCTCTGCATTTCGGGTTTAGATTTGTCTTAGGAAATCTCTCCCCATTTTTCCTTCACTCGAAGACACTTCCCCCCCTGTTCTCTCTACATACATACTCCTGCGTGTAGTCGCCAGCCAACCACCTCGATCTCTGCGTGCATTTTCGTCCGTGCACCCTCCTGGACTGGCGTCCCCCCCGCACAGGTCGTGGGTAGCATCAGCATGCCCCACGTCCTCCTGGAACACCGAGGAAACCTCATGTCACCTATGGGTTCCCATGTGGCTGTCCTAGAGGCACACGTTACCTCCCCATCCTTAAGCATGATTAGTCACTTAATCAAATCACTAATCAATATTTAATAATACTTAATTATTATTAAATATCCCCCCGTTAGAGTTTATGGCTTAGGAGTATGCATTTGGGTTTATCATAAGGTTTTAGAACAAGGGTTTAGGGAACAAGGTACATAAATCAACCTTACCCCGCCCTCACAATCCTTGATTAATATTTGGATCCCCTCTTCAGTGTATCACTCCTCATGCATCTAGCTGGTGTTTTTATTAAAATATTAACATGCTATGTACATACTCATAGCCACAATGTTTAATTACAATCACAGCTATAACCTAGGCCAGGGGGTGTTACACTATCCATGACAGCCGATTACGCTGTAATACCCCCAATTCGACCCTTAGGATATATTAGCCTTTAATGTAAATAATGTGTACATGTGATGTATGTTTTCCTAGCGTGGAGCTCAAGGCCAAGGCCCCGCTAGTAAAAGCCCGAATTTTATTTAAAGGGCAAGTATTTGATATTTTGATACCATGTGCTCTTAAGCCATGGAAATTGTAATAGGATGTAAATTAGACATCATGCAATATAAAATACCAAAGCTGGCTATGGAGGCAACGAATGAGAAGGGGCCACGTGTATCCACTAGGGAGTGGTGAGGGGGCTATGGGAGTGACCCATAGGTTGCCATTTGTCATTATGTGAACCCATTGACTTCCTTAGGTGACATTAATGCCAATTGTAAGGAAGTGGTTGAGATTTCATCCCATGAATTTGATGGAGTATGGGCAGCCCTGAAATTCGTATGGGAAGGTATGGGCTCTTTTGACTTGTCCCACAAGTCACTCTACATCTTGGGGGTTGCTCCATCCTTATCCCCATTCCATTGTGGAAGTATGGGACATCTTTCACCACCCAAAAACGAGCTCCCAACAATGAGAAAACCAGAAATCGCGACTTGAAGGAAACCCACATTTTGGGAAGCCAAAAACGTCCCGATTTGGTATTGGACAGAGAAATCCAATGGGGGATCCATTGGTAGGAACCTTGGGGCGAATCTGGGAGCAATAGCTACCCCAAAAGCCAGGAGAAAACCCAGTTTTTGTAGCTCAAAAAACGAGTGACGGATTTGGGGTTGTTTGTGGCAGATTTGTGAGAAATCCGATTGTGGATGTATGAATAGAGGATGGGATTGCTGAGTCTAGTTTGAAGGGTATGTGGCTCTGGGATTGAGCTCAGTGGACTAGCATCCTCCTCCATCTCCTATTGCATGCTTGAGAAACCCAACCGTGTGTTGGCTTAGCATGGCTGTTTGAGTGAAACCTTGACTGTGAGTGAGCCAACTAGTTCCTCCTTAGTGGATACACAGCCCAGCTCGGGGGTGATCTCTCAGCTGAAAGAATACAGGCTGGACAGAGATCTATGGTTGGGTGGAACGTTGCTCTCACGTAGCCAGTCGTTTGGGCCATTATAATTCGAGATAAGTATTCTTGATGTTAATTCTATGCCCTGCAAGCATTTTAAATAATGACTGTTGTTTATATGTTGAATGCATGATGAAACTGTGTGCATATGTATTGTTTAATTCCGCTGTGTTTATATTGAATTGAATCTGCATATAGAAGTTTTTAAAATGTTAGGAATTTATGTGTAAAAATTATTGGGGCTAAGTTTATAAAAGCCTGGTATGTTGTTAATGTTTCCTTCCCTATTGTGCTATGGAGAAGGGGACGTTACAGAGTGGTATCAGAGCTCTAGGTTCAACACTACGGCTGTTGGGCCTTCACAAAGATATAAATCATTGTGTGTAAATGCATTAAATGGAACTAAAATGCATTTTGTGTGTACATGCATTTTGAATTTTGAATTTTGTGTGTGTGTATAGGGATTAATTGTGAATCCATTGCATGGACTGTCGAATGATAAATGAATGAAAGATTTTGAATTTTCCTAAGTCTGTTTGAAAAATTCGTTTAAGACTGTTTCGGGGAGAATTCCCGAATGTCTTCCGCAACTGCGGAAGCATTCGGTGAATTGCCCCGAAACTGCGGAAGCATTCCGCGAAGTTTTCCGCAACGCGGAGGAATTCGGGAAGTCGCCCCGAAATTTGCGGAAGGAATTCCCTTCCGTTCGGAAGGAATTCTCTTCCGAAATTTGCGGAAGGATTCCGCGAGTTGTCCCGCAACGCGGAAAAATTCGGCAAAATGCTCCGAAAAGAAGAAAATTTTCCAAGTGTTTTCGAAAATTTCGTTTAAAGTTTGTTTCGGAAGGAGTTCAGGAAAGTCTTCCGAAACTGCAAAAGGATTCCGCGAACGGTTCCGCAACTGCGGAAGAGTTCGGGAAAGTCTTCCGAAACTGCGGAAGGATTCCGCGAACGGTTCCGCAACTGCGGAAGAGTTCGGGAAAGTCTTCCGAAACTGCGGAAGGATTCCGCGAACGGTTCCGCAACTGCGGAAGAGTTCGGGAAAGTCTTCCGAAACTGCGGAAGGATTCCGCGAACGGTTCCGCAACTGCGGAAGAGTTCGGGAAAGTCTTCCGAAACTGCGGAAGGATTCCGCGAACGGTTCCGAAATTGCGGAAGAGTTCGAGAAAGCTTTCCGAAACGGCGGAAGGATTCCGCGAAGGGCTCCGAAATCGCGGGAGGCTTCGGGAAAATCTTCCGAAACGGCGGAAGCCTTCGCCGAATGGCTCCGCAATTGCGGGAGCATTCGCCGAATGGCTCCGCAGTTGCGGGAGCATTCGCCAAATGGCTCCGCAGTGCGGGAGAGTTCAGCGAATCGCTCCGCCATTGCGGAAGCGTTCGCTGAACTGCTCCGCAATGGCGGAAGCGTTCGCCGAACTGCTCCGCATTGCGGAAGCCCGTAGGCCTAAAACTTGATTTTTTGATAGCAGGAGCATCCGAACTCAGAATGGAATGATTCCTGTGGGGCTCGGAGGCCATTGACGAAGGCCATGAAAGGACCAGTGAAGACCCGTAGCCCATTACACTCCGATTTGACAGAAAATGGATAATAGTGACTTTTGAAGGACGGAGTCCCGAGGATTGACGGAAGGCCGGTTTAAGCTGAAATTGATACGAGGCAGTCATGAAGCAGGAACAATGTTAAGTTCCGAATCTTGGAACCAAACTCCAAAGGATGTGGAGTCGGGGTGATCAAGAAGGCCAAAAAGCACTGTTCCGGACCACTTTTTCGGGATTTTGAAAAGCTTGTGGGCAGTAAAAGTGACCCTATATGTGAGAATCAGAAATTTTACTGAACTAGACATTTCATATTCTCATTAAGACGGACAACTTCCGTTAGACGAAAATTTTCCAGAAATGCACCGTTTAGGAGATAGCCGTTTTTGGCCCAAAATTTGAAATTTTGGGAAAATGTGAAAAGTGAGAAGTAGCAAAACCCAGAAATTCATAGAACATGAACGGTGCATCGGAATTGAAACCTGTGAATTGCTGAGTGTTCCTTGTTATATGGAATAACTTCGCCTGATAGATAAGTCTTTGTGATTCCTCATGGATTTTCTTCCACAGGTGGCTGAAGTTGGCATTCGGGACCAAAATGCAACTGTGTAAAATGTGCAAAACTGAAGTGAAAGTTGTCATTTTTGAAGGGATGCAGTTTCCGCACCTGATGTCGGAATGGAGCATGAAGATAGGCATTGGAAAGCTTGTCCCGCAGGGAACAATGATGCATGACCAGAGTTTGAATGAGGTCTACAGATATCATAGTTATTTAGTGCAGAAGAGTGCCAGCGGCTGTTTTAACAAACAAATTTTGTTGTCAATGTGGGCAATTTCTACAATTGCATGATATGGAAGAGAAATTCCATGATACGAGGAGGGATCGAAAAGGGAAGAATTCTTTAAAACTCTGTTTGTTATCATACTTATAATTATGAAATTGTCATATGGCATAAAAATGTTAAAAATGTAAGGGATTACATAGATGTATATGCACTAGATGGCATCTTAACAAACATTGCATAGTGCATATGGAAATGCTTGTGCATAAATGGGATGTTGCATATTGGTAAAATAATGAAGTCTGCAAATGCAATGAATCCCTAATGGAGAATATTGTGATTGATAATCACTTTTGACGTTGGTATTGGTTGTAGGACCAAAGATAACAAAGAGCATGGCTAAATGTGCTGAGGATGTTGTTGCATGAAGCCAACAACCTTATGCAGAAAGGATGGTGCAACAAATCTATGATCATAAAATTGGCAAAAGGACTGAGCAGCCTTGGTAAGAGGCCAATTGATCAGGTAACAGCAGGAAATGTTAATGGTAACCATGCAGGTAGTGATTATTGGTGCCAAATTGCATGAATGTTGAAAGAGGATTTGGTAAGATCTCTTCAACTATGTTTGAGTTATGTTGAGTTAGTTGGCATGTGATATTGAATACCGATTGGGACTGTTAACCTACCAAACTTGGTGAGGTGTGGGTAAGTGAAGGAAATGATCCTTACACCCTATGATTGTTTAAAAATCTCAATGCATTCATATGAATTTATATCATGTCATGTATGTTGGTAATGTGCTTAATAACCAAGGCAAGTGAAGACTGGTGGTCCTGATTATGGTAATGCAAGTTATATGAGATAGTCATGCTTCGATCATAATATGCTTGAATGCATAGTACTCATGAAACAATGCAAGGTAGCATTGAGTAGATGTGCATTAAGAGATTTTATAAATCTTGTGATGCATTGTATGAATGCATAGGGATGATGCATATGTTATTGCAAAATAAATAATGAATGAAATGACGAATTAATGATAATTCTAGGATCAATTCATGAGTTGTTGTGAATGCAAAATAGTAAGTGCATAAGAGCCCAATCATGATTGATGGGCTGCTAGAATACTTTGTGGAATGACAGAATTGTATGAATGATATGACTATGGAATAGTGAGTATTTACAATTTATTTAAGTTGCATGGATATGGTGACTATGTCTTGAAATTATATTGTGATAAGGATGCATATATAGAAGTGCAAATATTTGATTGCATTTCAAATGTAACAGCTGAAGGTGTTTGAATTATTAAGCATTATAATTCTGAGATCACCTCAGTAACTGTTGTGGCAATGAAATGATAATATGCATAGATACTCACGACGTGTTTGGCTGATTGAAGTTTCAGTTTCCGGTAGGAAGGTCTTACATATGGCAATGAGGATAAGTCCATAGTAGAGACCAGGATCTACCACATGTAGAAGCCAAAGGTTATGAGAAGGTTCTCATGGTTGAGAGCTCTAAGTTCTGTTAGTAAAAACGGTTGTAAATATCAGATTTGTAAATGTTTCGGATTTGAAATTTTACTAATAATTGCTAATGACTATTTGGCTTATATGAAAATGTGTCAGGAGGACATGCTGTAAGTGGATGCTCATGTATGGCAGCAGGCATAAGACCATAACGGGTAGAGTGGTGTCACTTACAAGAGCCAAACAATATGAGGATAGCCTCATGGATAAGAAAACCAATTTCTGTAGTAGACAGAGTTGCAAATGCATACTGAATTTAATTATTAGTGCCATGGATTGGTTATGGAGCAATCGGATTTGAAATTGTATTGCTAAATGTTGTTGACTGTTTGGCTGTTTAATAAGTGTGCCAGGGAGACACATTGCAGTAAGACCATGACAGAGGTCCTGCAGAAGCCAAACTTCATGGGAAGGGATTCCATGATTTGAAAATGGGTTCCAGGTGGAATGCCATAAGACATTATTAATGTTTCATCTGCACTGCATGATTGGTAAACAATATGAGTGAGATGGTAAAGGTTATGTTAGTAAGACATATGAAGGATATGTAACATCAAAAGGAATTGGGATGGCAAACCGAGGGACTGTCAACTCAGAGAAGGAGCCTCCATTCCTCATTAAAGAAGAGAAATAACATCTGCAAAATGGATAAGTTTTCCATAAACCCTGAATGATATATATATATATTTAATTATTAGAGTTAATATGCAGAGCATGTTTTGATTTTATTTCCTTCATGAAAGACTGTTTGAAGTATGATTAGGACCTTCATAGTTCACATCAGTAAGGAGTGCACGCCTTTCTGGTGCTGAGTTATGTTAGGGATGCCAACATTGACTACGCCTTAAGGGAATGGACACATTCCTGGTGTTTCAAGGTTGGATAGTGAATGTTATGAAATATGTTTACAATTCTAGGGCAGCGATACTAATGAGCTCGCTATCCATTTTGTGTTGACAGATTATACATATGAAACTCAGTGCTGCACATTAAAGAGAAAAGTGAAGAAAATAGTACTCAAGAAGACTGTATGAGCAGTGGTAACCCTTGCGTAGGGTGAGTAAGTATCATGAGGCCATGATAGCCTGCAGTTAAGAAAGTCACCTAAAGAATTCCTTAATGGAACCGCCGGCTTACATAAGAGAAGAAGTGCCACCCTCGTGTGGGTGAAGAATTGTTATGCGCATTGAGGGATTGTGATACCGTGAATGGCTGATGCAAGCCTAAGGCAAAGTAGTGGAGCCTTGACCTGTAATGGTCGGTGGCGCAGTTACCTTCCATTGGTCGATGACCCAGACGTATGTGCTGGCTCGGCAATGGAGAGGGCCAACCAGGTATGGGACTGGTTGGGCACCACCAAATGCTTGGTAAACCCACTCGGCGTGAAGGTGTACTGGTAGGTCATTAATTATTTGATGATTTGGAACAGCCTGCGTGCTGGCCAAACATCTTAGTCCGCAGGAGGATCCCAAGGCTTATAAAGTAAAAGCAGGACCCTGTGGACCAGAGAGGAACTGCACAGTACAGATAAGTATTCATTTTCATTCATTTCTTATTTGAAATAATGAAGGTTTCAAGCATAAAGCTTGTAACAGTGAGCTGATGCATTATTGTTTCTTTGTTGGAAACCTTGGTCAATACAAGAAGCAAGGACCCTGAAAGAACTAAAAGTTGCTTGGTAAATCCAGAAAGTGTCTGGTTGAGAAAGATTGTTGATGATTTGGAGCAGCCTGCGTGCTGGCCAAACATGCGAGATTATTGATGATTTGGAGCAGCCTGCGTGCTGGCCAAACATGCAAGATTGTTGATGATTTGGAGCAGCCTGCATGCTGGCCAAACATGCGAGATTGTTGATGATTTGGAGCAGCCTGCATGCTGGCCAAACATGCGAGATTATTGATGATTTGGAGCAGCCTGCGTGCTGGCCAAACATGCGAGATTGTTGATGATTTGGAGCATCCTGCGAGCTGGCCAAACATACAAGGTTATTTGATGTTGTGGAGCAGCCTGCATGCTGGACAAACATACAAGACTGTTAGATGTTGAGGGGCAGCTTACGCGCTGGCCAAACACCCAAATCCATAGGCGATTCCAAGGCTTGTAAAGCAAAGAAGGACCCTATGGAATAAAGTGAAGACATCTAGTGCAGATAAGTATTTGGTTATCTTGTAATTTCTTGCTTATGAATATACATATGTATATGATTTGGTTATGATTTCCTATGAAAATAAACTAAACATGCGAATTAATTCAATGTTTGAGTGTAGGTATTGTTGGAAGCAATGACTATGGAAGCATCTTAAGGATGCATGTGGACATGTAACCACCCTAAAGAGCTCAGCATGAGCAGTAATGAAAGATGGGGCTAGTGGAACTATGTGAGTCCTAGTAGCTAGGAGTTAGACCAACCGAGTGGAAGAACTCCATGGTTGAGAGATCTGGAATAGGCCATAGACACTACGTGTCTTAGCCAAGAAGGGCAAGTCGAGCATTCACATGAAGTGAAAGAGGACAGGAGCATGAAAAACCACAGTGGTGGTGTGGGTTCCAGAATGGAACAAGACCAAGAGGAGAAACTCTTACTGCTCCCTCTCTTTCCTTTTTATTGATGCATTTATAAAATTAGAAAATTGCTGAATGCATGCATGACTGAAATTAAAAGTGTGTTTATTTGATTAAAGTGAATTGTGAATGGATGAACATGAAGGAATTCATGTGTATATTGGGAAAGCATGGGAGTGTGGAAGTCTCATGAGTAAAACATGGACTATCCATGTCAACTGGGGAAAAAACCATTGACTGATTTTTAAATGTTTGGATTATGCTTGGCCTAACGAGAATTGTAATGATGAATTTCACAGGTGGAAATTGAATCGATTGGTTGCAGCCGGTGCAGGAAAGTGTTGATAGTGAGCAAAGTGTGGTCAGTTGTTTCCATTGACCATGGCAGCAGACCGAGGGCTATCAAGATTGGCTGGAAGTCTTCTTCAAACAATTGCCAAGACCCAAGAAAATCTTGGAGAGATGCTCAAGATGCAAAAGCAGCAGAACGAGATGAACCACAAGGTCTTGCAAGACACTCTTCGTCTGCAGAAAGAGGTAAAAAGCATTATGAAATCAATCAGCAAGGGAGAGAAAAGTGGATCAATGAAGAAGCATTCATCCAATCGTCCGATTAAGAGACGCTCCAGGTGGGAAGACTCAAAGGAAATTGAGCATGCAAATATGAAGCAACCAGTGAAGTGTTGGAAGTGTGGAGGGGATCATTGCCTCCGTAACTGCCCAACAAGAGAACCTCAAGAAGGTAGCAGCCATAAAGTTTTCAGACTTATGGATGAACTGGAAGATCCGAATCAGCGGGAGCATCTCGTGAAGGTCAAAGGACTTGGTCCTGAAAGTTCAAAGTAAATGATAGAATGCAGAGCAGATCTGCAAAGTTTTGAAGTTTTGGATATATGTAAATTGTATATATATGCCTAGGTCTTGGAACACCGAGGACGGTGTTGTTCTAAGGGGGAGGGGAATGTAATACCCCCAATTCGACCCTTAGGATATATTAGCCTTTAATGTAAATAATGTGTACATGTGATGTCTGTTTTCCTAGCGTGGAGCTCAAGGCCAAGGCCCCGCTAGTAAAAGCCCGAATTTTATTTAAAGGGAAAGTATTTGATATTTTGATACCATGTGCTCTTAAGCCATGGAAATTGTAATAGGATGTAAATTAGACATCATGCAATATAAAATACCAAAGTTGGCTACGGAGGCAACGAATGAGAAGGGGCCACGTGTATCCACTAGGGAGTGGTGAGGGGGCTATGGGAGTGACCCATAGGTTGCCATTTGTCATTATGTGAACCCATTGACTTCCTTAGGTGACATTAATGCCAATTGTAAGGAAGTGGTTGAGATTTCATCCCATGAATTTGATGGAGTATGGGCAGCCCTGAAATTCGTATGGGAAGGTATGGGCTCTTTTGACTTGTCCCACAAGTCACTCTACATCTTGGGGGTTGCTCCATCCTTATCCCCATTCCATTGTGGAAGTATGGGACATCTTTCACCACCCAAAAACGAGCTCCCAGCAATGAGAAAACCAGAAATCGCGACTTGAAGGAAACCCACATTTTGGGAAGCCAAAAACGTCCCGATTTGGTATTGGACAGAGAAATCCAATGGGGGATCCATTGGTAGGAACCTTGGGGCGAATTTGGGAGCAATAGCTACCCCAAAAGCCAGGAGAAAACCCAGTTTTTGCAGCTCAGAAAACGAGTGACGGATTTGGGGTTGTTTGTGGCAGATTTGTGAGAAATCCGATTGTGGATATATGAATAGAGGATGGGATTGTTGAGTCTAGTTTGAAGGGTATGTGGCTCTGGGATTGAGCTCAGTGGACTAGCATCCTCCTCCATCTCCTATTGCATGCTTGAGAAACCCAACCGTGTGTTGGCTTAGCATGGCTGTTTGAGTGAAACCTTGACTGTGAGTGAGCCAACTAGTTCCTCCTTAGTGGATACACAGCCCAGCTCGGGGGTGATCTCTCAGCTGAAAGAATACAGGCTGGACAGAGATCTATGGTTGGGTGGAACGTTTCTCTCACGTAGCCAGTCGTTTGGGCCATTATAATTCGAGATAAGTATTCTTGATGTTAATTCTATGCCCTGCAAGCATTTTAAATAATGACTGTTGTTTATATGTTGAATGCATGATGAAACTGTGTGCATATGTATTGTTTAATTCCGCTGTGTTTATATTGAATTGAATCTGCATATAGAAGTTTTTAAAATGTTAGGAATTTATGTGTAAAAATTATTGGGGCTAAGTTTATAAAAGCCTGGTATGTTGTTAATGTTTCCTTCCCTATTGTGCTATGGAGAAGGGGACGTTACATGCGCAGAAGTCGAAGGTGTTGAGGTAGTGGCTTTCCGAGTACGACCAAGTTTGATGAATTCACCGAAGGACTCCTCGGTTGACCTCCCTACCACACTGGGAGTATTCTTATTCCTCCTAGTCCCCTGATAAAATTCAGGGTCACAAAGAACATACAAGTCTAAACACTTAGATGAGATATCCTAACCCCCAGAGTAGTTCTCAACCAAACTCACATGGACCACAAAAATCTCAAACTTCAATTACGGGATCCATTGAGCATTAGGAAGCAATATCCTTTTCTCTTCATTCTCCCTTTCTTAAATAGAAAAGTATTGGACGACATGTGTCATCTCATGCAAAATTTAATTTAATTTATTAATGATCTAATATTCATTCCCATGCAACCAAGTGTCACTCTCACATACTAGTGCACATAAGTTCCTCATTTCTCTCTTAGTTTTCTTCCTAGTCTAAAATCCCAATCCCTAGATCAATGGGCGCATGTGGAGTTAAACTCATGGATTTCTACCAATTTATATTTGCTCCAAAATTAAATATATCTAATTTTTTTATTTTTTATTTTCATTTAATGCATGTCTTCCTAAATCAATGGATGTACATAACTTATACCTCAAATATCCCCCCTCCTTCAAAATTTACTCAATTTAAAATATTCCTTCATTTAATTATTCTTGAATTTAACATTTACATATGCATAATTTAATATTCCTACATGCCTAAATTTTTTAGTGCAATCATGCAAGTAGTTCCATTTCCTATCATTGTCTAGGTACCACGTCTATGGGTCCTTTTGACAACTTCCTTGTCCTTGTCCTCGTGTGGAGAGTACTATGTAGCGATTATGAATCTTTACCATAATCTTCTGACTACATTTCTATGGAGACTAATGGAGATTGAGGAATAATATCTTCCTTATTGCGCTCCCCTCAGCACATCGTACGTGACCAAATTGTTGTGGCCTCTCCCGTACGACACACGCTTCCCCGAGTGAGCTGATAGGGATTCTAACCCATCTGTGGAATGCTATTTAAGGGTCGACAGTCCATTGTCGTACCCCTATGTATATTTTTCGTTCTTTGAGACATCCTTTTATTCCATTGAGAGTAAGTCGGTAATTCGTTTTGCCTTCTACTGCACATACTCAAAGCGCACATTAGTAGCACTACACCATATAAATTATATCATCATGCATTTTCATATTTATGCAATTCTATTTAAACAAAGGGAATTTATTCACATCTATGGAATCAAAAGCATTATTTCTTTCATTCATTCATAACATCATCATATTTCTTGATCATTCAAGCATAATCATTGTTTTCTTGTCAATCAACAGTTTTAATTCAATAACAATAAAGCATAACACATTGTTCAATTTTATTTATCTGGGTCACTTCAGTATTAGTGCCCCCAATAGTCTAGGCAATAAACTGTATAAAGGAAGGTGTTACATTGGTGCTCCAAGGACATAGGAGCCTTAGTGCTCTAAGGCCGTTTTGAGCACCAATGCGCCAATAACAATGTTGAGCACTAATCCATCCATTCCTAAAAGAAAAGGAATGGTGCATGCATTGTTGATGTATATGTAACTTCGGAATGTATTTCATCTGTGTATTTTATATATATTTATTGTACCCTTAATAGAGATGTGTTATTCCTCTATAAGGAAGTGTTGTCATGTGGATTGACAAGTGTCGCAAGTGTGTGTACTTGCCGATGGGTTATTAGACCACCATTTGTGGGGTCGGCCCTGAAATATATATATTATAATGTGATGTACCTAGATAGAAAATTCGGCCCCATAAGGTCACTGGGCAAAAAAGGTTAGTATAAATAGAGATCGAAGATCTCTATTTTACACACTCGGAAAAGTAATCACTCTCACTCAGAAAGTGGCACACTAGTGAGGAGGAGGATCATCTTCTACTAGGATACTATCTCAGTGTATTTTGGTTGTACTTTGGTTGAGCCATTGCTCTCTCTATCTCTGAGGAAGTTGTGGGGTTTTTCACCTTAGAATTTTCCCCACGAAAACTCTGTGTCTCTTGTCTCTTATGCTTTTGATTCTTGTGATGCTTGTCATATTGTGATTGTAAGGCATTGATATACTGTATATGTTATTCTCTCAGCAAAGATCCTAGAGTATTGTGAATTAATGCTCAAAATTTAACATGGTATTAGAGCTAACTTGAGAAGAAGACATTTTGCAGTGACGGAAGCTTGCGTTCCTTGTTTATTGGGTTTCTCTCCACATATTTTGGAAAAGAAGTATAGTAGATTGACTCTACTCATCAAGGCGCATCTATCTGTCCAGACATAATTCAATTCCGAGCATTTTTAGATTTGGCCCTAAAAATTAGGGTTTCCACAAAAATAGGAATTTCTGAAATATGAAGACATAGCTGGAAGCTCCTTGCAAAAATCGAAGTTTAGAGCTTTGGATCGAGATTTTTGGCTAGGTAGATCTCTGGGAAACTCAAACCCTAATTCAGGGCTCTTCGTAGTGAACCTGGGAGGACAAAAGGACAAATCTGAAGGGTAAAGCTTTGCTGATCTCAAATTCTGAATGCACCAGGCTGATCAGCTCATCAAGGCGCATCTTTCTATCCTTTCAGAAATTTGAAATTCACATTTTGAATTTTTAGGGTTTTTTCGACAAACCCTAATCCGGGACCAGATCCAGTTTTCAGCATTTCAAGTGGTAAGATCTAAATCTTTTCTATTTCCATTTGAAGTACGCTTTAAGATGTCTTACCACACCAAGCTTGAAGGAGCTGATAACTTCCGGGCTTGGAAGTATAGGATTGGGTTAATCCTGGAAGAGAATGAGTTGGACTCATATGTGAAATAAGACATCCCTATCCCAGAGGATGAAGAGGCCAAGGTATTGCATAAGAAGAACTTGGTCAAGGCAAAGAGAATCATTGCTGATTCCATTAAAGATCATCTTATACCCCATGTGTCCTCTCTAAAGACACCCAAGGAGATGTTTGACTCTTTGACCAAGCTATTTGAAGGGAAGAACATAAATCGGAAGATGACCCTACAGAACCAATTGAAAGGAGTAAAGTTTCAGAATGGAGAAACCATTCAATCTTATTTTTCAAGGGTCTCCTTGATCAAGGAACAACTAGAAGCAGTGGATGAAATGGTGGAGAATGGTGAAGTGGTAATGACCACTCTAAATGCCCTACCCAGGTCATGGGATTCCTTTATCCAAGGAATTTGTGCAAGGAAGAAGTTGATCTCCTTTAGTAGACTACGGGAAGAATGCTCACAAGAAGAAGCAAGGGTTGTGGCACGAGAAGAAAATATGGGGAATGAAGATCAAGCTCTCACAGCTCATACCAAGAAAGAGAAGTCCAAGAGAGAGCCATCTCACTCCAAGAAATATTCACATCACTTCAAAGAAAGAAGAATATGCTTCACCTGTAATGAGAAAGAACATATTGCCATAAATTGTCCCAAGAACAAGAAGGACAACAACAACTCCAACAAGAAGAAGGGCAGCAAAAGAAGGTTTCATGCTCATGCTGCCGAGGATGATGAACCACCCAAGAAGAAGGCTAGGGAAGAAAGTGATGATAACTCATCAAGTAAAGAAGAGTATGTTCTAATCTCTGCTCTCATAGGTACCATCTCCCATGGTTGTAATGATTGGTTGATTGATAGTGGGGCTTCCAAACACATGACTGGGTTTAAAGAATCTTTTGTGAATCTATCTGAACATGAATCACCCCATAAGGTGAAACTTGGGGATGATTATCAATACCCAATCAAAGGAAGTGTTGAAGCCTCCTACAACCTAGATTCTGGAAAATATTTGAAGATGAAAAAAGTTCTTTATGTACCTGGGATCAATAAGAACTTACTCTCAATCTCTGCATTGAATGCAAAAGGTATGAGAGTTACATTTGTGGATGGCCAAGTCCTAATGTGGCCAAAGGGAAAGACCATAGATGATGCTGTAGTGATTGGAGAGCAAGAGGGAGGTTTGTATAAATTGAAGGGACAACCTAAACATGCCATGGTGCATGAATCCATGGAGCCAAGTGAACTTTGGCATAGAAGACTTGCTCATATGCACTATAGAGCACTTCCAATTGCAAGCAAGGCTATAGAGGGTCTTCCTGAAATCAAGACCAAACATGAAGGTGTTTGCAAAGGATGTGCAAAAGGTAAGAACATTAAGAAGGCTTTCCCAAGCAGTGAAAGCAAGGAAAAAGACATCCTAGAAATCATCCACTCAGATGTATGTGGTCCTATGTCATCCAGTTCTCTGAGTGGGTATGTTTACTATGTCTCATTTATTGATGAATTCTCCAGGAAGACTTAGGTATACTTCTTAAAGAAAAAAGATGAGATGTTTGATAAGTTTAATGAATTCAAAACCTTGATGGAGAATCAAATTGACAAGAAGATCAAAACATTCAGATCTGACAATGGTGGAGAATTCACCTCAGGTGACTTCAAGAAGCTTTGCAGTGATTCAGGGATTAAGAGGGAGTTGATTACTCCTTACAATCCACAACAGAATGGAGTTGCAGAAAGGAAGAACAGAACTATCATGGAAGCAGCAAGGGCAATGCTGCACGACCAGGATATACCTATGCATCTATGGGCAGAAGCAGCTAGAACAGCTGTATATGTGCAGAACAGAACACCCCACAAGATATTGGACAATAAGACACCAGAAGAGGTCTTTTATGGGTTCAAGAAGATTGATGTCAGCAAGGATGAATATAAGTTCAAGGACAAATAATCCAGGAAGCAAAGATCAAGAGGGAGCACACTCCAGCAACTCCTACAATGATGCACATTTTCAAAAGAAGTTGACCATCTTCCTAGATTCCACAACCGAAAGGTGTAGAAGAAGCTACTTCAGTAGCTCCTGCCAGGAAGCAAAGACTCAGAGGGAGTCCACCCAACAAACAAACAAAGATAAGTATTTCAATTATCATTTCTTGCCCATTTTGTTTGTTTAAATAATATTATGCTTATGTTCCTAGACTTAGGAGATGTATTGTGCATATTAGAATGATTGCATTAATGAACAGTATACTACTAATATGCATGTGATGGGTAAGTGTCCTATGGCACTGTACAACATTCCAGTGCTACTTATCTAGAATGAAACCTCTTCGCTGACATGTTGGGAATAGTGCAAACTCTTAACAATGTTCTGGTAGAGACTGGAAGGCATCTAGAAAGTTGTGGAACATGGATAAATGTTGTATTGAAGCATTGGCTAAGATAACTGCATGACATATTTCTTTATGTGTAAAGAATTTGTTCTGAAAATTATGAGATGTTTCTAATCATGCAAGTTAACTTGTTTTGTAGGAAAGACTGTATATCTTCACCTACAAAAGCACTACAACATTTGTTCCAGCAACAAAGATATCTATTGAAGATATTGAAGTTCCCAGGATCTGGGATGAAGAAATGGAATGCCATGATCCATCAATCATGAAGATGATGTTTGGGATACAGTCCCAAGACCTGACAGGGAGTCACATGTGTGCAGATTGAAGAAAGCCTTGTATGGCTTGAAACAAGCTTCCAAAACTTGGTATGGTAGGATGGACAGTTTCTTATCTAGTTTGGGCTTTACCAAGAGTAAAGCGGATTCCAACCTTTATTACAAGGTTGAGGAAGGGAATCATGTGGTTCTACTCCTGTATGTGGATGACTTATTTGTAACAAGAGATGACAGATTGATTGCAGACACGAAGAGGAAGCTTGCTGCTAAGTTCGATATGAAAGATTTGGGAATGATGCACTATTTCCTAGGTATGGAGGTGTGGAAGAATGCAGGTGGGATCATCCTTGGTCAAGGGAAGTACACAGTAGATATCCTGAAGAGATTCGGGATGATGGATTGTAAGGCCATGGCCACACCTATGGCATGGAATCTGAAGCTTCTATGTGATGCTTCATCTGAGCCAGTTGATGTCTCTATGTATCGTCAAATGATTGGGTCCTTGATGTACCTGACGAACACGAGACCAGATATTTCCTATGCTGTGAACACATTGAGCCAGTTCTTGACGGATCTGAGGAGTGTTCACCTGGTTGCTGTAAAGCATGTTCTAAGGTACCTGAAGGGTACAGTGGATTTTGGGCTCAAGTATGAAGCAAATCAAAAGTTTAACCTGCAGGGTTATGTTGATTCAGATTGGACTGCCAGTGTTGCAGATAGGAAGAGCACATCTGGGTGCTGCTTCAATATGGGATCAGGTATGATCTCATGGTTTAGCAGGAAGCAGTCCTGCGTGGCACTGAGTACAGCTGAGGCAGAGTATGTTGCAGCCTCTTCAGCTAGTTGTGAGGCAGTATGGCTACGGAAGCTACTGTCTGGGCTATTTGATCTCCCGTTGGATGCTACTGGTATCTTCTGTGATAACTAGAGTTGTGTGAAGTTGTCCGAGAACCCAGTGTTTCATGACAGGTCGAAACACATAGAGATCAAATATCACTATATCATGGATATGGTGCAAAGAGGAGCTGTGAAGCTCCTGTATGTTGCAACGGACGAGCAGATTGCAGATGTGCTGACGAGGCCACTAGCCAGAGTGAAGTTCGAGTACTTCAGAGAGAGGCTTGGCGTTTTTCAGATCAAGGACACTTCGAGGAAGAAGTGATGGACACATTTGCTGAAGCCATTCCAATCCTGTTGGAAGGAGGATCCTTCACATGGCTGTGGATGTAAGCGCTGGATGATGAACATCAGGATGATGTTCTGGTTTCTGCTGGATATGATCAGTTGGATCATTTTTATGTATGTATGTATGCATCATGTTGGATGTTGGATATGATCAGTTGGATCATTTATATGTATATAGGCATCATGTTGGATGCTGGATATGATCAGTTGGATCATTTATATGTATGTACACATCATGTTGGATGCTGGATATGATCGGTTGGATCATGTGTATGTATTTTGTATATGCATCATGTTGGATGCTTGGACCATGTATCTATATATGTATCAGGTGGATACATTGTATGATCAGGTAGATCATGTATATTGATATGTATCAGATATGATCAGGTAGATCATGTATATTGATATGTATCAGATATGATCAGGTAGATCATGTATGTTGATGGATACATTGTGTGGATCATGTATCTATGTATCAGGTGGATACACTATGTATGATGATATGTATCAGGTAGATATGTGGTGTGCATCAGATGGATGCATTGTATGATCAGGATGATCGTGGATGACGAGCTTCTCCAGATGACATGTAGCAGGATGTTGCAGTGATGATGATCATGGTGATCATGTGTACATCAGGATGATGTATGATGAGTATAAGATGATACTCTGTGGCCGTGGAACAGGTTGTGCAGATGAGCATATAATTTTTCCCTGGGAGATTTGCAGATAGTCTTTCGAGGTTTTGCCTATGGCATGTAATTCGTTTCCTTGGGATATCTTGCAAATGCTCTTTCGAGGTTTTGCTCTGGGAGGACATATAATTTGGCCCTGGGAGATCTACAGATAGTCTTTCGAGGTTTTTCCAATGGCATGTAATTCGTTGCCCTGGGATATCTGGCAGATGCTCTTTCGAGGTTTTGTCCTATGGCATGTAATTTGCTCCTGGGAGATCTGGACAGGATGAAAAAGGCCTCAGATGCTTCAGCCAGGTTTTGCCATGACCACATGTAATTTTCTCCTGGGAGATCTGGACAGGATGAAAAAGGCCTCAGATGCTTCAGCCAGGTTTTGTGGTGGACCACATGTAATGTGCTCCTGGGAGATCCGACAAGTAGAGCCGTGTGCTCGTAACAGCCTGGGATGCTTCAACCAGGTTTTGTGGTGAGATCACATGTAATGTGCTCCTGGGATATCCGACAGGTAGATCCGTGTGCTCGTAACAGCCTGGGATGCTTCAGCCAGGTTTTGTGATGGGTCACATGTAATGTGCTCCTGGGAGATCCTACAGGTAGATCTGTGTGCTCGTAATAGCCTGGGATGCTGCAGCCAGGTTTTGTGACGCACGTAATAAGTCCTGAGGTTTCCACAGTATGGCCAGTGATGATGAAGACCTGCAGGTGGTGGGCCTACATCCAATATGAAAAAGGATTGGCTCTGTAGAACTTCCTATGACGAGTAGAGTCAGAGATTGGTTGAGATAGCAGCAGCAATGACGATGATGATAACGATGCATCGATGATTATGATCCCGAGAAGAAGACTTGTCTAGCAGATCTGTGTCGAGAAATACCTTCCTAGTTAAGAGGGAGTGTTGATCTATATGTAACTTCGGAATGTATTTCATCTGTGTATTGTATATATATTTATTTTACCCTTAATAGAGATGTGTTATTCCTCTAGAAGGAAGTGTCGTCATGTGGATTGACAAGTGTCGCAAGTGTGTGTACTTGCCGATGGGTTATTAGACCACCATGTGTGGGGTCATCCCTGAAATATATATATTATAATGTGATGTACCTAGATAGACAAGTCGGCCCCATAAGGTCACTGGGCAAAAAAGTTTTGTATAAATAGAGATAGAAGATCTCTATTTTACACACTCGGAAAAGTAACTCACTCTCACTCAGAAAGTGGCGCACTAGTGAGGAGGAGGATCATCTGCTACTAGGAGACTATCTCAGTGTATTTTGGTTGTACTTTGGTTGATCCATTTCTCTCTCTATCTCCGAGGAAGTTGTGGGGTTTTTCACCTTAGGTTTTTCCCCACGGAAACTCTGTGTCTCTTGTCTCTTATGCTTTTTATTCTTGTGATGCTTGTCATATTGTGATTATCATGCATTAATATACTGTATATGTTATTCTCTCAGCAAAGATCCTAGAGTATTGTGAATTAATGCTCAAAATTTAACATGCATAGATTATAGGAGCATTGGTGCACATATTCCTAAATTGGAAGCACTGATGCACATTTTCCTAAAAGAAAAGCATTGTTGCATCCTTATATGAAAGGTGTATTATTTTTTTGTTGTGGATAGTGTCTTTTTTTGTTTTATCTTTACTTTAAACTTATTTGAGCATTAATATAGTATGTTAAATATGCAATCTAAAGTAAAATACAATGTAGTATGATATTGTAGTATATTAGAATATATGTTTTGATGAACTATTTCCACTGGAATATCCTAGTTTACAAGTCAACTATTATTTATTCAAGATGATGAATTGGTTTTCTTACTTTGTTCCTTTTAAGATTATTATTATAGATTATGGATTTATTCAGGATAAGATGTTGGATTATTATAGATTATGGATTTATTCAGGATAAGATGTTGGTATTAGGATTTGATTACATTTAGATATATCACTTGTGTAGAGTTTTGGATTGGTTAGTTTAAGTTTAGAGGATTCACCAAGGGAATTTAACACTTGGCATTTTTTTTAGGAGTTTGTGATATTTTTATGGAGTTTTGGGATATTGGTATGGATGGATGTTTTCCATATTTTGGCATTTGGAGATTCATTCAAATGCAATTTTCGGACTTGCATGATTGTTTGACAATTTGGTTTCAGGATTTTGAGCAATACGAACAAATTACTTAAAGTTTAATTCTCATTGTAATTTGGTAGGATTATGATTCAATAATTATTTCATTCACAACTTTTTCAATACATGATGTATAGGATACATGATTAGGATATTGATGAAATTTTTTTTAAAAATTTTAGTTGGATTAATGACAATTGTTTTTTTGTGTATTTTTTGAGAGATTTAAACAAATATGTTCACTTAATTGTTGTAATACCCCAATTTTGACTTGTAAACCCCTTTTATTTTTAAGTATTATTTGATTGCATTTAAATTCTGATGACTATGTGGGCTAGCACATTAAAAGAGATGAGAGTCACAGTTCCTATGGGTCTGGAGGGTAAACACCAATAAAATAAATATTAATAAATTGTGGAGACACATGTAAAAACCCGAAAGAAGAGTTTTTGGGAATAAAACAATTAAAGAAATAAAAAGAAGAGGAAAAAACAAAAGAAACTGAAAACAAGAAAGAAAGGGGGATTAATCCTATATATGTACATAACATCCTGAACTAAAAACAAGAGAGGAGAGGAGAGAGAGAACAGAAGAAAAGAAAGAACTAAAATAAAAGAAAGAACAGAAATAAAATAAAGAACAGAAAGAAAGAAAGGAAGGAAGAGTAAGAAAGGTTAGTCTGGAGCACAGACTTGAACCAGAAGTGGAACAACTGCAGCTGGGTAAGGAATGGATCACGAGATGTGTTCATGTAGGAACACTACCAATTCATTTGCAGGAGCAGTGCAATACCCTCTGAGGCTATGAAAGGTTGATTCCTGGATTCAAAGGTTTAAAAGTCCCTAGAGCACTTACAATCAGATTAAATGATTGAATGGGAACAAATGGTATAAAAGTTTAAAAAGTTACTCCAGACCTTGTGTAATTGTGTACTCAGTTCGGGGGTGACCGTGAGAGAAAGGAGAAACTTGATGGTCTATGGTTGGGTGGTTTGTTCTTGTGTCCCATTGATCATCACATATATCATCTAAGTATTGTTTCAGTTATGTTTGAATGATTATCCGATCATTGTTTGTAAATGATATTATTTACTGTGTACTAGTTATTTTCCTACTGGTGAACATTGAGTATGGAGCACCTGTTAATGTTAAATTTATTAAACAAAAATGTTGTTGTGTTAGACCACGAATCCTGTGGAGGGATTCTAGTTCTATCTGTTTACTACATGCATTATGAACAAAATGTATGTGTATATTATCCTAACATCCATACAGTTATGTTCTACCTTATATATCTATGTAGATATACAGAACAACATGCATTTATTTATGTGGTTATGTAGGTATAGACACATTTGATCCTCTGCTTATTTGTGTTGAAAGAAAGTAAAAATTTTCTACTGCATGCATGTAAATATATTAACAGGAAAGAACATAAACATACATGATTATTTAATCCTATTGAGGAGGCCAATCTATGTACCAACTCTTTCAATATATAAAAGAACCAGAACATAGATTTCAGTACTGTGCATACAGAGCCTTTAAACATTTATACTAATTAAATCGAATTGCTAGATCAAATATGAATTTCGTGTATCTCGGCATGAATTTCATTTGGTTCATATAACCCTTACTGCACGGAGAACATGCACATAGAGCATATGTATTTGAATGCCAATTAAATACGATGCATGGATTTTCTTTTGGTTCACACAAACCCTCATTACACGGGGTAAAACATGCACAGGAAACATAGCGTTTGCATTTACTTTTCAAAACCAAATCAATTTACTTGCATGATAATAAAAACATTAAAAAAACCTGATACCCTAACCAAGGATCGAGTATTGGCTTATACGGCCACTACGACCAGGGTCAATGCGTATGCATAAAATCACTGGACGTTTGTAAAACAAACAGAACATGAAATCGTTTGATTGAATTATAAACATATGAGAAACATCATTAGGGCCATATGGAATCCATATTGGCTACCTTTTAAACCAAAATGAGGAAATGGTGCCTCATCTCTTTAAACACGGAGGGGTTCAAACCCTTAGCAACTAAGCATATTTACAAAGAGAGTCTGTAGGATCCATAAAGCTAAGAAATCGTATACAGCATCAAGCGAGAGTTGAAAGAACAAATAAAACACAACATGCATGCAACTCCGTTATCTACAGACAAGTCTATTGATTTTCCATTAAAACCTTGATCATCTTACACTTAAAAATCTTAGCAGGACCATTGGGGCGCAAGGGCCCAACACAAGTTTCATTAAAAACAAAACAAGCAACGGATTACAAGGCTCCCCGAGCCAACGACCTTTCGGAGTCATGCTAACTGAATTCTTCGTTTCGATCTTGGTTGGTCTACCATTTTTACAGGTCCGGGGAAGGGAGGATTACCCTCATCGCTCCCTTCATAACCTTTTTGACTTTGCAAAACCTAGGATATTGAGGAACTGTGACCTACAACATGCACATAACACAGTGTTAACACATATTATAAATAAATAAATATACTACGATTTTAGTACAGTGGTAAATAAATATAAAATAATGTCTTACCTTTCCTTGCAACGGCCGTGGAATCCATAGCGTAAGGATGGCACTTAGCCCAGCATGGAGCCGTTATCACCTGTCGATAGAATGGATTAGGGTCTGATTAACAACGCCTTGTGTCGAGGGTCGTCCTGGAGGAGGATTGAACCCTGCATGGCACCTCCTGGAAGTGTAGAACAGACCCCAAACTTTGACCATGAATATAACTGGTTCGAAAGACCTTGAGTGGAGGTAAAACGCATGTGCTTTCCCCAAGGACGAGGTACGCTCATTTAATGAAGATTAAGGCTCCAGCTACCACCTCTATATCGACTTGAGTGCCCAGTAGCTGGCTTGGTTGGTAGAAGTCATAAATTCACCACTGCGTTGGATACCCCAACGGTGTATGTAGTTGTTGGATAGGTTAATACGTAGTTTGGTGTATAATTTTTACTCGAGCATATAGTTGTTAGGAGCACCTGCAAATTATTAAAATGCTTTAGCAATAGGCTAAGTAAGCACTCCTTCTCGGCGCATTAACATGGTAACACCAAAGTATAAACAAAACCTTAGTTAACAATTACTACATATATATATATATTACAAGGAATTACGTGAATCGAGCTTTCACAAGTTAACAAGCATTGCCAATGGATATAGATCCATGATCCAACCTTAACATCACCTAAACCTGTTTGACGAGAAGGCATGCAACACGAAGAGTTTGAATGCTATGAGAATTCACTTGGTATAGGCGAGGTTGGCATACCGATTCTTTTATGCAGTGGTATGTTGTTAAATAAGACTTGTGTAAGTGAAAAGATGTGAATATAGGCATTAAAAACAATTATAAATACCAAGTTGTGTATTCATACGTTAGGCAGATAATGATTCTATGAATGTCGAAGAAAAACAAGTGTAGTGTTCAATGTAATAATGTATGCGTATAATGTTGAAGGCTATGTAAGCCGGGTTAGATCTAGATCTTTTAAGAGGACTTTAAAGATCCTGCTAGAATTATTTTTCTCAAACCATGCTAATTTTGTGACGAAGACAAACATTATGTTGCTATCTATTGAGCAGAAAGCAAATGAGCAGGTTACACTTTTATTGTTCTTTTAATTTTTATTTTTTTTTGCGCGTAAACTTGGATTGAAGTTTAGTGATGTTACAATTGTCTTTGGACTTTGTCTTTGAAAGTTACAAGGAGGTCCCCAGACCTTGCAGGGCATAGATGACTCTTTTGTACTTTTACTTGGAATACTTGATTGTCTAGAATTTTTATGATTTGTTGGAATTGAAACCATTTCGCATCTCATCGAGGTTTTCTCTCATTGGTTTTGGGTTCACATTAGCCAAAACTTGCAAGATATATGGCTCATTTGTTGAGCACTGATTTATGTAGATTAAGTATTTTGAATCCATTTCTGATGGTTTTTCAAAAATATCTTCATCAACACTCATTAAGTTTAAAACCATGAATATCAAGTTAAATACTTTGATATGTTACCAACATGCACTAGCTTTTGTTGCTTTACTAGTACTCTTGTTTGGGCATATGATTAAGGAAAGGATTGTAAGTGATTTCAATCATAGATTAAGATCTAAATCACCTTGTGATTACCATGGGATATATGATTTATTGTAAGTAGAATATTATTACCTATACAAACCATTAGAAATGGTTATTAGAAGATTGTACTAGATATGCTATATTAACATTCAAATAAAATTGAGAATACAAATTTAGGCTTTGAGTTACCTTTTAGATAAGTCTTGATTTTCTTATTCCTCATTATTATTATTATTTTTAGATAATAACTATCATATACATAACCTCACCCCATCTAGTCCAACTATCTATTTTTAATTTACTTATTTATTTTAAGAAATAAATGAAATGAAATTGTTTGCATTTAAAATTTTCTCAAATAACAGAATAATTATCATATTCATAGTTCCATTTGTTCTAACCATTTTAATTTACATGATGTATCCTTAAAAATGAAAACTTTCATCAATAAGTAAAAAATGCTTAATACCTACTTCTTAAATTGAAATGATGATGGTAAGTTAAGTTTGAAAGTAGTTGTTTTGTGTGTAATCTTCTATTAGAGTTTAGTATTCCCAACTTTTCATGTAGACACTTCACTCATCCTTAAAAATCTAATTAGATTTTGTAGAAAGATAGAAAAGAGATATGTTGAAATGGAGTAAATAAGAGATAAATATATGATCTTTGAAAATTGGTTAGCATTAATAAATTTAAAAAAAACATGGAAAAAAAACATTTACCTTACCCTATCTAACATTATATATTTACATGTAAAATGGGTAACTATAATAATGATAATGTTATTAATACCATTATCAATAGAAATGATAATAATAATAATACAATGTTATAATTAATAAATATAATAATAGATAAATAACACGGTGGGTTAGATCAAGTAGTTGAGAGTTTTTTCTTACAAGCATGAGGTCTTGGAGTCAAATACCTAGTTGGTTATGTATAGATTGTAATAAGGCTTTAGTTAATACCACCATCGTGTTAGGCTCTATATTCAGAACCGACCAATTACCATGTAAAAGGGATTGGTTTACCCATGTTCTCCCAATTTTGGAGAGGGGGTTCCATGTATGTTGTGAGCATCGATATCCATGTCAACCAAAATATTAATATCGTTAATATTACCTTTTATTACATATATTATAGTAATTAATTAGAAGTATATACTTTTGACCTTTAATACTAATATTAGATAAACATATTTTAATTTTTTATTTCATATTTAATTTTTAAATAATATTTAATTATATATATTTACATATAAAATAAGTAACTATAATAATGTATGTTATTAAAAATATTATGAATAATAATTATAATAATATGATGTTATATATATATATATATATATATATATATATATATATATATTATGACATTTTATTATATATATATATATATATATATAATTAGAACTATATATTTTGATTATTAATACTCGGAATTAAATTAAATAAGTTTATTTTAATTTTTCATTTAGCGTTTAATATTTAAATATATATAATGATTAATATGCTAAATATTCAAATATATGTAATGATTAGTATTCTAAATATTTAAATATATGTAATGATTAATATGATCCGAATTGGATTTGATGAAGTATTTAAGTTACATAGACAGAAGTTCTAGTTTGACATTGAAAATTAATTCTATAAGGAGTAAAGTATTTTGTAAATTTATTTATATTAATTAAAATATACAAAAATTATATATTATCAAATTAGATGGAAAATAAGTAAAAAATACTAATTTTTTTTAGAAATATATAAATAAGTAGAGAAATCATGGCAATTAGAAAAAATAAACAAGTAGGTAAAAATTATTAATAATAAATAATAAAAAAACATAATTCATTTTTAAAGCTTATCAAGATAAGGTGGATAATCATCCTTCTTGGTTGTGCTACTAGCTAACCAAGTCATTACTTGTTAGCATTCTTTAAAGACTTGTATTTCTTATTTATGAATCATAATAAAGCATTCCTTGTTATTTTCAAAGATGCATCAACTATATAGTGTATGCATCATTGTTTACAGTTTTTTGTAATTCTCACTTTTCATTTGTTTTTTTAATGTTATGAAGGCTATATTCTACAATCAAATATAGAAAATAAACCTCTAATCCTTTTAAATATACACTCATATCATAGTGATTTTTTATTACGTAATTGATAGATTTCTTTAAAGAAAAATAGGAAGGAAAATTTGAGAAGAAAAACATGGGATAAATATAGAACTGATGGTGAGGTGGACAACTATTTATAGAAGTAGTATTTCTCACATTCAAAGGGAATGTCACATTTCCAGGTATAATCTTATTGATAAAAGTCTCATTTACACCAACATGCATAATGTCATTTGAAAAAAGCCTCATTTGCACCAACACTACAATAAATAACATAGAAATTACCAGAACTTAGATCATGACAATTAAGAAATACATATTTTTATTAGTATAATTCAAATTTGATTTATATTAAAAAAAAATATATCTACAAGCCCATGTGAAATACAATATCAACAATTAAGTAATCACAAAAATCTAAACATAAGGCTTAAAAAGAATTCCATAGATTAATAGGCACCCATGTTCTTACCATAACATGTTAGTAGATTTTTATTAACCACTTACTATCCTACAAGATGCAATGATACCCATAAAACAACAAACAAAAATGTAGATCAAGAATAACCCAACATAAATGTGTCATGGAAAATTTTGCGCCCACATTTTCGTTTGTGTGCATTTTACTAGACCACTAAGGGAGAAAACATTACTAAGAGAAGCAATTCTTCACTTTATGCAACTTATGGATTGATGTGGCTAGGGATCAAGGTTGTGGAGGAATTGAAACAATGCTTGTTATGAATCCTTGTTTTGATCTTGAGCATGAATAAGGTAAGGATTTCTTATGCCCATGTGTGAGGCCATATGTGAATATTCATGGGACCAAGGCTTGACTAGCTTATCTAATAATTGGAAGAGAATGCTACGTATAATTATGATTCCCCTTTAACATCTATATCTATGTTTAACTTATGCTTATACTGGGAGGGGAGGGGGCTGAATCAACATAAGATACTTTTTCTTACATTCAAAATTCTTGAATTATTCATTTAATTCAAAAAAAAATACACATAAACTCAAATCACTGTACACAAAATGTGACATGGAAACCCTTTTGAGAGAAAACCAAAAAACCCTATATTTGTATATTCATGTAGGATTCAACCTACTTTTACAATGTTTGTAAGAACAAACTTACTAGAGACACCATTCCCCTCTGTGAAATTATAAATCACGGCAAATCATGTGTTGAAATATTGTAACTTCAAATAATATTCTATTTGCACTTTATTATTATTCATTCGAAGATGTTTTATTCCTCCGTCGGGATGTTATTATTATGTAAAGTCATTGATGTAAATCCTCCCATGTAAGTCGGGGCAATAGATCCCATAGGATTCATTTGGAATGGGTTGTTTAAGTCCTCTTCACGGGTCGGCCCAGTCAACAAGAGAATAAAATATTGAGGCCGACTTGTCAAGTGAATGTAAAGTATAAATAGAGGAGGTGTGTTCCTCATTTAACACACACACTCACTCACTTGTGAATTCGCATAGGAGAGAGAGAGATATGCAAAGGAGGAGAAGGAGCTCTTGTTTGGGGATTTCATCTTTGTACTTTTGATCATCTATATTGAGGAAGTTTTGCTGGGTTTTCTACCCCATGAGGGTTTTTCAGGATAAATTGTGTCTCTTTTGTTTATGCTATGCTTGTTGTTCTTTCAGTGATCCTATATATGCTATTGATGTGAAATTCAATGGAATACTAATGTTATCTATCTTATCATATTGAATCTTAACATGGTATCAGAGCTAGCTTGAAGGAAGGCAATGTATGGCACTTATGACACTTGTTTCACTTGCGACAATTTGAAAGTTAGGGTTTTGTATAGCAAAACCTAGTCATCGTGGAACTTTCGCTATAAATGAATTTTGGATAATGTTCAGGATCTAAAAATTGGACATGCAGAAGATTAAGTTTTCCCGTACCTTGTGTCCGTGTTTCAGCCTCAAATTCGTTGTACTTTCTGAGATATGATTCATACAAGTTAGGTTTCTGCATCTTCCACAATGAAGCCCTAAACAGGTGACCTAGGTAAAAAGGTCATATCTCAGGCTAGGAAGCTCCAAATGGAATTACGTAAAAGGTGACAGTTAAGGAACATAATTTAATTTCATAAGCCCAAGTTTCATAGGCTGAAGTTGAAACAGTGACACATGGCACTCCGTACAAGTTTGCTATGTTGTTTCATCCATTAAAGAGATCATGTTGGGAAACTAAGGATATATCTCTGATGGAGAATCCAATGAGCCTCAAAACCATGGGGTTGGAAAGATGATAGGTCAGTATACCACAGGCCGAAGTTTCAGACCCTACAGATCGAAAATTTCAGATATGTACCAGAAACACTACGACACATCTTAAATGGATCAACGAAGGAAATCAAAGAAGAGGAGGAAGAAGCTCTGACTTAAGGTTTTCAGTTTTTAGGTATGGCATGACTTGATACAATGTGGGAGACACCTGATGCAACATTGGAAACTTGAAAGTGGATTTGGAATCCATTCATCATAGATATTAATCCTCCATTAAAATGTTGTGGGAGGAAGGAGATTGAAAATTAGGGTTTCCAAGTAAGAAGTAACCCTAGCAAAGTTGGGAGACTCATACGGCAGCAATGAAGGAGGTTTAAATGGCACTAATATTTTATCATCCTAGAACGATGAACCTATATAATATGTTTACAATTGATCTACCTTGGACGGTTAGGGTTTTACCCTTATAGAGAAGACTACTCGACAGGTATATGTTGAGGAGATACATGTATGTTTTGAAATATGTTTCATTATTAAGTTCATAATATGTTTTTCTTTATATTATTGAGTTTAGTACAATCATGATTAATTTTAGATTGTCTGATCACCTTAGTAAAAGTATGAATGCATGTGAATGATAGAAGACATTCACTGATTAGGGTTATGACACTTATGATTGTACTAATGCACTTGTGGTGTTGTATGAGGATGATGTTGTCTGCTAACATGAAAGGTACATCAAGTAAGACAAATCTATATGACCATGATGACATGAAGACAAAGACTCATCCATAGTATTTGATCACATAGAAGCTCTACTTACGAGGTATGTATGGTTTGGTTCTACTATGATTAACTTATGAGATATGTAGGTTACTAGCACGAGGTCTTTAAATCATTGAAGAGAACAAAAAAGATACTGTTTTAGACATAACTAGCAAGCATGCTAATCTAGGTATGTTTTTCCTATATCGAGTTAGAATCCTACTTTGTGTTAGGATCTTAGATAAGTATACTTGTGTATGAAATAATCATGACCATACATGTTTAAGATTATTTAGAATCATAATGTTTTGATAGTATTGAGATTATACTAATTAATGTATTATTATGTATGATATTTTGAGGATGACACAATGCACACTTAATCATGCATAGTGGTCCAGGATGGATATAAGTTCAAAGACATATAATCATGATGCTATCATAAAGGGAAAATAGAGATCAAGAGGAAGGCAACGACACAAGTATAAAATATAAGTATTTGAGTTGTTATTTGAATTAATTCTTGAAATGATATTTCTCATATTTGTATTCCTAGAATATATCATGCACAGTGTAAGCATTCATATAGCATTGAATAGTATACTACTAATATGCATATGATGGGTAAGTTGGACAAACATTCCATTGTTGCTTGTCTAGAATGAAACCTCTTTGTTGACATGCTGAGAGCTGTGCATGCTCTTGATAGTATGTTCTGGTAGAGATGGAAGGCATCTAGATAGCCACTGTATGCATACAGGATATGGAAAAGTGTTGTGGCAAAGTATTGGTCAAGATAGTTGCATAACTATGTGAATCATATCAGTATGCATAATAGGTTATCATTGAAATTTCAACATGATTTGATGATTAGGAAGTGTTACTAATCATGTAATTAAAATTGATTTGTAGGAAATATCATGTGCTATGATCTACAAAAGAAGGATGATGAGCAGATGTTCCAAAGAATAAGTAATGGATGTTGAACAAGAAGACTTACAAATCAAACGTACTATAGAAGGCTTATGGTTAGAGGATTCTCTTAGAAAGAGGGAGAGGATCATGATGAGTTGTTTGCTCCAAGTGGCTGGACACACTTCCAATGATAGATTACACCCATGGATGACAAGACTATTCTCTTGAATGGTGTAATTGAAGAAGCAATGAATATCGAGAAAACTCCCAGGATTTGATAGAAGAAGGCTTTGTACGGGTTCAACAGGTACCCAGGATCGATAGTCATTTGATGAGCTTGATGATCACCATGGGTGATGCAGATTTAAACCTTTTCTACAAGGTTGAAGATGGTTTCTATATACAGATGAAATGCTTCTCTCAGATGGAAGCAAGAAGGAACTCACCATAGAGTTCAAGTGATCTTGAGGCTCATATCAGTAGAACCATCTGACGGGAGATGGCACGGATAGATATGCATATCACTCAATGCAGAGTGTGAATGATGTTCAGTCACAGAAGGAGGACAATACTCAGATGTAGAAGACTCCACTTTAGAGGGAGTAGATCTCAAAGTTAAATAATCCTAGCATGATTATGTGATTAGATATGTGGCTGAGATCAAATGAGATTTTTCCTTAGCCAAGGAAAATTTGAAGTAGAGATATGTGATGATGGACGATGGTTTCTACAGTTTATAGATAGATGACTAGTTCATTGATGTATCTGGCGAATACTAGGCCAGATATATGCTTTGTTGTGAACACCCTGAGTCAGTATCTAGTTGAGCTTAGACATGTTCACCTAGTAGCTGCAAAGCATGTGATGAGGTACCTGAAAGGTACGATAGACTTTGATCTATACCATGTTGGAGATCATGACTTCAGATTGTATGGTTATACAGATGCAGATTGGGATAGAAGTGTCTCAGATAGAAAGAGCACATCGGGTGGATGTTATTGTCTCGGATCTGCTATGATCTTGTGGTTTAGCAAGAAGCAGTACAGTGTGGCTCTCAACACAACTAAAGCATAATATATAGTAGCTTGCTTTGCTAGTTGTGAAACCATATGGCTTAAAAAGTTGTTATCATGACTATTTGACTTAGAGATGGACTCCACTGTGCTCCTGTGTGACAACCAGAGTTGTATCAAGATGACAGAGAATCCAGTGTTCCATAATAAGTCAAAGAACATAGAGATCCGATATTTCTATATAAGAGATATGGTGTAGAAAGGAGCTATAAAGCTCGAGTATGTGAGGACTGATGAACAAGTTGTTGATGTATTGACCAAAGCTATGTGTTGAGTAAAGTTTGAGTATTTCTGAGACAAGCTTGGTGTAGTTCAGAAGGACCCTCCTCGAAAGGGGGAGTGATATGCTCGAATGATATGTGGATCGACGATGAGGTCAATAATGAGGATACTTGTATAGATGATGAGGATACCTATATCAATGATGAGGATACTTGTATCGATGATGAGGATACGTGTAATGATGATGAGGATACCTGTATCGATGATGAGGATACTTGTATCGATGATGAGGTCGATGATGAGGATGCATGTACCGACGATGAGGTCGATGATGAGGATACTTGTACCGACGATGAGGTCGATGAGTGGTCCTTAGACTTGATCTAAGTTGATGAGTGGGATTGTATCATCCCTAAACACATGTCCTAAAGGGATCCATAGACTCTTGTCTCCGTGAAAGATATTGATGATGTTGCAGTGGGATTGTATCATCCATGGACATATGTCCTAAAAGAGATATGTAGACTCTTGTCTCTGAGAATGTGATGATGTTGTGTGGTAAATCCTAGATTTAATCCAGGTCACATCCAATATGAAAAAGGACTGGCTCTGTGGTGGTAAATCCTAGATTTGATCTGGGTCACATCAAGTATGAAAAAGGACTAGCACTTGTTGATGTATATGTAACTTCGAAATGTATTTCACCTATGTATATTGTACTCCTATAGAGATGGTATTACTCCTATATATGGAAGTGTCGTCATTTGTATTGACAAGTGTCACAAGTGTCGTAACTTGTTGTGATGGTTTATTAGACCACTAAGTGTGGGGTTGGCCCTGATTAGTATAAACATGGGTTATTAGACTAAGTTAGACAAGTCAACCTTGTTAGGTTATTAGGTAGGTCAGGTCATGTATAAATAGAGTGTGGGAGGCACTCTATTTGATCATCTCATTATTCACTTCTACAATACTCGAAAAGTGGCGCACAAGTGAGGAGGAGGTTAAGCTACTAGGAGAAGACTATGTCTTGTACTTGGGTTGTATCATTGCTCTTTCTATCTCTGAGGAAGTTGTGGGGTTTTTCACCTTTATGGTTTTCCCTAGTGAAACTCTATGTGTCTATTGTCTCATGTGATTGCTTGGTGTGATTGATCTGCATTGTTATACTTGATATGTTGTACATGTTATTCTATCAGTAAAGATCCTAGAGTATATTGAATTAATGCTCAAAATCTAACATGGTATTAGAGCTAACCTCAGAAGAAGACACTCTATAGTTGTGAAAACTAGGGTTTCTTGTTTATTGGGTTTCTCTCCATAGATTTTGGAAAAGTAATATGATAGATAGACTCTCCTTAGCAAGGTGAATCTTTCTATCCAATCAGAATTCAATTTTGGGCACTTTTATTTTTGGCCCTAAAAATTAGGGTTTCCACAAAACTAGGAATTTCTGAAATCTGAGGACATAGCTAGAATATCCTTGGAAAAATAGAAGTTTAGAGCTTTGGATCAAACTTTTGGGTTGGGTGAAGCTCCGGGAAACTCAAACCCTAATTCAGGATCCTCCCTAGTGAATTTGGGAAGACTAAAAGACATTTCTAAAGGATGAAACTTTGCAGTTTTCAAATTCTGAGTATACCAGGTTGATCAGCTCATCAAGGCACATCTTTCTATCCTTTCAGAAGTTTGAAATTCAAAGTTTGAATTTTTAGGGTTTCTCTGACAAACCCTAATCTGAGACTAGATCCAATTTTCAACAAATCAAGTGGTAAGACCTAAATCTCCTCTATTTCCATTTGAAGTACTCTTTAAGATGTCTCACCACACCAAGTTTGAGGATAAGCTTGAAGGTGCTGATAACTTCCAAGCATGGAAGTATAGGATTGGGTTAATCCTGAAAGAAAATGAGTTGGACACTTACATAAGTGAAGAGGTCCCTATCCCAAACGAAGAAGAGGCTAAGGCCTTACACAAGAAGAACTTGGTCAAGGAAAAGAGGATCATTACTAATTCTATCAAAGATCATCTCATCCCACATGTGTCATCTCTGAAGACACCTAAGGAGATGTTTGATTCTTTGACCAAGCTATTTGAAGGGAAGAACATAAATCAGAAGATGACCTTGAGGAATCAACTAAAGAATATCAAGATCTAGAATGCAGAAACTATAGAGTCTTATTTCTCAAGGGAATCTCAGATAAAAGAACAACTTGAAGCTGTGGGAGAAGATATAGAGAATGTTGAAGTGGTAATGACCACTCTTAATGGACTTGCTAGGTCATGGGATTCCTTCATCCAAGCACTAGTACAAAATGAGAGATAAGTGATCACGTGACCAAACAATTTGGTCACCACAACTTTTTCAAGGGATAAATGACCAAAATTGAGAAATTTTAAGTGATCTAACTAAAAATGACCAAGATAAATGACCAATTTGGTCATGGGATAAGAACTGAACTAAAAATGACCAAGATAAATGACCCGTTTGGTCAGGAGATAAGAACTAAACTAAAAATGACCACATAACAATTCGTCATTTTTAGTTGTTTCATTTCGACAATGGAAAATTATAATTTTGATAATGAATTTGTACAATTTACTAAATTTTAACACTGTAGATGGATTTGGAGACCCTCTGGGTCTCTGAATCCATCTACAGTGTTAAAATTTAGTAAATTGTAACATTAATAGTACACAACTTGGATAATTTTTCAATATATATCTTCTAAGGAATCATTTCTTTGAGGCCATCCCGATACCTATTGTGTTAGATGATAGGAGAATCATTGAGATGCTCATTTAGGGGTTTCTCTACTAATTAGTGCCTTGGGTGTGGTGAGTTGATATCTAGATAATACATCACGTCTTGCATATAGTTTATCAAGTGATAGATGAGTTCTTCTAGTACATGTGGTTGAGTCGAGTCTTAGATATTTGTCATCTTTTCCTTTTGGAATTGTCATGTCTTGAAGTTAGTGTCACTTCTTTCAGATTGTTGTACTAGTTATGTTTATATTTTGTTTCAACAAAACCATCATCGTTTGACCATCTCGACAGTTTGTTAAAGTTTCGACAAGTTCATGTATTTTGTGTCATGTTAGCTAAAAATTGTCAATTTCACAACCTCCATTAATTCTCCATATGCATTCATTGACCATGGTTCTCTTTGCACCCGAGTTCAAAAATATTTAAAGTCCCGTGGGTTCCTCGCTTACAAGAAATGGCCAATATCCTCCATTTTGAATAAAAAATAATTCCTCCCTTTGTGTAAAAATCCATTTGTTCCCATCTCCTTTAATAATAATAATAATAATAATAATAATAATAATAATAATAATAATAATAATAATAGCTTCATAATCTCATCTAACCCCTTCTTGTTTCACATTTAAAATAAATAAATTAACAAACCTTTTTTTCCTGTATGTTTTCACCCATATATAATATTAATATGTTGTATAGTTATTATATATATATTTATATAATTAATATATGAAGTTACTAGTATTAACAAATTAAGAAAAATAAGAATATAAACAAAACAAGAGCCACGAGGTGGCAATGTCCCCGCACTTGCTAATAGCAATAACAACTATTGCTATAAGCTATAGAAATATGATACTCTTGCCACAAAATTGTAATAATGGGGGGGAATTCTTTTGCCACAAAACTACCTAGCCATCAAACTTCAAGTTCACTGCAATGAATAAGATGATGAAACTTAAAATTTTATCATACTTTGATATATTATGTAAATTTTACTTCTTTTAAATCAATTTGTTAAACCATAATTTTGTTAAAACATACAATTTGCACTTAACCTATCCCAACCACACTTTATTTTTGGATATTTATACCATTTTATATTGGATATTGAAATCAAATTAATTTTATATTGTATTAGTGTTTTCAATTTTTTATATGGTTAATGTGATATTTATAATAATAATTTAATTTTAAACTATGAGCTTATTAACGATTGAATGATCATAACTAAAGTGTGAATTAGTGTATGAAATTTTTGTGATTCTAAGAATCATCATCAAATCCTACACAAATTTATAAAAATAAACTTAATAGTTAAAATATTTATTAACATTGAATTCTACACCTATAATGTAGTTTAGCTTGTGTACCCCCTTCAATGATTAAAAGCATATAAATTTGAAAAATGTCACTTGGATTACTGCATTTTTTGTAATTGTTCCTTAAACTTTGTGAAGTTCCTCTCAGTGAGGAGATGTGGTTTGAGGGGTATTGTCATGTCAATCACCATAAAGTTGTGGTTGAAACGGAATGCTTAAATCCAAAAATATTAAAAGTGGCATTGCTAAGTTAGCCTGGCCTGATGTTGTTCTATAACCTCTAAGGATGAACATAACCCATCATTGAAACATGCATGCCCACTAAGCCTAATTAACTATCGACTAATCAGATAGCATCAAGTGCTATCATTACCACTAGCAGGTCTGTATAGTTGTCAATAATTAATTAGAATATTGGAAACACAAAAAGAAAAAGACAACCACTCGTGAAACATGATGCAAGAGATCTTAATTTAAAGAGCTGCATATCCACAACATGAAACCTTGAACATTCAAGAAAATATATTTTCCAAAGTGTTGTGGTTTTAGTATTCTAATGTGAAGTAGTAACAATTTTGCAAGAATTAGAAATTGTGAAATCAAGATAGGGTTTGGATTCAAAGTTGGAGGCCAATAAAATCATACACAATAATTGATAGTGAGTAAGGATCAAATTTGAAAAGCGAGGTCTGATTTCACTTTGAAGGCCTATGAGATATTGAATCTTTCAAAGACATAAAATTATGAGATATTGAATCTTTCAAAGTTGACATATAAAATAAAAATATCAAATTTTTATTATTTTGTTAAAAGCAATATAATAGTGACAATATTTATAATGTTTATCTCTATAGATTTTAATAAACAATGTATGTTAGATTCTTTGTATAAAAAAAATATGATATCTATTCTAGCAATGATCAAAGTAGTTTTTGCTCTTCCATATAATGTACATCAAAATATTATTTTTATTTTTATTTTAAATTCTTTTTAAACTCTACCAAAATCACTTGAAATTGGAAAAATATCAAAAACAAAATACAATATGGTATATAAAATTTATACACGTGGTAATGGAATCCATCCTCGTTAATTAGGAAGCTCATGTCTTTTTATGAGGTGTTAAAAAGCATGTAGAACCATCTAGCAATGTAGGCCAAATCCCATCTCATGGCAGACACCAAGCACATGGGTGTAGTAGGTAAGCAATGATTTGGAAAATGCAAACAATGCACTAGCGCTCAGGTCAAGCACAGAAAACATGGCAAATGGCAAGGAAGATGCACAAAGGCCATCTATGCATCTCACAGCAAAGACTCCAACCTTGAGTAGAAACCAACGCGACCTCTCCAATGCACACATGATAGATGTGTAGCTAATAGACGACACCATGGTATGCATTTTGGGTGGATGAAATCCATGATCCGGCGAGAGGGAAAACACAGAAGTGGCAACTTGACACCACCACGTCCACGGAGAATTGATATTCTAATTTTAGGATTTTTAGAAAATTCCTAGAAAGAAGGTGTTGACATTCTAGAGAAATATGAACGTAGTCTGGAATGGAATACTGCACACTCAAGGGACGCCAAATAGTCTTTTTAAAGTTCCTCAGTTCTTCAGGGTCCTCAAATGGATATGCTCCTACTAACATAATAGAAAAATTCAGAGCCTTGGCTAAATATGAAGTAAATCATAACGAACAACAAGACAGTTGTGCATTTTCCTTTGATGAGGCACTTCCTCTTTCGCATGGTGGCCAGGCTGTAATATTTCTCCTACACCATAGATATAGAGGTGGCCAGTTACCCAACCATGTTTATATACACAAGGACACATAAGAACACAACGAGTATCAAAATTGTTTCCAGAAGAAACTCTCTTCAATTCACATAATTATCGAATCCAACGGTGTAGATGAGCAACAAGAAATCCATTGTGTAGGCTGTGCCGCTGTAGTATGATCCAAGATGACTACAAAAAACCAGAGGAGAGTTAGTGCCAGGTGCTTCCAAACCCTGTGAACAATGTTCATAGCCTTTGCAAGGGAAACTTCGTTAGTTGTGTAGATGGAGGTCGTCGTGTACAACACCGCCGCATTCAACAACATCCAAAATTCAAAAACTATGGTCATCCTCAACAATCATTGAAAGCGCATCAATTTCGAGATTATTGTATACAACAACTAATTTCCAGCAAGGGAGTTGACCGGCTCGACCGCTCATCAACCATGTAAAAAATGTCCTGATTGGAATTATATAGCACTCGAGGGTTGGGCATTAGGCATAGCACCAGAGTTGCAAACGAGAGAGGGAGAAGCAGGGTGAGACCGAGAGTGCGTAATAATTTACTGCGGGAGAAGGATATTGAGTGCGTCTCCCTGGACACCGAGTAACTGGAGCTCCTCTGCCTCTCTCTCCATGGATTTTTCTTCCAACACGGATATCGATTGGAAACCCTCAAACCCTCTTATATATTATTGCCTTGCCTCCTGCTGCTACCCAGCAAGTTCAAGGGCGGGCTTGGTCAAACTCAGGAGCCAGCTTGGTCAAGCACTCCATCTTTAATTGTTTGTGGAAATTTCACTTTCCATTGATTGATTGAACGATATTTGATTGAATGATCAAAACAATGGTACACTCCCAGTCTCTCTTAGCCTCCGCACATGGAGGTAAAAAGGGCGCCCCGGGGGGTGCCCTTACGTGACATCAGCTGGTCTAAAACTCCCCTTCGCGCACATGCAATTGGAAAGCGGAGGCAGAGGCGGGGGCGGGTAAATTTAAATTTCAATTTCAATTTTCCCGGAAGTAATCGCCAGCCTTTGAGGGGAAGAAGAGGCTACAGGTATTGAAAGCTTAAACAGTGAGTGATCTGGTAAGCGATAAGATCAATGGATGGTGGATCTATCTGACCAGTTTTCAGGGGTGTTGGCTGGCATGAGTAGGTTCAACCCGATTTCTATTTCCAGTTCCTGGAGCAGTCCCAAGAGGGTCATTTCTAGCAGTTATTGAAGGAGCCTAATTCCCATCAGCACCAGGTAAACCAGGTCAAGCAGAAGGAAGGACATCATCCCCAGCAGCCCAAGTATTCCCAGTCCCACCAGTAGCCCTAGGATCAAAAGAATTCCCAGCAGCTTCATCATTAGAACCAGGAAAAGCAACATCACGCTAAATCCCAGCCCAATTTATATGTTGTTAGTCAATTTATACAGTTAAATATAAAGGGGGGGGGAGAATGTGCCTCATAAGCTCCCCATAAAAAACAACAGCATTGGAAGGGGTCGATTAACTGTAAAAAAAAACAAGCTCTGAAAATCTGTCGATCATCTGCTTGAAGGGAGAATGCGCATCATGTGAGAAGAAAAGGCAGGAGCAGGACTATTTATTAATAAGGTAAGGATCATCAATCCTGGACATCATCTGTCCTATTGAAGCGGTTAAATTGCCAGGGGAAATTGTCTGTAGCATTCCTCCATCAAAGGGGCAAGCTGTTGTAACTCTCCAACCAAGCTCAAGCAGGCTGTGGCAATCATAATCATTGATTGATTATGATTACGAGATATACACAGAGGTGAACTGCATTGAGGGAAAGCACATTCATCTATGATAATGACACAGTGGTTATAGAAGAAATTGATTGAGCAACTACATCAAAGGCAGAAAAAAATACAGAGGTATGAAATGTTTGTTTGATTGAGCAATTACATCAAGGGTATATGCATTTAATAGATAAAGACTGTCTCTATATTTCAAATATACATTGAGACCATTATATATTGCAATCAAGATTATCTACAGATTTGATATGGACATATTGAGCTGACCAGTGTTGGTATTGAACAGAGTATTAACAGAGTTGCATTTGAATAAGATGTGTTTTGGTTGAAAACAATAACATGTTTGGCAAAGATAGGATTAATTGTTACAGGTTTGTTTTTCACAGAAAGCAATTAACAAAAGAATATTGACAGACTTGGAATTTGAGATTGTGTTTTGCAAAATAAACAGCTTGGTACCTGTACTAAAGGGAGGAAATACTTATTAGGTTTTAAGCTGCATAAAAGAAGTAATCTTTGTTAAAGCAATAAATGTAATAAATGTGTAAACAACTGATTCAGCCCTCTCATTTGCTTGACTTGTCCAACAAAAACATGGAGTGCTCGTTCGATTCAGATTTTGAAGAGAGATCGGCAAGATGGAAAAATATTTGGCAGTGTTTCCCTGAATTTTATTAAGATTTTAATTTCCATCACAATATACATCATTTATAAAGATTAAGAATCCACAATATACATCATCTATGAAGATAAAAATCGTCATATTAAACTAAACTAGGTTTTTATGCAAAGTCTTACACTGAAACACACTAAAAAAAATTAATAAGTCCTACCAACCTCATTTCTATCTGTGTTCCAATAATTCTTTTGCCATTCATGGAAACCCTAGGTGCTTATCTCATGCATACTCGCCTATTCCTGCTGTTAGTGGCCTGCCCTAGTGCATCCTTCATGAAGATCTGTTTGTGGGATTCTTCCTGTCTATATGAATCTTGTCTATAGAGCATTTTATTCTTGGGATCAATTTCACATGGTTTTGATTCAGGTTTCAAATTTAGCAACAATGAAATTTGGATAAAATTCAAATTTTCAGATGGAATTTGGAGAAACTTTGCCATCAAGTTTGCCTGTGTATATTTCAAGATTTTCACAATATAAAAAACAATACATATTAGCTATAAAAAAATCCATTCCCTCGTTACACATTATGAGTAAAATCCAAAACCATCATTAAAGATATCTGATATATGAATCATGATAAAATCAAATGCCCTCATTAAAACATATACTGCAGATTACAAAGAGAACATAATGACATATTGTTCAAATTTCAAACAGACGTCCCTTGCAGCTGGCCCTTCCCAAATCTCAGCAATATGCCCAATCTAAATGTGCAGGTTGAGTTTGGGCCAGCAATCTAAATATCTTGGTAGTGGTCAAAGTAACAAATGGAAGTTATTGGCAGTTGTCAGGAGAAGCAAGTTGCAGGAGAAATGAATACATAATACCGCCAAATAATCATGATAGCCTATAGGTATTATTGAACACACTAAAAAAAATTAATAAGTCCTACCAACCTCATTTCTATCTGTGTTCCAATAATCCTTTGAAAACTAACTACTTCTACAATGTATGCAATAATGTATTTATTTAAATTGCTCGTCTAGATGTATGTCCGTACTTGTGCTTTCACTGGAATCTATGCTGGATTTTTCTTTGTTTTGCAGAAAACCATACTTTCAGCTATTATGGATCCAAAGTTCATTCTATTTTGGACAGACTTTTTAAGAGAAAGTCTTACAAATTCTACTTCATCAAATACCTCTGATTTATCCAATGCTTTTATTAGCTTCTTTATACATATGATGCTCATCTATGCATAAATGGAATCACTATTCAATATGCAAACATGTAAAGAGTGGTGGAAATTTCCAAGGCAAAACACATTTTGGAATTTAATTCAACAACAAGTATGGGAAGCACAGCCACATTATCGTGATATATTATATCGTCGCCACTACAGGATGTCTTTTTCTCTTTTCCATGTTTTGCTGTCAAAAATAGAACCATATATGCCCAACACAAACACAATACAGTTTGTCAGAGAGCCAATACAATCTAGAAAAGCATTGTGTATATTTTTGCATCGTCTTGCCCATGGCACTTCTACATACATAATAGCAGAATTGTATTGTGTGGGAGAATCGACAGTAAGAAAATACACTATGGTCATTGTCAATATTATCCTTCAAAACTTGCAAAATCAATATATCAGCATTCCATGTGGTACTAGGCTGTAAAATATTTTGAGTGATTTCCATACTTTAACGTTGCTTCCAACAATATGCGGTGCAATTGATGGCACACATATTAAGCTATCCATCCGTCCAGGGGAGCATTATACTCCTACGAACTATGCAAATAGACACCATTTCTATAGTGTTCTGCTGCAAGGAATATGCGACCCACAAAAAGTATTTTGGGATGTATCTGTCAATGCTCCCGATGGTGCTCATGATGCTGATCATTGGAATTGTTTTGCAATAAAAGAAAGTATGCAAAAGAGAGAGGTGTTAGCAGCTCCAACATTTCAAATTGACGGAAGCACTATCTATCCTCAATTAATCGGGGATTCTGCCTATCCTATCTCCCCCTACTTAGTGAAGCCATTTAATAACAGTGGTTCACCATTACACACTATTTTTGACAAATCTGTATCTAGAGGACATGTGAAAATTGAGAATGCATTTGGTATACTTAAGGAGAGATGGAGATTTCTTCGAGATGTTGGTGTAGAGTTGGAGAAGGTGCCCAAGATTGTAGTGGCATGTTGTGTGCTCCACAATTTCTTACAAATGAATCATGAAGATGAGCCAGAAACACAAGGAGATCCACATCCCAATTCGACTATGCCATTACGGAGTACAACCGTAGAGAGAGATCAAGGTCGGGCAAACAGAGATATTTTGTTTCATGAATGGGAAAGACAATATAATTTTAGTATCCATGGGTAGTGATGTACTTGCACTGTTTACATTATAAATAAAATGTTTGGTTATGGATCATGTTATGTACAAGCTACAACCAAGTTATTGCTACAAAAGAGAAAACGTTATTTACCTGAGCAAAGAGTTTTGCAATTTGGAGTTGTACATCCAATATTTTGTCCATCCGTTTGCTTTCTTGCTCCATTTTTGCATGTTCAAGCTGTAATCTCCCTTGCTCAATTTCTTTCATTGTTTCAGTGAAATGCATAATACTTTTCTCCATTTTCTCTCCCAATTCTTCATTGGATTTTCTTCTTCTTTTTATTCTTTTGCATTCAATTCCTTTTTTGTTCAGCTGAGTTTTTTTCTGTGCATTTTCTTCTTCAATATCTTCAATATTCATAGACACATCTTCTTCATGTGATTTCCCCATTTCCTCTGTTTCTTTCTCTGTTGTGGAAGTGTTCAAATTAACCCAATCTTTTCCATTAAAACCTTCCATGAGACCAATCACCTTGGGAGTTTTTCCTATAATGCGTTCCATATCATTATAATAATTCCACGTTGATGGCTTCCCTCCTGTGCTATTTTCCATCTGTTTCTCTTTCTTGAACATCCTCTTCAATCTATTCCACTTGTACTTACATTGAATTCCTGTGAAAGATGTTCTACATTCATGATTAACATCGTTTGCCAATTTATCCCAATGCTTCTTACAAAGGTTTCCATGGTTTAAATTCACATAAACATCTTCAAACTTCAAAATCAATGTTTGCACAGCATTTTTGGGCCAAAGTTCTTCTCTACATTCCTTGGTTATGTTTGCATTTGTTATCTTATCTTCCACTGTTTGAGTTAATGGAGTGATTTCCTCCATATCAGAGTCATGTTGAGGACAACTATTGAGTCCAAGATCAGGAGCAGCCTCTTGATTAGATGCACTATAATATTCCTCCAAATCAACCGTATCATATGCGTTATTCAAATCGATTTGTGAGCATGGAATGTAATCACAAAATCCTGATAGATATGTGTTATGTTGTGAGGATGGAACATAATTCTCATCTGAATTATCCATCAAAAATTCCAATCGCTGATAATCGGCTGAAGTTTCAGATGAGGAACCCATACAATGATGGAAGTTTTTAGTAGTTGATTTAGAAAGCTGCGATTGAAACACTGAAAATTCACTTGAACATTTTCCATGATATGGCACTTTGTCCATTGCATCCAACCTGTAAACATTTATAAAGACATACAATCTTATTTCAAGAGAATACAAAAACAAAAGAAGATAGATGGCATAAAATTTTAATTCAAGGTAATGAAACAAAGTTAAATTCAAGAGCCCAAATTATTGCAACCCAATTTTGTATTACAAATTAAAAAATAGAGTACCCTATTTACCAGAGACCACCTAAATTATACAGGAAGTTGGTAGTTCTCTGTTTTTAACTAAACAATAATACCCCATTTTGTTTTACAATTTAAAAAACAGAGTACCCTGTTTACCAGAAAGGCAGCTGACACTTATTTCAAACGAAGTGGGATTTGATTCCTGGACTCAGTCTACACACTTGAAGAAAATTACTCGAATGCTTTTCGGATAAGAAACAGTATAATATAAGATATATTGCCATCACACCGAAAGTCAGTGGTCTCTCTAGATTCCTCGGCGTATTGGCATTCTCATGAAATGCTATCAATGTATTGTGATATCCTATGATTGCATGTCCGCTCATTATCTAACCGAATGCAGTGAATATATATATAGTTGTGGGGAGAAATGAGGATTGGAGTAGCTAATCGACTGTACCTAATCGACTGTTTCTCTTGCTCCAATCTCGCAGCCCTGAGCGTATATAAAAAGGGGGAAAGTTTATTAAATTTCTTAGCTAGTTAATATAGCAGCTAATAAGGTAGCAAAAACACCAGCCATTTACTAATATTTAGTCAAATACCTAACAGTAGTGGATTCTCCGGTCCTGGAAGCAAAGATAGTATCTGAACAAGTAGCAGGAGGAGGGAAGGTAGCATCTAAGCCAGAAGCGGAGAGGCAGGCATAAAATACAAAGACATTGACAAAGGCGAGGACCACGAAGAAAGCAGGGGTTCCCCAGCAAGGGTTATAGGCAATTGATCTACTGGCCACGATTTTGGAAATATAAGAAGAAGCCAAGTATGCACGTTGCAAAAGAAAGATCCATCATGCCTCATATCTTGCTATTAATACCCCTACTGCAAAGGAAGCATTTGAGCCAGATTGAAAGCACGGGGGGTTCACTCAGTGAAATTGTTACATAGCACCATCGTTCGCAGGATATTAAAGAATATCCCTAATTTCACTAAATATTGGAAAATCCCTCCTGAAATTGTATTGTTGAATCCCCCTCCCAATATACCTTTCCAATTAAGAAAACCTCTATTTTCACCAGATATTGTAGGTATCATTTGTATCAACCCATTTTTAATACCCCCTTTATATCATATTATCAAGGTGTAACAAACAGGATCCTAATGCATCTTAGTATAACCAAACAAGATGCTAAAGAAAGTAGTAGTATAATGCTAACAATGATCCCACTAAGATTGTAGGGGCGACTGATCAATTTGTAGCATTGGATAGTGGAAGACCCAATGAAATAGTAATGGGGAAGGTAAAATGAGTAAAAGGAAACCCATTAAGAGATCAATGTAACAAAGAAATTGCAAGATAGATAGTCCAATAGTCAGTGCAATGCTTATAAAAGATGAGAATTACAGATGTTTCAAACCACAACCTACCAATCTACCAATTTTATATCATGTAAATACAAATATAGCCTTAGAGAGCTCATGTTTTTTATAAGCTTAATAAAATAAACTCCATAAAAATACAAAATTGAAACCCTTTCATGGATGGACTTCCCTACCTTCCTATCAAAACAATCATCATTGATGTTTGAACCCAAATGAACAGAGAAAAATTCCTCTTACTTTCCAATAACACCATATGATCATGTGCATATCTTGGATTTGGGTCATTCACAAGATTCAATGAATTAGCTCTACTTCCTCTACATTTATTCTTGCAATCAAGGGAATTAGAAACATTTAGTTACCTTTTCGTGGGTTAATATATCTAATTCTTTTTATCTTTAAGGGAGAGGAAAAAATATCCATTGTTAAGTTTCAATCATGCAATAGATATAAAGATACACAGATGGTGAAACTTATATGATACCATTTCATGGTAATAATAACATATAATGTATGTAAACAAGGATTTAGATTTTCACCTATGTTCATGTCAGTTCCAATACAATATTAAGAAGGATGCCTTGCATATAAGAATTGAAATTTCAATTATGAATGTGCCAAATATAACTCAATCTAATAACTATTCTTAACTGGAAATGTGAAAATGTTAAAGAAGAATACAAAAAGTTGAAATAAATTATTAGTCAAGAAAGATTGATCTAACTTTTCTTGGTTCCAGTGATCCAAGAACGATTGATCTCACTTTTCTTTCTTCTCATGGAACAAGGTCTGATTGAATCTCAATACCCACCTAAACCCCAACCTAAAAAATGAAGAGTTAGATCTTTTACTAGAATGCCTACAAAAATTACAATATAATTGTTCAACTCCAGAATTCTCGATTAGCTACATCTCTTAACCTTGGAGTTGACAAGGAACCAAAAGCACACTCAAACATACTGAACAGTTTCATAGGCTACAACGTGACTTATAGCTAGAAAAGAAACACACTTTGGAAATTCGCCTCATATAGAACAACAAAAGGTATAATGTTACAAGCTTTACTCACTTTTAACACTAGAAAACTCAACCTCAATTACAAAGAAAGCGTAAAATCTTGCATACATATTCATAAGTGGTAACATTGACCTTTTGGACATCACATCAATAACATTCTACATAAAAAAAACAAAATACTACCACCATGGTTATCTCAGTGCCACAAAATTCTAATATTGTAATGCATGCTATTCCAAGAATCATACCTCATATATAAATAACTTCGCCAAGCAACAAAAAGAGTAACCCCACAAAAATAAAACATAGAGCAGAGTTAATAGTAATAGTTGCAATATTATCGAAATTTTAAAAATCCAAATACATTGCAGAATTTGCTCTGAGATCTTTACAAAGACCTTCAAGTCTTTGCTGGAAGAAGAAAGGATGAAAAAAATTAACTAACACATAAATCCATAAAGTTTAAATTAATTATAAACAAAGTTTAAATTAATTATAAAACATTCACATATATTTTTACTAAGCAAAACGGAAGATATGATAAGTCAAAATCATTGTTAAATCAAGAGTATTAGTTTATCTTAAAGATATGATGCTATGTATGATATAAATTGTATTCAAAAGAGTCACCTTCTCCATTTCTAGTACTAAAAAACTACTAAAAGTTTAAAGAGGGCATTGCCCTGAATTTTGAAAACATGTAAATATAAAGTATTTGATCAAATGATCTTGACATCAGCTCTAAATTACCACTGGTATAGAGGAAAGCAAGTTATCCAACTTCCAAAATGTCAATTTGCTTGATTGAAAACCTTCCAACACCTTTAGCCTTGATTTTTAAATCTTGTTGACATGAGGTTGACATCATGAATGAGACATGAATTTGCATCAACCCGGGTACCTATAACAATCAAATCATCATGTGAAATCCAAATCTGTATTGAAATCCGATTTAAAATCATAAGATGGATGGTTACACTAGCACAATATCTATCTTGAAAGCTGAAATACAACTACAAAAGATGAATGGTCAAAGAAACTTACACAAAAAAGCAGGTGGAAAAAATTAGGTTGGTTTATCCCAAAATTCACCATTCGAAGGGTTCACTGCACCTGAGGCCAAAAAATATAAAATCAAGATGGTATTACTACATGAAATCAACAAAAATAAAACCAATAATTATTTATAAATTATCTATTAAATGGGAATGAATAAGGAAAAATAAATTACAATAAACTTAAAATTAACCTTGTTGAGATTTCTGACAAAATCAGAAAAAACTTTGTAATCTCTTTCTTATAATTTGTATGTGTCATTCCTATTGTTGTATGATAAGTTGGCCATTGCTATAACAGATTCAAGTTGTACAAAAAGATGATCTGTCAAATCATACTTGTACAAGCATTGCCCTTTTATTTTATTGTACCAACAAAACTGAAGCTCAACACCTTCTGGCCTATCCAAAAGATCAATGTCATTATGGTAATCAAACACCCTATTTCCATCCTTCTTTCTTATTCTTTGAACCCTTCCAATGTACCAAGTTCCACAAGAAACACCTTCTTTTGTACTTCGAGAAACACCTTTTCTTGTGGCACGTTCAACTATAGGTATTGAGTTGCTCTCAAACAACACCCCGCAGTCCGATCCAATTCCAAAGCCAATTGAAACACCCTTTTTTGAAGCCCTTTCATCTCGCCTAAAGTAGACCCCATTTCTCACTCTAGTCAATCTATCTTTGGATAATGTTGGATTTCCATTCAACTGACTAACCAAACAAGATTTGAACATATCCTTACCATCAAGCTCTACCACTGGTTTGGTAGTTGTGTTCACATTATCATCAATGGTATCTAAAATTTCATCCAACTGATGCCTCCACTCACTTTCCATTGTTTGCAATTCACTAACATTGAGTATGGATGAAGATGAAGATTGGAATATTGAGTTGGAGTTATTCGGTGTAGAACCATCAACTACTTCATCCACTACTTTATCCACTACTTGGAATGTTGGATAGTTTTGATCCTCTGTCCATGGTTTAAACCACCAAGAAGATTGTGTGTGTCCTTCTGGTTGCATGCCAAATCTTGATAAAAGGTTTTGCGCATCATTCAATCCTACTTTCAGAGCTTCTATAATTTTATCATCTGTAGATATTGGACCATAATCAGATAATACATCATGATTCTCTGTTGTTTGTTGGTGCAATTTATTCCAGATGCTTTCTTGTTTTTTATGAGATTTATTAAAGCGAAGCCCTTGTGGATTTGATTCTTCTTCGGCAACTCTATTAAGAGTTCCAACAGCATGAAGCAAGTCAGTGAAATCATAGGCCCTCTCTGATCCAACCATCCCACCAACTTTGCTAAAGAAGTTCTCACACACATCTGACCCAGTCAAGTGCAATACACATGGCAAGTTAGAGTAGTGGTCTCGAAACAATCTCATCAATAAAACCGCAAAGTGGCACGAAATTTTCACATCCTGATATGCCTCTCTACTAATGAAATTTATGTTGGCATTAACATGAGATTGTTTCCGTACCCAACATAACCATAACAAAAAGAAATGTTGAACTCTTGAAGCATTTCGCACTCTTTCCCAAAGAGTCAAACTATGAGACATAAAAATCTCAATGTAGTCAGCAACAATCATTAGATAAATCTCTATACCTAGTGTTCTCTCTGCCCTACCACTTGTTGTACTTCTCATCTCTTTTAAACACCTTTGAACATGCCTTGAAGCAATGCGTTGCGCTGAACCCCAATTTTGTCGATCCATCCTCTCTATATCTTCAATTTTAAGCTTGTGATCATCCACTTTAAAAGTGTTATAAACCATTCTGACATGATTAAAACTTACCAACTCTTCTCCAAGGATCAAATCTCGTCGGCCACTGAACAAAGGATTGATTAGCTTTTTCCCATTGTGTATGTAATCCTGGTCATGTAGTCCTATTACGTTGCCACCATCATGCAACCCAGACAGCCTCCACCCTTCCCAAGGGATTTGATATCGAATACCTTTTGTTGAAGAATAAGCCTTCAACATAAGTTGTCTTCTTCTACTATCCCCATCAGATGAATGACCAATAATAGGTCCCAAACAATTTGCCACGTGTTTCATCCACATAACTTCTATTTTTTCCCATTGCTTGGCAACAAAATTTGCATCGAACCTATTGCATGTTGGATGAACAACCACAACCAAACGGGGAATCTTTTCATGTAAAGGGTTTGCAATAATGACACGTGCATAATGACCAATTACACTGTTCTTAAAAGTGTCTGTAATAACATCATAGCCTGCAGCTCCCTCGCCCACAGTCACTAAGAAATGTGATTGGCATTGATGATTTTCTTTATTACCACAAAAACCAACCAAAGTATCACTTTTTGCTACCCACCTAACATATTTTTTCACAACGGTCTCATCTTCAGCAAGGCATACAGGAATCGGACCCTCTATACCATGTTTGGATTTATAAGAAGCATAAACCTTTCCAAGTGCCTCAAAAATGTACTCATGCTCCCCTGGGATATATGACAGTGATTTTCTCACTTGCCTTAAAGTTGTAGATATTGAAGGACCATCTAAATTCAAGCTAATGAAGCTATTCAATCTAGGACCCCCCCATAACTTAATCATCTCATAAATGGATTTAGTGGATGCACCATACCTTCTCCCTACTTTTGGACGTGTCAGGTTGTGAAAGATATCTTTGACAAATTCCCAAACGACATCTTTACCTTGTAATTTTCCTTGTCTATGTGCCTCACACACATCCTTGCAAAACCTAAATACATCTTTCCTTTCTATAGATTCGAACAACTTGTCCTTTAGGTACCTTATTCTAATAGAGAGTATAGCAACCTTTGTCCTCTCCCACCAAAGAGCCCTCATTGTTGATCTATAGCTAGTATTTGTTACCCTTACAACATTTCTGAGCTCAGTTTGAGTCAAAAAGTCTAATCTTCTCCCTTTTTCTGTATCTCGCCCATGTCTTTTAATGGGGCTCCTTGATTCACGATATAAACGCATCCTAAAGTCATCACAGTCTGGAATCAACTTACAAAACTTGCATGTCAATGATTCAAAAGGTATCCCTGTTTCAGAAGCCCTCTGACAATGAATATGCCTATATGTACCATCAATACGGCATTCTATACCATGATAACATAGCATCCTCTTGGTATGCTTCTCTATGGCCCATAATTTCCCACCCGTTTGATCATCCATTAGGATTTTTGTGTTCAATCTCTCCCCATTTCTATCAATAAATGGATACCAATACCCCCAACATTGTAGTATCAAGGGAGATAAATGATCTACAATAATACAATAAAAGCAAATAAATTTGAAGATAAAAAATAAAATTATGTTCAATGTCATATTCAAATTAAATAAGCTTGTGAAATTAACATACCTGAAGTAGAAGGATTTGCACTTGTAGAACCCCTATGTGATAGTGGTGTTGATGATGGGACCAAGAACCTAGTCAAACTCTGTTGGGACTTATCATTGGTAGGCTTCTTGGGTCTCCCAACTATGCCAGTCCTCAACCCAATTGTATTATGTGAAGCCTCATTTGTAGTAGAAATGTGCTTGTTTGATTTCATATGTTCATTTAGAGAACTAACAATATTACCACTTGCTGGTACTAAATAAAACCATTTATTGCACCGTGTACATTCCACTTTTACTTTTCTCTTGTCCTCGTATCCTGCAAGTGTTGCTTCCACCACTTTAAACAAATTTGGATCTTGTGTCTTGTTGAAATCATCTAGTATTTTGATGGCTTTATCAATCTCAATTCGATCTCCAACCATTGATGTCTTCCTTTCTATGTTACATGAAGGAGTTTCACTACTTCCCACCCTTGAAATGTTACGTTGATGGGCCCTTGTTTTCATGTGATTGTTTTTGAAGTTGCGAAGTGTCCGTGCTACCAAAGATATTTCCCCTGTTCCATAATCAATACCACAACTTTCACAACGTATCTTTATTTTAGATGTTCCATTTTCTGAATATACTTTAAGAGTAACCTTCTCCTCAACAAACTCTTCCATTAAACTATTCACTTTTTGTTCCCAAGATGCCAATATAGTAGAATCAACACCTATGTTTTGTTCTATCGAATCACACTCAACTTCAACTCTTGCTTGTTTATGCATAGGTTCCTCCATGTTCTCTTCGATGATTTCAACATTTGGTGTTCTTTCCATTACATTTGATTGCAACGCTTCAGTATCCAATGTGTCTAGTTTCCTCTTGATGCCTATAGGTGTTTTTGTAGCTTTCCATCTTTTCTCTTGTGTTGCATTTAAAGTATATCCTTGATTGTTGGTAAACTCAAAAGGATATCCAATGATATTATCAAGCACAATTTCTTGACGGATTTCTGCAAAAGTAGCATCTGATTGACACCTAACTATGCCAAGGGTAGAATGTTCTTCACCAGTTACAATTACAAAGTTGAAATGATTGTCTGGATCCATCTGCATTTCCATCCACATGTACCTTTTAGTTAGATAAAAATGGATAAATATATAAAAACATTTTTCAAAAGATTGGATATAACATACATTTGTCAAAGTGGCATTGAAACATTCAAACTAAAATTGAATTTATATAGAAGGAAATTCATTGAACTAGAAAAACTGATAAATATTTGGTTTATTCAATAGATAATTAACGGCCTCTTGTAGATATTAAATAACATTCCCAATAGATCCACTAGACATTCAACAAATGGGTGGGCCATAATAGTCCCATTCATTGGATATGCATGCCCCACTATGCCATCACACAAGACTTACATATGGAATCTTTCCCCCATAGGCATGATATGATTTCCATATCGATACTTGTAACACAATGGGTAGGTGACTCATAAATGAAGTGTGGGGATTCATAGTGGAGAATGGGGATTTGATGAACCCATGGGGAAGGACCTTTGAGGTGGGGGGGGGGGGGACTTCTTGATTTGAAGGTGATTGGGTGAAATCTGAGGAAGTTATGGCAAACCCTAAAAATAGACAAATGTGGGATTTCGGGCTTTGGGAAGGGGAATTGAGGATAGGGTCCTCAGGAATGAAATATGCAGAATGGAATGACAGGGGTTCCCCAAAAATTTCAAGGGAAACAGAGTGAAAACAAGGGAGATATGGGGAAAAAACTGAATTTTATACTCTTTTTTCATACTGGAGTGACTACGACTCAGAAGGGATCTGAAACGGCATCGAATGGATTGAAAATGGCTGGATCTGGAATGGCTTGCAAAATGGATCTGAACGACTGGATCTAAAACGGCGCAGCAACGATCGTCAACAGTTCAACTGAAAATAAATATGGACCCCAGGTATGTGCGGCTTCCTAACAGTTTAAGGGTTTCACTCGGCCACCAATGCTGTCTGACGGCTTGCGTATTGGGGCAGTACCCCTCACTTCATGGCTCAGGTAAAACTGATAACCGCTTTGCCACAAACGACAGCTCTTGGTTTACCTCATGGGTGGGAACTAGTCAATCAGGTAGGGGTCGTTTCCCTTTTCGCTGGCAGGTCCTCTCAATGGGCCAGCTACTTCGGGGTTCCTGTGGTACTCCTCACAATGAGTTTTAGGGCTTATGCCCAAGTACTTCCCACAGTTAAGCGGATAGGGATTATTCCCAAATCCGAACCTGCAACAGATGCGAAAATTTTTTTTTGGCAGAAATTCACTCAGCGAGCCCAAGAAAGTGCTCTGATACCAGATGTGATGCACCTGCAACAATTACTTAATAAAAATATGCGAAATAGCAGAAATGACAGAACTCAGAATCACTTTTATATTGATCACAGGCCACTTCGAGGGGGCAACCTCCTATGAGTAGGCTCAATACAAATAACTTCACGGTGCCTTATGGGTCTCAACACACACTTATATACTAAGTCTAGGCGCCAATACTATGGGTCAAAACCATGGGTCACTACAAACTATGGATCAACAATACTACGGGCTACTTACAAAGCATATGCGCCAACAACAATAACATAAACTATTGATCAACAAATACTACTGGACGACTTACAAAGCATATGCGTCCAACAACAATATACTAACAAAGTAAAGACATGGGTTCCTAACAAAAATGTTTCATGATTTAAGGACTAGAAACCGTGCAGAAACCAAACAAAACAAAAACAAGGTAGAGTCCAAGTGAAACAAAAGATGGAGAGGTCAACCATTCTATTTTCTTGTTTTATTAATCCTCCAACTATTATGAAAGGATTAAAAATATTTTGGTCACATTTTTTTATTTTTTAAAGAATAAAAAAAATAACAAATAAAATTAAACTAGAGCACAAAAAAATGAAAAGAAAAATAAATTCACAAGCATTAATGAAAACAAAAATAAATTCACAAACATTGAGGAATTTAAGTGGTTTTAGGTTTTTATGGTTTAACTTTTTATGGCTTGATAATGAGGGTTTTCACATTTGGGTTATATTATGATGGTTTTATGTTTTTATTTTTTGTCTACTAAGTTCAAATTCGTGGAAGTGGTTGGTGAAATAGTCTGAGAATAAGGTGAAGTTGTCCAATGGGTGCATAGGGGCATCTTCCTTGCTTGGGGCTACTCTCTTACAATATTGACATTTCTAACCTTTTAACTTGTCACAACTATGACAATCTAGAAATGATTTTCTTCGAGTTTTTCAAACACATAAATATAATTTTAAAGAAAACCAAGTGATTCCTTACATTTTTTGAAGTCTATATACTAAAGTGGGATGTTAATAAGGTCATCATTATCTTCATCAAAGAATGTGTGAATAAACTTAATCTTCTAAAAGAGGAGGCTTGAAAGTACATAAAATATATAAATATGCAATGTATTTTTTAAGAGAATTATTGCAAAAATAAAATAGAATTAAAAACTAAGTAGATGTATCACAATAGTAATAAATTAAATTAAAAAGAATTAAAATGTTTAAAAATACATAATAATAATAATAATTCTACCATAATAATAATAAACTAAACGAAGTATATATATATTAAAGAATAAAGTAGGATAAACCCATCTAAACTAAATCATATTTTAAAAAGATGTGTTTAGATTTGGATCTCTCTTCTTTTGTAATAGATAATTAAAATAAATTCCTCTCTAGTAGGTCTCCTAATTCTACTTGGATTCTTTTAGGCAAACAACATACGTGCTTTGATTCTATGATCTTCTAACACAATGCATATCTTACTTATTTTCCAAAATTACCTTGTTCACAAGCTAAACACAAATTATATTTATGTGATATTCCTTGTCATCAAAGATCAATGTAAATCATTCTATCATCTATCTCTTCATATTCTTATTCAATTGTTTATTAAATACCTTATGAATACGTAACAAATCCTATATGAATATTTATGTGATATTCCTATATGATATCAGCGTTACAAAATATCCTATATCCTATATCAATTCCTTATCTCTTGTTTTACAAAATTTTGTTGTTTTTTTATGATATATTTGAAAGAATTAAGTTATGCTTGATAGCTCGCATGCTAGGTATTGTAATGGCCCCATATTTCCTAAATGAATACATCATGCTTGGTGGCATCATTGGGCACAAATTTTAAGCTTGGAAGAGATTACTAGAACCTCTAGTGGTGTTATGACTGGTTTACGTGTCATTACTTGGTTATAAAGTATGGTAGGTTTAATTCACCATTAGGGATGATTGTACATGCTCATTTAAGATCCTTCAATAGCCAGGCTTATATATTAACATCTAATTAGATTTTTTCTTTTTTTTAGGTTTAAGGTTTAAGATACACTTAGCATGGCCCATCCTAAAAAAAATTACATTAATTCGATTTGATTATTGTTTAATAAACTAATTACATGCATCCCAACTGGGCATACCTCCAGATCCTTCACGTGTTCTCTCCCACTCAGTCCACCTAAAGTGCCTCGAGAGTATGTGGTACAAAAGACTAGCTTGCCTCCCCAAGCTCAATTTATCTCCCTAATTTTTTTGTCGGGCTGTGCTCGTGCTGTGCTCCTATTCATTTATGCTAAGATTCAGGTGGAGGTGGAGGTGGCTTGGCCTCAAATTCATGAATAATTTTTTTTTTTTTTTCTCTTTGTTTAGGGTTTAAAAAAAAGGCTTATTCTTGGAGAGTGGCTTGGCCTTAGGGCTCTTCCTTTCTCCTTATGACTAATAATTATGGAATCTTTCCATTGTTATTTATAGTTATATAGATATATACATTGGATAGTTATATATAGATATATCCAATGTGTCTAGTTTCCTCTTGATGCCTATAGGTGTTTTTGTAGCTTTCCATCTTTTCTCTTGTGTTGCATTTAAAGTATATCCTTGATTGTTGGTAAACTCAAAAGGATATCCAATGATATTATCAAGCACAATTTCTTGACGGATTTCTGCAAAAGTAGCATCTGATTGACACCTAACTATGCCAAGGGTAGAATGTTCTTCACCAGTTACAATTACAAAGTCAAAATCATTGTCTGGATTCATTTGTATTTCCATCCACATGTACCTTTTAGTTAGATAAAAATGGATAAATATATAGAAACATTTTTCAAAAGATTGGATATAACATACATTTGTCAAAGTGGTGTTGAAACATTCAAACTAAAATTGAATTTATATAGAAGGAAATTCATTGAACTAGAAAACTGAGAAATATTTGGTTTATTCAGGTTTATTCAATAGACAATTAACTGCCTCTTGTAGATATTAAATAACATTCCCAATAGACCCACTAGGAATTCAAAAAATGGGTGGGCCATAATAGTTCCATTCATTGGATATGCATGCCCCACTATGCCATCACACAAGCCTTACATAGGGAATCTTTTCCCCATAGGCATGATATGATTTCCTTTTCGAGACTCGTATTACAACGAGGAGGTGACTCATAAATGAAGGGTGGGGATTCATAGTGGAGATTGGGATCTGATGAACCCATATTAGGCACTAGGGGAAGGACCTTTGATGTGCGGGGGGACCTTCATGATTTTATGTAAAAAGGTCAACACCAAAATTTTCTGCAACAAATCGAAATCGCAATAGGTCATGTGTAGGTATTTTTTTATGCATAAAGTATTCCACGTTTAGAGAACATGGATTCTTCCACAACAAATGAATCTCATTTCTCTATCTATATAAGATCAAAATTAATCCAAAATTAGAGTCGATTCTAAGGGCGTGGATTTGGGATGTTTCCCATGGTGTTGGTCAATATACCACTTTGCAATAATGCTAGTTAGGGTCCTCTAGAATAGGTGTAGCCTAATAGAATCATCAACGATGTTGTTTGGTGAGCACCATAGGTGAAATGACATGATATGATTTTGGTGAGCAAAATCCTCTGTGCGCCAAGTTTTTTTAGTTATGGAGTTTGTAGCATATGTTTTGATTCAATGACAATGGTTCATAACATTGAGGTCTAGAAACAAAAGTATTATTAGTTGTTGGTGCAAGGAAAGGATGAGTAAGGTTAAGGAGGTCTTGAAGAAAGTTTGTTGATAAGCTTCACGATGTAAGTTCATGTGGCCATGAGAATTATGCTTAGGAAAATGTAGCAATTGGGATTTTCCTTGTTTCAAATGTGCCCAAATTAGCCATTTATTGGCACAAGAAGAAACAAGCAACCAATGCTAGAGAAAAAATTAAAAGGCGCATGTTCCAACTTATCTAAAAACTATATTGTATAAATAAGTTGACACAACATGTAAGAAGGTGTCATGTAATGTGCAATAGAGAAAAACAATAAGTTAAGACATGGATGTGAACAGTCCTTTGTACACAACATAGTATCACCATGAGAAGACATGAAAAGGGATTGCCTCAAATTTTTGCTAATCGTAACAAGAAATAAGGTTGAAATCAGTGGATTCCACCATTTCAACTAGATACTTTATCTTTTAACTAATTAGTGAAATGAAATAAACCCAACATAGAAAAAAAGAAATAAAATAACATGCTCAATTTCTACAAATTGGGTCCTTAACAATTCAATCAATAAAACAGTAAAAGGTAGTACCCAATAAAATCAACATATAGATAAGGAAACAACTATAAGTACTTGAACCAAAATGCCATAGAGAAACAAAAAATAATGAAAGCATATAATACCTAGAAACCAACATGACCAGTCATGCTCAAACACTAGAGGATGCAAAGCAAAGCAAATAAATAATTATAGATGCAACACCTCTATTAACCAAGCCAAAATGACATAAACAAACATTAACTACATGAATATGTCTCTTTGCGCGGAGAGCGCTCTGCTTAGTATGGGGGAGATCTTGTGAGTCGAGTGTTTGTCGAGTAACAAAATAATACAAAGTAAACAAAAAAAGAATAATACAAAGTAAAAAGTAATAAATATTATGTCGGCCATAAACAAAAAAGACTAATACAAAGTAAAAAGTAAATATGAGACTTAAACTAGAGACTTTAGAGCTTAGGATTAGGTGGTAAATATTATGTCGGCCATAAACAAAAAAGAACAATACAAAGTAAAAAGTAAATATGAGACTTAAACTAGAGACTTTACTTTTTACTTTTAATACAAAGTAAGAAATAAATATGAGACTTTAGAGTGTTTGTGGAGTGTTTGTCCAGTAACAAAATAATACAAACTAAAGAAAAAATAATAATACAAAGTAAAAAGTAATAAATATTATGTCTTCCATAAACAAAAAAGAATAATACAAAGTAGAAAGTAAATATGAGACTTAAACTAGAGACTTTAGAGCTTAGGATTAGGTGGCTCAGGTATTGCACTCAAGGAGCTATTCAAGGAGAGGTTTGCACCTCGGGAGATTAGATCCCTCTCGGCGCTTGATAGAGCCTAGAATTTGGATCTAGGTTGGTAAATATATTAACCAAGGCACAATGACATAAACAAACATTAACTACATGAATATGCCTCTTAAATTTAACCTCTTAAATTTAAATTTATGCAATTTAACTGCTAAAGTCTACATAGGTGTACATACCCTGCTAAAGTCTACATAGGTGTACATACCCTACCCCCTCCAGATTTGAACCTGTAACCTCCTAGAAAGGGACACATATTCTTAACCATTAGGCCCACTCAAGCTGTACTTAGGCCCACTATAAGAAAGCATTGCCAATTGATAGAAAGATATTTATGTAGTAAAAACAATTCAAAAGCATGTAATTTTTAAAAGTATTTAATAAGTGTATTTGTAATTTTTTAAGGAAAGTATGGAAAAGAGCTTCTATAAAGTAACCTAAAATAAATGAGAGATTTTATTTAGTTTGGTCACAACCATATCTACACATAACTATTATTATAATAGTAGGGGACACTTTTTTTTTTATGACTATCCCTCTTACCATAATGATATCATTATTATATTTAATAATATAATACTAATAATTTTATAAAATATATTTAGCTTATTGATTGTAGCTCGAGCAATTAAGAGGAATGATTATTACCATTATATATTAATAAATATATCATTATATATTTAATAAATATAATATTAATAATTTCATAAAACCATTAGTATGCAAAAAACAAACCTAATTTAAGATTTAAAACTAAATGCAAGTTTTACTGATCCATTGTGAGTGGGACTTTGCTTTGTTGGAGATAGAGTATGTTCGCCTAATTTTGTTGAGAAGCACGCAAGCGATATACACAATCTATGATGCTGGACATTACTACATTTAGCAACAAAGGGATCATTGGCAAGAAGCAACAGAAGAAATAAGCATTGGCACTCATATAAACAGTAACATGCATGCTTTCTAGTGACAAGCCGGCCTGTGTAAGCATATAAAGAAGGTTATAAGCTGCATGTTTTGTATCTCATGATGCAGAGGAATTGAGACACGCGAGTGTTGTGATTTCTGTCTTTTCTGAATAAAGAATATTGTCATTGCATTCAAAAGACTCTGAGTTGTCACAACCCCTCCCTGTACATTCCTACGAAACCTGCAAGTTCGTCATTGCACGCATAAGCGCGAACATTCTGTCAACTAATTTTGAGACAGGAATGTAGAAGATTGGACTAAAATGTTGATGCTTTTTTTTATGTTTGCATGTGTTCCATACACACAGAGCCTAAATAGACTACTACAATTGTGTTTTAAAACAATTTCCCCTGTAGCCTTGATTATTATACTCAAAATTAAGGCAAGATCTATCAAAAGATAAGGCTACATCAGGTCCTGGAAGATGACGGCCTTCCAAAAACTGAACTTTGGGAGCGATGAGATCTTGGAATTCATAAAAGAAGAGGAACAACATTCTCTGGAAACCGAAAACTCATAGGAAACCAGACAGAGAGAGGTACCCAAATTGCAGAAAGTGTTGATTCAGAGATATGAACAATGTTTGGAAGGTATGGCTACGGAATGCTGGGCTATTCGAGGACAAAAAAATAGATAGCAGACACCGAAGGTATTAAAGCACAAAAACAATGAACATAAGCCATGCACATATGATAGATGATTTTGCAGGTTTCTAACTACATGAAAAGGTGCAAGCTTCTTAGTTGGGAGGAGCCACTACTCACTAACCTTCTAAGACTATCAACCATCCTGAAACATCAACATTTGTTGAGACTACTAATCTGATATATTCCAATGCAAACCTGAATATGTCTTGGAATAGGCATTTTGCATTTGGTTACATATTGGTATAAGATTGCCATCAGAGATCTCATTCAACATAAATGTAATAGTAATCTAAATATATGTAGTCATCTGTCAAACAGTAAAAATAGCAAATAGGCATAGCATACCAGAAGATATAGCTGTTGGAGAATATTTTGGACCAAGGTCTATTAAAAAAAACCCCAACCAGAATAGTATTCAGAACTTACGACGACATTAAAATTAAGAATAGTATTCAGAACTCCTGCGAATGATCTCTACAACAAACCCAAATAAGCAGTGGCATCCAGAAATCAATGGCAGACATTACTATAGTTCTGAATGACAGATTGCAGTGGCAGACAAAGACACAAACATTATTATAATTCTGAATCACAGGTTACAGTGATAGACAGTGGGGAGAAAGAAAAAATTGGGTGCAGGGAATGTCTAATGAGGAGCGGAATTAATTTTTTAAAATAGCTAAGAAGAGGGTAATAGAACAGGAGCAATTGAAAATGCTTACCTTTTATGGGTGATGAAAACTGGCAGAACTTGAAATTCCTCTCGACAGAACTAGAACAGGGAAACCTCTTTTCACTGGTCTCCAACCTCCTCTTAGTGCCCAAACTCACCAGACATCGGATATAGGAGTCGTGCAGCTACACATTAATATCAAATTAAAACTGTCAGTACCTACACATTAATTTCGGGATGTAGAGACATCTGGAGACGAAAAACTTATTGCAAAACTATTACCTGTGAGAGAGTGTTCTTTTCTGTATTTTGCAAGTTAAAATCATCTTGGCAATGAAACTTGGCAATACTAGGGGAACAATATAAATATGTTTCATTAATAATAAAATCTAGTTTGAGTGCTCTGATGAGGATTATATTATGACTCCCCTGAATATGCGAACTAAATGCGTATTGAACGGAATGCATAAATGCGGCATGGCAAACTGGGGCTAAACAAGTAAATTGGCACCTCCAGAGCATGGGATATTATAAAAAGTTCATGCAACTAGAATAATATCCTGTGCAGGTAACACACATACAAACTACCTTCCTGGGCACATGGTGGTATCTCTGGGTAACATAGAACAACAGGGCTTGGTGCTGCTATTGGGAATTACCCTAATTCACAGACTAATCTAACGCTCACTCGCTTACTAGGCATGGGGAAAAGAGATTTCGTAAATTAAAAACATGAACCTCAGTCCTCCTCCATCCTAAAATACATGCAGAGGAAGTGAACTATGTGTATGCGAGAGTTGGCATCGTATTCCATACCAGAGATGTATTCCTTCTGTGTTGAGTCCTCACAGAGGAAGAAACCCAATAATCAATTGGCGCATTTGTAAAAGAAGAGCAAGAAATTTACGATATTTTTTGAACATCGAGGTCAAGGCCTTTATGGTTTAGGTACAGCGAGAAGGTGACAGCCTGATGCTTTGAGAATCGGGCAACCATAACATAAATACGAGGAGAATCCCATGTACAGTAACAGCTACAGCTACGAGGAGAATCCCATGTACAGTGCATGCCAACGCTGCATGCCAAGGAGTCAATCCCATGTACAGTGCATGCCAACGCTGCATGCCAAGGAGTCAATCCCATGTACAGTGCATGCCAACGCTGCATGCCAAGGAGTCAATCCCATGTACAGTTCGGAGGAGAGCTGCTTGTTCACTACGCATAGTTCGATTTCGTGAGTCACATTTTAACCAGGCTTCACGTGGTTTGACAACGTGGATAGACAGCATTACACTCCACTAAAGAGTTGGTTCAGAACCATTAATGTTTGGACGAGCCACCATCACTTCCTTACCAGATCGATGCAGATCGATGCATATCACTTCCTTAACGTGGATAGAAGCAACATTAAGAACCGTCACTTCCTTACCAAATCGATGCAGATGGATAGCAGCAACATTAAGAACCGTCACTTCCTTACCAGCCCGACCTCTTCAGTGATTAATTCGGTGTATAAGGCTACAGGTCTAAGTCTATGGGGTAGGTAGTTGGTAAACACTTCAGCAGTCTATTTCATGCCATCCCACGCCCGTAGAATATAAGGATAGCGATACCTCCTAAACGCCTCATACCAAATTTGTTATCCAATAGAGGGATTTCATGCACTATTTGCAAGAGCATGGTCGCTTAAGCCTCAGCAATAAAGGAAAGTAGTCCAGTGCTAGTACATATGGCTAAGTAAGTTAGTCTGGCCTAGTCACCTTACTCGGAAGCTAGCTCTAGTAGACCTGACGGAAATGGGCAGATCGATGCAGCAGCAACATTAAGAACCGTCACTTCCTTACCAGATCGATGCAGCAGCGACTTTGGTAATATTATCAAGTAACAAACCAAATGTTTTTTCAAAATACTATATAGTGAAACTATATTTTAGTAAAGAAACAAAGAAATTGTATTTCAAAACAAGGAATCTAGACAATTAAACCAAGATGAGAACAATAACAAAGAAAGGAATAGGACACCCAATCGACCATGCTGTTGACACAAAAGGAAAATTGCACCATGCACAATCTAACAAAACAACAAGAAAACCATTTGTACAATGAAAAGGGAATAACAAGGAATACCTTGGGAAACACTACCTTCTTCAAGATGCTACATAAACTTAGGGATGGGATTGATAAAGGACTCGTTCCACTTGAGTCGAGCACACAGAACAAAATTAGTTCATCACCATGTTAACAATTAAAGGGTAAAGTGATAATGGAGAGGGATAATCTATAGTGCTTAGGGTCTGAGCAGGAGGAATACTAGTTGCCGAGATGGAAGGAAAATACAATGAATGACTAAGAAGACCGGTATAGAGGGAAGCACATTCCCCAAGTATGCAACAGAGTATAATTAATAAGTTGTATGGGCATTGTATGGTCCCAATAACAAATCTCAACCAGATGGAGAACCCATAGTGCCTCCAAAAAGGCTAAGGTAAGGTATGCCTATGACCGAGAAGATGGGTAGATGCACCTATTGTGCTCATGGAGTATGGAAGGGGCTAGACGAGACACACATCGAAGTCACCGAGTGAGTCAAAACACCCATGGAAGAAGATGGGACCCTAGACAATGTACACGTCGCAGGAGCACCTTGTTTGAATCCACATCAGGAGTAAATGCATGGATATGTTGTGGATCAGGTCAAGACAAGAGATTTGGCATATTAACCCCATTAAATTTATGCATTTAAAACAATATGACAAAGACATGTGCTACATGGAACAATTATTAACCCCAACATTGAAACCATTGATCTGAATACTATGCAAACGTTTCGACATAATGTTTTCCCCTTACAACCTTCTATTTAGGAGTTGTTTAAGGGTTTGAAGGAGTGGTTATAAAGTTATACACACACTCGACCATATACTTATATACAAAATCGAATTGACTAAACAATGGGTACCAATGTCAAAGCCTAAGCCTTAGGATGGTATCGTAGACCATGACAAATAGTTAGGGGTAAAATTAATACCCAATGGTCACTGTGATGACTCTGTTAGTATTTGGATATATGTACACCCATATAATAGTATTTGGGGCCGCTATTATGGCCAGGTGGCTGGGGCGGTCGGCTGTGGCCGTCCCCATCCAGGATCGACCCCGAGACCCCGTCCTATTCGGTGTTCTCGCCTACCATTGAGCGTCGGTTTAACTATCATGTGAAAAAAAATGTACACCCATATAATAGTAGTGCAACTTTTCCTACATAGCAGGTTATGGGTTTTAATGGCATACTCTTGTATAAGTACTCATAGGAATAATACTTCAAGGTTAAGTAATTGTCCTATTTGGTTATCGTCGTCACAAGTAATGACATAGGAGACTATTCTTAACTAATGTAAAGAATGTTGAATAGGGATATAGAACTCTGTAAGTAAGCCATAGTTCTATCAATGACAAGAGTAATTCAGATAAAATATTATAGAATAGAAAGCATTGTTTATTTGTTATTTTAGCAAATTTGGGTATGTTGCATATGGTTTCAGAGTTGTAGTTATAGAACTTAGGCCTATATGGGTATGTTGTTTATTTGTTATTACAACTACAAACAAATTAGTGTTGTAATCATTTTTATGGAGGTAAGATGTGGGTAAGACACATCACTGTCTTAAAGCATCATTAGTTAAAAGGACATAGTAGTTAAATTGTTATATACATTAATGACTTTATTATTTAATATTGCCTTAACAAGCATTTATTATTTCCGCAATCACAATTTTAACATTTAATGGTGGTATAATTTTTTTTAATTTTTATGAAATTATCGGGATCGTGATTTGGACGTATGAATCCATCCCACGATTTGGAGGTTATTCCTCAACACTCCCAAATAAAATAACCCCCAATATTTATATTACTATGTCAAATAAAAAAAACCCCTTGACCCCTTAATACGGGGCAATATATTTTTGAGGTTTTTAAGAGTATCAACCCCCCAATATGAATGGACGTGATATGATATTGCCTCACCAGTGAACCCCCCGTGATTGAAAGGCACCACTTTACGTCCCTGCATCCAAGTCTGCATTCCTTCCATTTTCAGAACCATCACCCACAGAAGCAGGGGCATCAATCCCATCAGCATAAGCAACGGAAACATCCGAGCAAGTTGGAAGCACAGGCAGTTTCAGTTCAAGCGACGGAGTCATAGCCAGTTCCCTTTGCTGAGCCGTAATAAGAAGGATTGACATATATAGTTGTGGGGAGAAATTCAACAAAATTTAGTGTAATTTAAACGAAAAAAAAAACAGTGCAAACGCGATGAGAAATTGTGAGTAACAAATTTTGTTTCTTCTCAGTCGGTTAAAATGGTAACCTAGACTGAGCACGCTGAGCCTGCAATTGCCTGTGAGCTCTCGCCACCAAGCCACAGGATATGGCGGTTACGCTGCTGGTTCAAAACGTAAGCTAAGAGCGCTGTCCGAACTGATAGTTATATCATTTAATAGCCTTATTTTTTTTTTCCGCCAAGGAAAAAGGGTAACCTCAGCTGTCAGTTTTGTACTGTATCTGTCAAATTTCGTCAGAAAGCATCGGTGCCTGAAGGCAAGCCCAGGCTGTAGGTGGGTCTACTGGAAATGCGCGAAAATTGAGCTCAGGGGCACCCTCGAGCGCGCTCGAGGGCGTTTTTTCCCTCCATGTGCGGAGGCTATCTGGACACCTCGATGACGTTCGCCTGCCGCCAAGGCCCGGGCACCAGATATCGAAGCTGAAGTCAGCAAGCGACGACCAATGAAAATGAAGATAAATGTATTTTAAAAAATATATTTAATATTAAAAATAATAACTTTAACATAAACTTAAGAAAACAATGAAATTTATGGCATGTACTAGCTTATTAATAACACTCGCCGAAAAATATAAGGAAACTCAAAAAAAGTGAAAAGTGAATGAGCAGTAAATTAAAAAATTTTAAAAATAGATTGAGAGTGAAAATAAAAGAAAATAGGGCCTTCTGATCTCCACGGATTGCTAAGAAAAAGAAAAGTGCTGCATGCATATATGTGCAATATTTTGTCATTCAGATGGCTTTGGCACTCAATACTTCTGGCGATGTGATTTTACTTTTCTCTGGTGCGATGCGACCTCCCGAGGTAAATTGTCTCCATTTTTTTCTAGGTTTTACTTTGTATTTTCGCTATTCAGATTCATTAGATTCATTATGTGATTATTTTTTAATTGAATCTATTGGTATTAAATCAGAATTTCGATTTTCTGCAATTGTGGTTGGAATCGATCTTGCTTGCTATGTATGAAGAGTTAAAACTTTGTTTTCCTTTTTTTTCTCTCTCTTTGTTCTTCATTCTTAGATTCTGGTATCGAATGTAATATGATAAATAGATCTAGGTGAATCATTTCATTTTTATATATATCCAGGGAAAGATTTCAAATCATGATTGTAGAAACTCTAGTGAAATAACGAATCCTGCAAGTAACATCGAAACCTCTTCCGATTTTAATTTTGAATTTAAGATTCTGTGAATTCAAGTTTAAAATTCCCGTGCCATAGCTTCAAAATCCTCTAACCTTCCTAATAAGTGTGACGCGACTCCTATAAGAAAGGGAAAATGATTATGTTAAAAAAAGGGATTTCGTTATAGCAAGATTGAATGACTGTGGGTTGGGTGATTTGGGGAAAATGATTGTGTAAAAAAAAGGGTTTTCGTTACAGCCAGATTGAATGACGGTGGGTTGGGTGATTTGTTGTTTTGAAAATAGCGTGTACTCAGGATTTAACTTCGATAAAATTTAAAAAAACACCTGTCCCCAAACTTCAAAACGATCCTGCTCCTTCTAGGTTGTATCTAGTTTATTTTCGGTTTCGTTACAGCCGAATTGAATGACGGTGGGCTGGGTGATTTGTTGTTTTGAAAATAGCATGCACTCGGGATTTAACTCCGATAAAATTAAAAAAAACACCTGTCCCCAAACTTCAAAACGATCCTGCTCCTTCTAGGTTGTATCTAGTTTATTTTCGGTTTGTGTTTATGTATCCTTACATCTCAAAATCGTGGTCTTACCTGGGCTTTGTTTCTGACTGTGTATTAATTTATTTTTCAAGAAAACGCAAAAGTCAAACTCCAGATCTTAGCCTTGAACTTGGAGGAGATGGATCTATCGATGTAGCAATCTCAGTTAGTTTCCTATTTATTTCGTTGTCAAGAAAGATTAAAGTTATGATCTGTTTACCTCGAAGTTGTTTTTAGTCAATACTTATAGTTAAAAAAAAAGATTGGTTCCGATTAGAACAGGAAGGTCATGCAAGCAGAATAGGACATCAATGCATAGACTTGAGACTGATTAAATCCTTTTGTTTTCTCCCTTCTCTCTATATGAAGCTTTTTATTTACTTCCTATTGTAGAGCTTTAATTAAGGGACTGGGCGAGTATGATTATGAATACCCATCTCTGGTTCCCAGTGTTACCACACACAGTTAAGGTGGCCTCCTCCTTGTTGTAACACCTAGTTACTTGGTAGCTCTAATGAGCAACTCAACTCCCGGTAGATCTTCAATCCCAGTGATATTGCTTAGGGATAGATGAACTGATGAATTGGTGGTTCATCCTCCCGCTTTCCCACAGAGTGTTAGTGCCGCAATGATATTCTTTTAGTATTCTTTTATAATAGAAATCCGCTGTGTAAGGATGTCCCTTTTAATTAATTTACTGCATATGATCCTTTAAATTAATGTAGTTCTTTATGAGATAGATTTCAGCTATTCAAATCCTTTAAATTGAATCTGCAATCCCCAAACCCTGTTGTTTCACAGTAGCAACAGGCAGTTGGTAATGGGAGAAACAATCCGGCCAAGTTTAATAATTTTTTTGTTAAGAACTTATCAGAATCTGTAAATGACGAGGATTTGAGGAAGTATTTTGGTGAGTATGGAACAATTACCAGTGTGGTAGTGATGAGGGATGCAGAGGGAAAGTCAAAGTGTTTTGGATTTGTTAATTTATAAACCAAATAAGAAAGGGGAGTTGTCATGTGTCTCATGGAAACAACACAACTTGATTTTCCTATGAAACCAAATTTTCCCAAGCCAAATCCACTCAGATTGTAGATGTATGGTAAGTGGCAAATATAAATAAAACCTGGTTCAACCTTGATGTCTACTTAAAAGCATATATCCCGGTTTTGCCAAGCAAATTGCATACTTTAATATTGTACATATCCAATTTATAAGACCAAATAATGTCATTAATGCTACTACACAAAATCCCAAACTCCCAAAGTTCTGAACTACGAAAAATGAGTCCATTGTGCAGTTATGGACATCTACGAAAATTAACCACATAGCACAAGGTGTTCTAATCATTTATATCACATTCCTCGAACTGGCCCATATTGACAAATTAGTTTTCATGACAAAGGCAGTCCTTGAAACTCTGTCAGGCATCATGTAGAGATTCTTTAGTGCCAGTAAATCAGGTCTTTGCAACCCTTTATTTACTGCCTTTTTTCCATATCAAAGGAAAGGCCCTCAATGCCTTTCAAGGTAGATTCATAATTCCTAGAACTTGGAATAATCCGACCAGAACTAGATCGCTTGGGATGTGCAAAACTTACTGGAGAGCTCCTCTGACCTCCTGTAGTATGCAATGTAATGGGACTCGAGTCAGCTGCATGTGGACGTGATGATGAATCGACATCCGACACAATTACTTGCATGCTACTTGAAAGCACCCCTCGTCTTGATGTACTGCCAGTTTGTCCAAGCAAACTAGATAGATGGACACGATCTGGCCTCTCTAGACGACCCATATTTACCACATCTTTTCCAGTTCCAGATTCATTTTGTGCTAGACTTTTATGCTTAGATAGACTACCAGCATTCACAATAACTACAGTGTTTCTTTGAGAACCATCAACCCCAGAATTGTTCCATGAATTGTCCCTTCCATCTTGACCACCTGACATCTTATGAGCATCTGCAGCTGCCCCAAAGCTAGTCCCTACACCAGCACCAGGAGGACAAATAGGTCGAGGTGTAGTGGCCATCTGTGTCTGCTAATACTTCAAAATGATCCAGTCAAACACATAATCAAACTGAAAATCTTCACGGATAAAAAGATGATGGAATATTCTATTCAAGTATGCTTAATCAGGTTTGTCATCAAAGCGTGATGATCGGAAATAATGAAAATATGACGCAAAATCTGAGGGGTATGACTTACACAGGACCTTAATGGGGGTGGCAACCTTTTTCTCGCTGATCTTTTCATACTTTTGTTTTTTGGTACCAGCTTTCAGACCCTGCCATGGAAGACTGCCCCACAAAAAATACATGAGAACATATCTAAGGGATTTAAAATCATCTCTACGACTTTGCTCAATGACAAGGTGAGTGTTCATGCCTGGAAATTCTTGAATGGCTCATTAAGCAGAAAATCCAGTCGTCTCCTCCATGTTAATACTTTCGTGTTCTTTCTCTACGTTGTCAAGTTGTTGACCAAGATAACATTCGGAGCAACCATAAATAGATAGATTTTACAGCAGCAACCCTATACTCTTTTGATACTCAAGATAATAACATCATAAGACCATTGAAACGTTCACAATTTATCGACTAAGAGGAATTGATCAATTATATACTATGGCAAACAAATTACATATTGCACATATTTTTAAAGGTATTTTCGAACTGATAGATCAATCGGTGAACAGTAGATCAGATCAGCTTTCATTACGATTGGTCGATATCTTTTGGATGCAGTAGATGCTCGATGGGCCCTCGGGCTTCTTTAGTGGACAATTAATTTTTTCTTGAGATAGTGCAAGATCTACTTCCTCACTTACAGATCACCCATTGCATAGATTTTCTGCTTAATGAGCCACTTCAAGTATTCCCAAGCATATCGGACAGTTCTAGTTAAATTTTTGTTCTCTCTGTAGCGAATGTGTTGGTGGCTGATAGGATCTCTGTACTTTTTTGCAAGCCCAAAATCAATTACGTAGATCTAGTTTACTCTTCTACCAAGACCCATGAGAAAATTATCAGGCTTGATGTCTCTATGAAGAAAGCATCTTGAATGCACAAATTCAACCTTGTTTATCATTTGATCCGCAAGCATGAGAACAGTCTTAAGAGAAAGCTTCCGACTACAGAAATTGAAGAGATCCTCAAGGCTCGGCCCCAACAAATCCATAACAAGGACATTATAGTCACCTTCGACACCAAACCATCTTGCATTTGGAATACCAGTTCCTCCTTGAAGGAGCCTGTACAACTTAGCCTCGTATACAAGTTGTGGATGCATTGTCTTCACATTTTCCAACTTGATGGCCACTTCCTCATTGGACTGGATGTTATTACCTAAGTAGATCTCGCCAAAAGAGCCGATGCCAATCTTGCGGCTGAGTCTGTATTTGTTACCCATGCGAGGCTCCATCCCATCCAATTAACAAATAAGAATGAATTTACAGGCCAATAAGAATAAATGTAAAATCCATATGGATTAGACTTACCTAATACCACTTAGTACAACATGCAAGGGTTTTTCTGGATGACCCCTAATGCACCAAGTCATTTACAGCAATGATGAACGGGTGTTGTATTGTTTTTCTTTGTCCTAGCGTGTATATGAAATCATGTGTCTGAGCACACTGCAAATGTGACTACAATTCATTTTTTTGTTTCTTCATTGAATCTTTGTTCTTTCTACAGGTTATGCTTTATATACCTGGAAGATGAGCGTGATGCAGAGGATGAAATCCAAGGGCTTGAAAATACGGCAGCATGGCAATCGAGGTTTCACCAATCTGAAGATGGCAGGAGGTCTGATATAGGTTTGAAGCCATCAAAGACTCTATTTGTGATAAACTTCGATCCATACAATACCAGAGTCAGGGATCTTGAAAGGCATTTTGAGCCTTATGGTAAGCTGCTAGATGTAAAGATTAGAAAGAATTTTGCATTTGTCCAGTACGAATCACAAGAAGAAGCAACGAAAGCTCTGGACTCCACCCATATGAGGTTAGTTGAAATTGTCTTTACTTAAAATTTAAAGACGCTTTTAGTTTTCTTATAATATTAAACCTCCATGAGTGTTTTCTTAAATGTCTAGGTCATTCTTCTTTGGTCTCTCCATATGTTTAGCCTGTTATATGTCCATCTTTGTATATAATTGTACCATGTCGCCACTTACAGAGAGAACAAGACACAAGACACCTGGAGAGTCTAAAACATGCAGAATTCGGGGTGGGTAGAAAACTTGAAGTGATATAACTTTTGATTGCGAATTCAGTTTGGTATGAGAGTGGTATATATATTGTATATGCTGCAAATTTGACTTACAAATTTATTGTTCTGTTTGGTTTTATGGTGGAATTTGATAAAGGGTATTCAAATCGTTTGTGAAATATATATTCCTAAAATTGATCAATCTGTTATTTTCCTGAATTGATTCAGAGATTCCTATAGAGCTATTGATGAGCATTTGGCTAAGCATAGCCATCAACCGCATCTATATTGAGTGTTTTTATTGCTCATTTCTATCAGTAAAAGATCTCCAAAACTAAACATAAAAAAATGAGATTTTTCTATCTTACAATAAAATTGAGCCATCTGTCAAAGGTAGTGTATATAATGAAAATTTTGTATCTTGCACTAAAGTTGAGCCATCCAGCAATGTATGATAAATGAATTGGTTTTGTCAATGAATGGGACCATATTACTTAACTTCGGTTGTGTACGTGGGAATGGTGGGTAGTGCACACATGTTTCAAGAATGTTCAAAGCATGACTTGAGCAAATGTATTCATTCTGTAATTCTTTACATATCAAATCAAATTTTATTTCAGTTTGAACCTTTCTCAACAAGAAGTAGATACCATAAGTCCAAGAAAAAAAAGACTTTTACTTTGTAGAAATTATTTGAAGGAGTGAAAGAGGTCGTTCTCTGTAGCTATCAAGGAGGTATCCTCCTTCAAAGTTCAGGTAAGTCATCAATCCTACTATTTGCTGATATAGAATAGTAGTTGTCAAGGAGGTATCATCCTTCAATGTTTTGATTCCTAAACAATGAAAAACATTTTGAAATGAAATCTGGAATATTTGAGTCTTTGACAGACCTGTACGATGTAATATAAAAATCATTGACTCCTCCAGGAATCATATTTTAGAAAACTCTGATATTCTGATTCCTAAACAATGAAAAACATTTTGAAATGAAATCTGGAATATTTAAGTCTTTGACAGACATGTACGATGTAATATAAAAATCATTGACTGTTGACCAGCCTGGAGGCTATTATATTTGAAAAACCTGTAGGTTGGAATATTTGACAAAAAAATTTTAACACCATAATGGGATGCTTGTAGGTTGTAACCTTAATAGACAATAAAACAAACATGTAGGCTGTAACACAGGAACACTTTTAACTCAAAATTTCTAAAAGAAACCCGTAGGTTGTAACACCTTTCATTCAGCCTTATTTCAATTTTCTGCTCATTTTATTTTATGTATTGGAGAGCAAGATGAAATTTCTATTGATGCTTTCAAGACAAAGGCATGCTCATCTAACTCTGCCATACATTTTTCCATAAATTCTCTCTCCAACCTAGAGGATTGAATCCTCATTCTCTTGGACTGAACACCCCTTATTCCATTCTCATCCATTTTTTATAAATACAAATACATTACAACACATAATACATAATATCAGTGGGGCACATAAAATGGATTTTATTCTTACTCAAATATACCCTTGAAACAAGGTCTCCTTTCTTTATTTATGGAGGTGAAGTCAACGTGACTATTTGGAACAACACTTTGGGAACATACCCTAAACTACAGTGGTTAGTTCCCATCTTCTCCTCAAATGGTTGGATGGAGGAATAAGCTGAAATCTCTATTCTATTCATGATTTTCCTATCAAATCTAATATTTATTAGCCACTAGTAATCTACTAGTCTCTACTAGTAAGTGATACAGGTGTTGAACTAGATGCCGATATTACCGTCCATGCCGAGTGCCAATTATGCCCAAGATTCTTCATGCACTCAAGAGAGACACACAATATACTAGTAATGGTCTTATTGTTTTCAATATGTACTACTTAATGTGCTATAATACTAAGCAGTGAGATAGGTGCCCATTATGGCTACTATAAAAATGATACTGAATGAGTGAGGATTGGCAGACTTACCTTTGAAACCTTAACACCCTAGCCTTGATTAGTTATGGGTTCAAGTAGAATAGAATGTGCAATATCTCCTTATATATTCATAAACTTGAACCAAGCAATTGTTGGAATTGCTAATACACTTCTTGATCAGCACAAAAAATAACAAAACCTTTTCATAACATCTCCTGTCTTGACTTCACTTTGATAACAAGTTTGGCCCTTTATTTTAGAAATGGATATTCTATCTTCACTAGGCAAATGCCAATTTGTCTCAAAATAGAACTTGGTTCATTCTATGCCCAAAAGGTTCTGCATTCTTTTCATCTCTTGAGCATTTTTCATCTTCTTCAGCTCTGAGATTATTGCGTGGAACTGTTTGTTGTATTGCAACATTGCCAACTTTATGGAATACAAATTTAAACCTTACAGAAACAATTGTAATTCAGTTAAATCATTAGTAACCATTGTAACTGATATGAGAACTGGCCTTAGCTAGGACGCTTCATTGTTTTTTATGCACTCTAGATGTTGTATGGCAAGAGATTCCCCGGATTCCAATCATAAATGCTTCAGAGAAACTAAATTCCAAGTTGTAAAGGTGGCTTCCCATCTTGCGAAAATTTCCTTATCAGTGCAATGAAGATGAGTTTCCCAAATGACCTTTGCTTTGGAAAAATGTGAAAATAAGGTACATATCCTAATAAAAGTTGAAACCAAAGTTCTTTTTTGTCTATACATATCCTAATAAGAAAGTGTGTGTTTAGGCCTATTGAACTTGTCTTTATGTTTGTGATTTTTGGTGTATTTGGCTAGCCAATTTCTCTATTTTCTGTTGTGGGCAACCTGACAGTTGTTTCAAATCCTATAAATCATCAATATACCCACTTCCTCCTCTATCGTTCTCTTCCAAAATTGCTCTCATCCCTGCATTCTTCCTAGATTTCACCTTCTGTGTTTCTCTGTATGTAATTTCCTTACGTAGTTTCCTCCCTACCTGCGTATTAGAAAATTTTTATCTCTGTGTCAAGCATTTGGATGCATGACCATTCTAGTATTCTTTGCTACAATCATATCTAAGTATAGGTCATTCCCTTCTGAGCTAATCATGAGGGAATTCCCAGGATGAGAATTCCTAGCGTTTTTCTCAATTTGTTTTTCTCCAAAATCCCTAATCCACATGAAATCCATATTGGGTATAGCTGCTTGTGACCTACTTCTGAATGCTATATATATGCGTATGTTGGCACTCATTGTTTGATATTTGGAGGCCAATATCCTTGAGATCATTATTTCCAAAGTGCTCCTCCTCTATACCATTCCAGTCAGCAATATTCAATTGTTCTTCTTCAAATTTGTGTCTAGAATAAGAGTCACCACGTTTTTACTGTGCGGAGTTGAGTGGAGAGCTACAAAAACTAATGTGTGGATTTTAGTGGTTACACGAACATAGAGACTTGGAGACTGCTCTACTTTCTTGCTTGTGACTAGTAGACTACGTTTTGGTAAAGATTGCATGTTGTTTGGAAAAGACCGTGTGGGAAATATCAAATATCAAGGATTGACATTGTGACTTGTGTACATTGCAGTCGCATATTGTTGGGGTGACTTGAAAGAAGAACATCCCTTTTGTCAGAAGTGTCAACTCTTGCATTCACATGTGGTTATATTATACGAGGACTGGACGCTCGATTTTGTAGCGAATGTAGCTACTGCTATACCTCCAGTGGAATGAATTTTTGCGTTCCCGTAACCAAGTATATTGTTAAGGGAGCATGCTGTCTACCATATAAAGGATATCCTCAAGTCCATAACCATGGAATAGTTCACGACATCTTGACTGGCTCAAGTCCAAAAACACTTTGAGTGGCACTTGTTTCGAGTAGCCAGCATGTAGACCTAGGCGTACCGAGAATGGTAAAAAATTAATAAAGTGGTGTGTCCCAAGGAGGGGTGGAGGATGTCATTTAATAAAGTGGTGTGTCCCAAGGATGGGTGGAGGATGTCATTGCAAAAACACTAAAAAGATAATTAGTGGATGGAACTCGACTTAGGCAGGGAATTAAGTAAAAAAAAAGTTATTTTTTTAATGAAGATTAACATAAAACACTTATATAATTATTATATAAACTCAAATAATTTATAATAATTTTAAATAAGTATTTAAACCTTTGGAGAATATTTTGGTAAAAGGTGATGTCTAGTTTTCCAAACAAACAATGGTAAGCTAGACATTTGACTCAATGGAGTGGTGCAAGACAAGCTAGATTGGGAATTTGACGAGATGGGAAAATTGGAGAATTTGGACACAAAAGAATTTAAGGTGCAAACAAGCTTGGTAAAATTTGTGCATTTTGGAAAAAGTTCAAAAATTTTAACAGGGAAGACTTTGGTACTAATAGTATGCATCCAGTGTTCATATGGCGTTAGATTTATTGTTTGAAAGAGAATACCTCTCTTTGAAAGGGAACATGGCGATCAATTTTTTTTGTTGGAGTTAAAAGCAAAGAAACAACTTCAAAGTTCAGAGCTAGTTCTTGTGTGATTAAAAGAAGGTTTGCTGACATGAAAACTAAGTTAATCTTCATTCACACTTTCTCGTTTTGATTATTATATATTTATTTTCTTGATCATCCTAGAGAGGCTTAACCATCTATTATGGCTTGACTTTAAAAGTGTTGCAATCTGTCAATCAATGCACTAATTTTTCAAGTTGAGTGTTCTTTAGAGAAATCGTAATTCCAATGTAAGAAAGTATAAGCACCCCTTTTCCATCATTTGGCAAGATGGTGTTAACTATTTGAAATTTTATTCTCATATCAATCCTTACAGAATTCTATTTAAGGGTGCTAGCTCAATGGTAGAGCACCTACCTTATAGGTAGGAGGTTGGTGGTTCGATTCCATTGTGCCCTATTTATATTCTGAAACCACTAAAAAGAGATAAATGACTAAAAAAATGACCAAAATTTGCATATAAACGACCACCATTACAACATGAGAGATAATTGACCAAAAAAATGACTAAAATATGCATATGAATGACCACTTTTGAGTTGGCAATCACTGGTAGCAAATTAGCGGTCATTTATCACGTGACTATTAATGACCAAATATATTACCAAATTAATGACCAAATATACGACCAAATATATGACCACAAGATAAGCTATAAATGACCAAGCTAAATATGACCACATTTTTGGTCTCGTGATATATGGCCACTAATTTGTTACCAGTGTTCACCAACTCAAAAGTGGTCATTTATATGTGGATTTTGGTCAGTTTTTTGGTCACTTATCTCTCATTTTGTACTAGTGAAGGAATCTATGCTAGGAGGAAACTTATCACTTTCAGTAGACTGTGGGAAGAATGCTCACAGGAAGAATCTCGAATTGTAGCTTGAGAAGAAAAGATGGGGAATGAATACCAAGCTCTCATAGCACACTCCAAAAGACATGATGATAAGAAGGGACATCACCACAGTAAGAAAGAAAACAATCACCATCAGAATCAAAGGGGCAACTTCAGATCTCAAAGAAATATAACAAATGCCCGATGCTTTACATGTGATGAAAAGGAACACTATGCCAGGGATTGTCTCAGAAACAATAAAGATGTATCTCACAAAAGGAAGAAGAACATCAAAAGAAGACATCATGGTCATGCTGCAGAGGATGATGAACCTCCCAGAAAGAGGGCTAGAGAAGATAGTGAAGATTCTTCAAGTGATGAAGAATATGTTTTGATTTCTGCTCTCACTGGAACCACTACTCATGGAAGTAATGATTGGCTTATAGACAATGGGGCTTTTTAACACATGACAAGATTCAAGGAATCCTTTATGAACTTATCTGAACATGAATCACCCCACAAGGTGAAACTTGGGGATGACTACCAGTATCCAATAAAAGGAAGTGGTGAAGCCTCCTATAAACTAGACTTTGGAAAGTCTATGAAGATGAAAGATGTACTATATGTTCCAGGTCTCAAGAAGAATGTACTCTCCATATCTGCATTGGATGCAAAAGGAATGAGGGTTGCATTTGTAGATGGCCAAGTCCTAATGTGGCCAAAGGGTAAGACTATTGATGATGCAGTGGTGATTGGAGAGCAATAGGTAGGTTTATACAAATTGAAGGGCCAACCAAAACAAGCCAGGGTCCATGATTCAGTAGAGCCAAGTGAACTTTGGCATAGAAGGCTTGCACACATGCACTATAGAGAATTACCAATTGCAAGCAAAGCTATAGAAGGTCTTCCTAAAATCCAAACAAAGCATGAAGGCATTTGCAAAGGTTGTGCAAAGGGAAAGAATACAAAGAAGATATTTCCAAGCAGTAAAAGCAAGGCAAAAAGAATCTTGGAAATCATCCACTCTGATTTATGCGGTCCGATGTCATCCAGTTCTCTGAGTGGGTATGTATACTATGTTTCCCTCATTGATGATTTCTCTAGGAAGACTTGGGTTTACTTCTTGAAGAACAAATATGAAGTGTTTGACAAGTTCAAGGAATTCAAAGCCTTGATAGAAAACCAAACTAACATGAAGATCAAGATCTTTAGATCCAACAATGGCGGAGAATTCACTTCAGGTGACTTCAAGAATCTATGCAGTGATTCAGGGATTAAGAGGGAGTTGACTAATTCTTACAATCCACAACAGAATGGGGTTGACGAAAGGAAGAATAGAACAATCATGGAAGCAGCTAGGGCAATGCTTCATGACCAAGATCTACCTATGCACTTATGGGATGAAGGAGCAAGAACAACTGTATATGTGCAGAACAAAACACCTCATAAGATACTTGAGAAAAAAACACCAGAAGAAGTGTTCACTGGTAAGAAACCAGAAGTTAGCCATCTCAAAATATTTGGCTGTCCAGTGTACACTCACATCCCAAAAGAAAAGAGGACAAAGTTAGATCCTTCAGGAAAGAAGGGCATATTCGTGGGTTACAGTGAAAGCTCGAAGGATTACAGAATCTACTTTCTAGGATTCAAGAATATTGACATCAGCAGGGATGTAACATTTGATGAAGGCTCAGCATACATCAAATCGAGAAAGACACCTGTTGAAGACAATGAAGAACCCAAAATATCTAGAACACAAGACACCACAATGAATGAAGCAATTCCTGAAGAAGATCATGAGATGGAAGATTCACAACAACCTATAGATCCACCTCATGAGAAGAAATCTCACAAGAGGAAACCAAAATGGGCTAGAGAGCTCATCCAAGATGCAGAAAGGTATGGCATTGCAGAAGAGGAACACAGAGAAAGGAAAAGGACAAGATCACACACCAGCTATGTTGCCTTACTCTGTGATATCATGAACAAAGAACCTTCCAGTTATGAAGAAGCAACGGAAAAGAAAGAATGGAAGGATGCCATGGTCGAGGAATACCGGTCGATCATGAAGAATGATGTTTGGGATGTGGTCCCAAGACCAGATGGGAAGTCTGTGGTGACTTCCAAGTGGATATATAAGATCAAGCATGCTGCAGATGGTAGCATAGAGAAATACAAAGCTAGGTTCAGAAAGAAGGGATTGATTATGAAGAAACTTTTACTCCTGTGGCCAGATACACTTCCATTAGATCAGTACTTAAGGGATTGATTATGAAGAAAATTTTACTCCTGTGGCCAGATACACTTCCATTAGATCAGTACTTTCTCTGGCTATAGTGATGAAATGAAAGGTACACCAGATGGATGTCAAGACAGCTTTCTTGAATGGTGTAGTTGAAGAGGAAGTGTATGTGGAGCAGCCACTCAGGTTTGAGACACATGACCGAGGTTCACATGTGTGCAAACTGAAGAAAGCCCTATATGGTTTGAAACAGGCACCTAGGACTTGGTATGGCAGGATAGATGGCTTCCTATCCAATTTGGGCTTTACCAAGAGTAAAGTGGATTCCAACCTTTACTACAAGGTTGAAGAAGGAAATCCAGTGATACTGCTATTGTATGTGGATGACCTGTTTATAATAGGTGAGGATAGATTGATTGCCGACATGAAGAGGAAGCTTGCTGCCGAGTTTGAGATGAAGGACTTGATGCACTACTTTCTTGGTATGGAGGTGTGGCAGAGTGCAGATGGAATCTTCCTTGGACAAGGGAAGTATGCAGTAGAGATCCTGAAGAGGTTCGGGATGATGGACTGAAAGGCCATGGCCACACCTATGGCATCGAACCTAAATCTTCTGTGTGATGCTTCATCTCATCCGGTTGATGCTACGATGTATCGTCAGATGATTGGGTCCTTGATGTACCTGACGAATACAAGACTAGATATCTACTTTGCGGTGAACACTTTGAGCCAGTACTTGACAGATCCGAAACATGTTCACCTGATAGCTGCAAAGCATATTCTGAGGTACCTGGAGGGTACAGTTGACTATGGGCTCAAGTATGAGGCGAATCAAAAGTTTAACCTGGAGGGTTATGTTGATTCGGATTGGGAAGGAAATGCCATTGATGGAAGAGCACTTCGGGGTGTAGCTTCAGTATGGGATCTAGTATGATCTCTTGGTTTAGCAGGAAGCAGTAATGTGTGGCACTGAGTATAGCCAAAGCAGAGTATGTTGCAGCTTGTTCGGCTAGTTGTGAGGAAGTATGGATTAGGAATCTACTATATTATTTGTTTGATCTCCAGCTGAGTGCTACTTGTATATATTGTGACAACCAAGGTTGTGTGAAGTTGTCGGAGAACCCAGTGTTCCATGACAAGTCAAAGCACATTGAGATCAAGTATCACTATATCAGGGATATGGTGCAGAGAGGAGCAGTCAGGCTCCTGTATGTTGCGATGGACAAGTAGATAGCCGATGTGTTGACCAAGCCGCTGGCCAGAGTGAAGTTTGAATACTTCATAGGGAGACTTGGTGTACTTCAAATCGAGAATACTTCCAAGGGGAAGTGATGAGTCCGGAGGAACAGATGCACATGATCCGTTCTCACATAGTGAGATGTAAGTGCTGGAGACATTCTCAGATAGTGATAGATGTGTTCTCCTATGTTGAGATGTAAGGGCTAAAGCCTTTTTTCAGATAGTGATAGATGTGTTCTCCCACGGTGAGATGTAAGGGCCAAGTGAGCCTTTCCGACATGGTGACAAATGTGTTCTTCCATGGTCATGATATAAGTGTTGTGCCTTTCCGACATGATGGTAGGTAGGTCCTCCCATGGTGACATGGTCGTAGGTAAGTCCTCTCATGGTCGTGATGTAAGTGCTGAGCCTTCTCCGAATGGTGATATATGTGGTCTCCCATGTCGGTGGTGTAAGTGTTGTGTGATGCGCATCTGGGTTGTGCTCCGTGGGACTATGAGGTGATCTGAAGACGATGATGTGCCAGTATGGTATACAGGTTTTGCAGAGGCATGTAATCAGTCTTGAGATGCTCTTGCAGGTTTAGCAGAGGCAGTGTAATCAGTCATGGGAGATCTTGCAGGTTTTGCAGAGGCAGTGTAATCAGTCCTGAGGTGTAGCTACTTGATGGCTTGCTCGTAGAAGATGATAAAGACCTAAATGGAGGCTAGGCCTACAGCCAGCATGAAAAAGGGTGGGCTCTGTAGATGATGAAGACCTACAGGTGGTGGGCCTACATACAGTATGAAAAAGGACTGGCTCTGTAGAACTTCCTATGACAAGTAGATTGAATATTGATTGAGATAGCAGCATCAGTGACGATGACGATGATGATGATTCGATGATGATGATCCAGTGATGATCTAGAGAAGAAGGATTGTGCTAGTAGATCTGTGTCGATAAATACCTTCCTAGTTAAGAGGGAGTGTTGATGTATATGTAACTTCAGAATCTATTTCACCTATGTATATTGTACTCCTATAGATATGGTATTATTCCTCTATACGTAAGTGTTGTCATTTGTATTGACAAGTGTCATAACTTGTTGTGATGTGTTATTAGACCACCAAGTGTGGGTTCACCCTCGATTAGTATAACAACGGCTTATTAGACTGAGTTAGACAAGTCGGCCCTATTAGGTTATGAGCCAGGTCAGGTCATGTATAAATAGAGTGTGGGAGGCACTCTATTTGATCATCTCATTATTCACTTCTACACTACTCGGAAAGTGGCGCACAAGCAAGGAGGAGGTTCAGCTGCTAGGAGAAGACTATCTCTTGTACTTGGGTTGTATCATTGCTGTTTCTATCTCTGAAGAAGTTGTGGTGTTTTTCACCTTTATGGTTTTCCCTAGTGAAACTATGTGTGTCTATTGTCTCATGTGATTGATATGCATTGTTATACTTGATATGTTGTACATGTTATTCTCTCAGTAAATATCCTAGAGTATATTGAAGTAATGCTAAAAATCTAACAGCACTGTGATTCAGGATTGCATCATCCTTGGACTTATGTCCTAAAGTGATAGGGATTGATCATCTTGTAAGTGGATCGGGATTGCATCATCCTTGGAATTATGTCCTAAAGTGATAGGGATTGATCATGCCGTAAGTGGATTAGGATTGAATCATCCTTGGACTTATGTCCTAAAGTGATAGGGATTGATCATCCGGAAAGTGTATCGGGATTGCATCATCATTGGACTTATGTCCTAAAGTGATAGGGATTGATCATCCCATAAGTAGATCTGGATTGAATCGTCCCTATACATGTTGTGGTGTCTTAAATTGATAGGGATTGATCATCCCATAAGTAGATCTGGATTGCATCATCCCTAGACATGTTGTGGTGTCTTAAATTGATAGGGATTGATCATCCCGTAAGTATATTTGGATTGCATCATCCCTAGAGATGATATGGTGCTTAAATTGATAGGGATTGATCATCCCGTAAGTGGATCAGGATTGTATCATCCTTGGACTTATGTCCTAAAGTGAAAGGGATTGATCATCCCGTAATTGGATTATGTGTATGCAGATAATGATGTTGTTGATCGGGAGATCTAGATGATGATGTTGATGATCGAGAGATACAGATGATGTTGTTAATCAAGAGATCCATATGGTGTTGTTGATCCAAAGATACAGATGATGTTGTTTATCGGGAGATCCAGATGATGATGTTGTTGATCGGGATATCCATATGATGATGTTGTTGATTGAGAGATCCACATGATGCTATTGATTGGGAGATCCAGATGATGATGTTGTTGATTGAGAGATCCAGATGATGTTGTTGATCAGGAGATCCAGATGGTGATGTTGTTGATCGAGATATCCAGATGATGATGTTGTTGATCGAGAGATCCAGATGATGTTGTTGTTGTAGCTGATTGAGTGATCGAGTGCTGCAGAAGATGAAGACTCAATACTAAAGATGTTGATGTTCCAGTATTGAAGATATTGAAGATTTTCCAGTAGTTGTTTGAGTTATTGATGATGATTGAAGAGAATTTCTAATGATTTATAGATGTATCACTATGATGTAGTTGATGACTCCTTGCTCCTGCAAATGTTATTAGAATATCCTTCTTGTTAAGGGGGAGTGTTGAAATATTGTAACTTCAAAGAATATTCTATTTGTACTTTATTATTACTCATCTAGAGATGTTTTATTCCTCTGTAGGGATGTTATTATTATGTAAATTCATTGATGTAAATACTCCCATGTAAGTCGGAGAAATAGATCCCCTAAGAGTCATTTCTAATGGGGTGTTTAAGTCCCCTATATGGGTCGGACTAGTCAGCAAGAGAATAAACTATTGAGGCCGACTTGTCAAGTGTAAAATTCAAGTTAATGTAAAATATAAATAGAGGAGGTGTGTTCCTCATTTAACACACACACTCAATCACTTGTGAATTCGCATAGGGGAGACAGAGATCTGCAAAGGAGGAGAAGGAGCTCTTGTTTGGGGATTTCATATTTGTACTTTTGATAATCTATATTGAGGAATTTTTGCTGGGTTTTCTACCCCATGAAGGTTTCCCAGGATAAATTGTGTCTCTTATGTTTATGTTGTGCTTGTTGTTCTTTCAGTGATCCTGTATATGCTATTGTTGTGAAATTGAATGGAATACTAATTTTATCTATCTTAGCATATTGAATCTTAACATCATGGAGCTAGGTATACCTCATAGAGAAAGAATGAGCATAGAAATTGAGTTACAATGAAAATTGCAGTAAAAAAGAGCAGACAATTGAACATGCATGAGAACTTAGATAGGAATAGAATAATGTCACATGATCCAATCATCTGTAGTGCCCCTAGAATACCGCAGACCTTTAGGGCACCTATTTGAGTGACCCGAATGATTGAAACATTAATAAAAAGACCCCTTGATGTTATATTGAGTATATTCATGGCTACAACTCATTGTGAATCAATAAAATAATGATATATGTGTATCTGGATAGTTGATGTAAACAAATGATTACATGTTGTTTAACGATTAAGTTTGATTATGAAAAATGTACATGTGAATGATGATTAACGACTAGCTGTATGATTGATTATGTTTGTGAGAAATGTGTGTAGCGGCAAGTGAAACGGCTCAGCGACGGACACACAAGGGAATTGAAGGGTCGTAGAGTACGGATAAATCACACACAGGGAGATCGATGATGATGTCGACTTCCGATGCAATACCAGGCTTGAGCAGATAAGCACTGAACGGCTTGCTCAAGAGGAAAGCATGGGGGCGTACAAGGTGGGCCACGATGGATTTGGTCACGTACAAGTTGGGGGCGCGCAGTGAGAACAACCTCACTTCTCAGTGCCATTAGTCCCTAATAGTGTGTAGACGGAGGATGGAAGGTAACGACTTTTAAAATCCCTACATGAAGTTCCTGCAAGTCAAAACAAAACGATGACGGCAGAAGGGCCCGACGGTGCAGTACCCTGTCGAAAACGAAAAGAGTGGACGCAAAGACCCAACGATGTGGTACCTTGCCAAGGAATGCAAACCACGGATGATTGGACCCGACGGAGTGGTGCCATGTCGGGGAAATGAAATTAAGGAACAGGGAATCCCAACGGCGTGGCACCGGGGTCCTAGTGAAAATTATTATTAAACTTAACTGCATAAAAACATATAAGTTTGCACCTAGAACATTACTTAGAAATGCATTTGAGCACTTTAGGCATTTGCACATAAATGATTACTTTGTCATTTAAATAATATTAAATGTTATTTAGATATTTGCATATAAAGGAATATTTTTGAGCATTTAAAATATTATAAATCTTTATTTTAGGAGAAAAGTAGAATCCTAATCATGGACACCTAGTCAACTCAAAGCTAGGAGTTAAGTAAAATATCTAGGGGACAAACATGAGCAAACTTAGGAATGTTGGTGCAACTCCTAGAAAAACTGACACTTGGATGGGTGAGTATTCTTAAATTGAAAATTTAATAAAATATGTATTTTTGCATGAAGCGACATGTGTCGCATGGAATTTCCCTTTAAAAGGAAGGCTTTGGGAATGGGTAAAGGGCCCAGACCCTGGATGACTATCATAATTTTGAGTTACCTCATGACTTGTTGCTATTGAGGGTTTAGCTGGAAACTTTGGTGGGGGGGAATCCCAAGCTGAGTTTCCCAAGTGAGTGTGTGAGCTCTACAACCCAAAGCTTGGGGGAGGCCATGCGACTGAAATCATGATCCTATGGTTGGGTGGCGAAGCTAATGGTTGCTTTGCCAATTTTCAAATGAGCTTCTGCTGGAGGGGCAAAACAAGCGAAGTGGACGTCAAGGGCAAGCAAGATCGGAGTGACGATGACGACTCCTCCTCCAGCAATAGATTCGACCTGCAGTAACAGGTATTGTGTTTTTGTTAGTTCTCGAATTTGATAAGTTTTATTAATGATTATGCATCATAATGGTTATATTTTGTTTTAAGTTTCTAATAATTTTTAAGTAAGTACAAAATGGGGGGTCCCTACATTGGTCTCAGACCCTGGATGACTATCGAATTTTGAGTTACCTCATGACTTTCTACTATTGAGGGTTTGGCTGGAAACTTTGGTGGGGGGGAATCCCAAGCTAAGTTTCCCAAGTGAGTGTGTGAGCTCTATGACCCGAAGCTCGGGGGAGGCCATGCGACTGAAATCATGAGCCTATGGTTGGGTGGCGAAGCTAACGGTTGCTTTGCCAACGGTTAAACGAGCTTCTGCTGGAGGGGCACAACGAGCGAAGTGGATGTTAAGGGAAAGAGGGATCGGACTGACGATGATGACTACTCCTCCAGGAACAGATTCGACCTACAGTAACAGGTATTGTGTTTTTGTTAGTTCTCGAATTTTATAAGTTTTATTAATGATTATGCATCATAATGGTTATATTGTGTTTTAAGTTTCTAATCATTTTTAAGTAAGTACAAAAAGGGGGGGTCCCTACATAATCAATATAGTCAACAATGATGTTACAAGCGAGAGACTTCAAATCACCTAGGAGAATTTGAATCATAGTCTGTCTATCATAGTAATTGTCACCTCTATCAATGCTCTGTAGCTCCCAAACTCAGTTAAACTCAACCAAATCTCTGTTAACTGACCCAAGAGGGCGCAATCATGATTTTTTCATGCAAATCACTTAGAAAAGGGCATATGAGACCACAATTAGTGGCGATTGGAGCATAAACCCCCCACAAGAGTCAACTAACTCAGGTGGACTAAACTAGACACTGATTTGGCTCCTAAAATCTATGGAACTGCCTCTAGTGGTCCTAAAATCATGCATGCAGGGCGCATTAGGTGACTAATGGGTCCTAGATGACATCTGCACAACAATAGGGGAAAATAACATCACTAAGTGCTAGCAAATGGTAAATAATGCAAGTAGGAAAATGATGGAGTATTAAAATATCCTAACACCCTCAAATGAGAACCAACTCAACAATATGTAGGAACCAACGTACTAGGAACACCAATCTCCTCATTTGGGAACCAACTGAATAATATGTAGGCACAAACCTATTGGAAACACCAATCTCCTCCATTGAACACCAACTCAGTGATATGTAGGCACCAACCTACTAAATAATTAGGCATAATAATTTTGACATAATTATGTCAAATATTACCCCATAATTAGCTTCAAATTTGCTTCATAACCTACCTCAGATTTGCTTCATAAGTGGCTTCAAATCTACCTCAAATCCTACCTCAAATATACTTCAAAATATGTCATAAGATCATATTCAAACCATTTCCAAAATATGTCATGTTCACCTTCTACATGAGCCTTACCAAGAGAAGAACCATTAGAAAATCTTCTAAGATCACATCTCAATGCAAACCATGAAAGATTCTTCCTAGCAATGAAATTTCCATACAAGAATAATAGATCACATATTCAAGACTTCCCCTTCCATAAGTGTGCCTCCTCCTCCTTAGAGCACCTTAGAAAACCCATAAAAAACTTCAAGAAATCATTTTCAAATATCACAAAAAATCCTCAAGAAAACATCTTCAAACGACTCCTTACAAGTGCCTCTCCTTCTCTCTATTCCTCTTAGAATTGTGCATTACTTAGGAGAAGAACTCAACTGATGATAAGATGATAAAATGAGAGTGGTGATCCTCTTATTTATACATTTCTAGGGTTATTTTCGGGGATCCTTCTTCTTTTCGAGCCAACCTTTTTCCAAGGATCCACAAGCAGAGACAATTTTAAGAACCCCCTTAGATTTCTATGTATAATAAATGGGAAAATCCCCAATATGATATATAGGAAAATATGAAGGCTATTTTATCAATGTTATATTATGTATATATATATATTTGGTGAATCTCTCAGTGAATTATATAATATTGTAAAATCTTGGCAAATCTTTCACTAAATTATAAAACCTTGTAAAATCTTGGTGAATCTATCACTAAATTATAAAACCTTGTAAAGGCTTCACGAATCTTTTACTAAATTATAAACTATTGTGAAGTCTTCTTGATTTTTTGATAAATTATAAAACCATATATATTAATAGGAAAACATATACATAAAATACTAAATAAGATATAAATATTAATACATCATCACATAACAAGCCCACTTTTAGTGATAGTTTGGTACCGCACTCTAACTATCACAATACATAGAAATTCATCGTACTCTAGGAATATTCTTGGAAAACGACAATGAAATATTTCATCACCAGGAAAAATAGAATCAATATTAATATTTAATAATAAGAAATTGTTAGACTTAAAGTAGATTGTCTTGGAGATGAATTATGTTACATTTAAATAAAATTTTAAAAAAATATTTAAAAAGAAAGTATTTTCATAAATATTTTAGTTAAACTAATATTTATCTAATAATCCAAGAACAAACAAATAACTTCAAAAAATATTTTTTTTCTCCTTTAATGTGGTTCACAATCCGGAGAGGAATTGCTACATCCATGGGAAGAATTCACAGGGGGGCCATTCGAAGGAGCCTCACCCCGTTGACTCTGATTACAAAATCCTAACCCAATGGGGACATCAAGTGAGACCCTTATATATCAATGCATAGCCATCTAGGGATTTGACCATGAAACCTTCTTCTTCTAACTCACGACTCTCAACCACTTGAACTAGCCCATCAAGCTAACTTCAAAAAAATACTTTATATAATTTTAATTTTAAAATTTTAAAAATTATTTTCAAACTTCATTATCTTTATATCCATATGAATAAAATAATTCTTATATTTACAAATTTATACTCAAACCTTACCATTGATTCATAAGGTCTCAATTATTTCAATAAAAACCTATGTCAAACTCTATGTAATTCATACTGCATGAAAATAATCCTCTTTCTCATTATTAGCATGACAAACTTTAAAAAAAATAAAAAAGTTCAATCCACTTCCTAATTATTATCTCCAAGAACATGAATCCACTAAATAATTAAAACCAATCCACTAAACAAAATCATGAATTACTATCATAACATAAAGTCACCCATTAACTCGATCGATGGAGGAGGAAGAGGAACGAAAACGAAGACCGATCAATCTACAATTGGAAGGGAGAGGGACATTTAATGGAACACACATTAAATTGAGGAAGAAAACATAAACTTTATAGAAGCAATAACATTTTTTTATTCCTAATAAGTTGCTTAATATTTATATATATTGATTTAAGCATTATGATTTACATAAAGTTATACTAATATTGATTTATTTCACTTATGTAACGAAGTGGAGACTACACAAGTCTAATAAAAAAAGCATGAATTCTTATCATTATAACACACACAATTAAAAAATGGCTTTAACATCAATTTTTTTATTGCTTTAACATTGTCATAGTAAAGTAGTTACCTTGTTTACATTTATGATCTATCAAACTCCAATTAAATGATTGAATCAAATTTAATCAAATTTAGAAACAAAGACCTTTTTTTTCAGGTTTACATATTGATTATTATAAAAGTGTTATTAACACGGGTTTTTTTTAAGAATTGTTAAGAATTGTTAAATGCTTGAATGATTACTATGTAAACAATAGTGAATTAATAGGCTAGCTTCCATACTCAACTCAAAAATTTTATTGGTTGTCTTCTTGCATTTGAATTCTTGAACCAATAGAATTTCAAGAAAATGATTCGACCATAATGGTTGATTTAGCATATTTGTCATGATAAAAACTACTTTTTAATTTATATATTCAACTTATCTCCTTATGGTTTTACTCAAATTTTGAGCATGAGCACTTGTTGGATGCAAAATTCAATTCAGCATCCAATGAGTACCCACATTGCATACTTTTAAGGGACTCCAATTCACAAAAAATAAGAAATACATTATATAAAATGTGTTATTTTGCAAGAAATACAATAAAAATGTGTTACTTGATAGTAACACGTTTTTAACGTATTTCTTATGTTTTGTGGGTTGGGGTCCATCAAAAATATTCAGTGTGGGTACTCGTTAGATGCAGAATTGAATTCTATATACAATGATTGATTTCTCTCGAAATTCGAGTAAAACCACATGGAGATAAGTCTAAAATATGAAAAAAGTAGTTTTGTCTCATTTCTTTCAAAATTTATAATGGTTATTTTATTATTTTACTTAGGAGGCCCATTTTAGACCTAAAATTTTCTCTAATGATATGTTGTCACCGAGGTCACTGAAGACATGCAAACATGCTTGTGTACAACATTCATTGTACAACCTCCACACAATTCTGCACGTACAAAGTTACAAAGTGCATAAACTATATAATATTTAATTCATATATAGACTACGAAATTTCAAATTAGAGGTTAGCAAGATGGAGATTCTCTCACAAAAATAGAAAAGAAATTTAATCAAAAGGCAAAGGTAATTTCAAGAGAGCAATACCAACGCATATAGGTATGCTTTTAATGAATCACAAGTGTGGGAGAATCTTACCAAGAAACTAATAGATTTCCTTATGTATCTTAATTCATCCCAAGAGGTCCCTGCATACGAAATTTAGGAAGTGTCAGTCAAATAACACACAAAATCATCAATTCTAACATAGGATCATATACACCTTTCTACGTGGAATCCAAAAAAATAGATTTAAGCATTTCATACGTTCTCTGATGCTTCACATATCAATTTTCCAAATTTGCAATTCCATATTTAATGTAATTATCATTGATAAAAGAGAAACATTAACACTGCAATAGTAGGCTAACCAACCACAAAAAACAATCTCAAACCTACAAAAATCCTTTGAGAACCATAAAATTCAATAAACAAAATAAGAAATAACTCAAAATACCTTAAAACACCTAAAGAAAAAGAAGCAACAAAGACAATGGGATTCCAGGTTGCTCCACTATTACAACATAATTTTCCACCTTGTGAGCATCAGCATTCTTTGGCCTTCAGGATCCATTTCACTGACTCAGATTCACTTTATGTCCTCCAGAATACACATTTTTCCCTATTTTTCCTCTTGTACGCTTGCTGTCCCATTATAGCCAGCGTACACACAGGCTGTTCCACTCTAGCCAGCGAGTACCAAGTAAAATGGTAAAAATCAATAGAAAATTACTTTTTACTCCCAAAAAGCGGTCTTAGGGTGACCTTTGGCCCTCCAAATTCCCCGAAACGCCTCGATGTGTCCTTTCACTTACCTTTGGAAGGCTATATATTGAGCTCTTATGGCATATGGAAGGGAGGAGAAAGAGACAGCAAGATAACTCTAGTGGATTTTTGCCGTGACTTGAGTCTACACTCATTGATCCTTGTTGTTGTGAATTCCTTATATTCACCTTCCAAACTCCTTTCATAGTTTGAGTTTTCCATTACATGGAGGATTGAAGTGGTGGAGGCACAAGTGGAGAGACCTAGTTCTTTGTTCAGATTGGTTGCTAGCAAGAGGTCATATCTTGTACTTCTTGTTATTCATTAATGGAAATACTCATTTTCTCATCCAATTGATATTGTGAATATTGTTAAATTACATTGGGTTATATTTGCTTATAATATCATGGATCGTGCTATTGATTATGCTAATGTCTTTCACATACTATATGCACTTTCTTGTACTTGTTGTTGAGACTAATCTATAGGTTCAAGTGTAGAAGTTGAAAGCTCAACGGGGATCTACTTCGAACATCCGGTTGGTTGGTCTTTTCTCCATTATCTTAGCATTGTCATTTATATAGCATTGCATTGGGAATTGAGTCATTTTCTTGTAGTCAGGTGTCTGTTGTGGTCTGCCCCAAGCCATAAGAAGTTTTCTCCGTAATAGAAATGGTGACTTTGCTGGGGAGAACATCCATTTTTGGGGATTTTTAGGCATTTGCCCTTATTTAGAGTTGTTGCGTGTCGAGCTTATGTGTCATTGATTGTCCGTTGGGATATACTATAGAAAACAAGCTTTTTCTGGGTGATGGGGCTCTCTTTTTGCTCATTTTCCTTTCCCTATACGTAGGCCAACTTAGTTTTTCCTGCGTCTACCCGCCTCTGTTTGCACTGTATCCCACGTCTACCCACAGTTTTACTTTCGACAGTAGTGTAAAACTCTAGGATTGATTGATTTATGGTCTTAGATTATTTTTGGGTTGGTTTTGAGTGTTCCTAAGTCTTAATTGGCCTCATTCCTGACTGTTCCATGCCCTGTTTGTGACCAGAAACTCCTATTTTTCTTTGTTTTGAGCCTTGTTGGTTTTCCACCATTTTTTATTTTCTAGCTCAATACATTGGATGAGTCTCACTGTTTGGGATTTGTTGGGTAGTCTTAGTGATCTGCTCTGCATTTCTTTAACCAGATAGGTAGATTTCGCTTGCATTTTTTCATTTCATTATATTGAAAAAATACAAAAACATAGTTTTGCATTTTCCTTTCCATTATAAGAGAAAATACAAAAACATTTGCTTTCCATCCTGCATTTTGCATATCAGTGTGTGTTCTTTCATCCAGGATCTGCTTTTGCATTAGAAATTTAAAAGAATTGCATTTTATTTCGAACCGTTGGATTGGTTATCATTTTAGTGGAATTTGTTTTATTGGATAGATGAGTCTAGAGTTTTTTGATTGTCCATACTATTGAGTCCTATACATCATCAGTTTCACGACCATATCCTTGAGTAATTACAACCATTTAAAATCAACGCTTAATCTTAAAATTGATTAGAATGATTTTTCTTTTATAGGGTGCACCAACTAGTATAGGTTTAGAGTCGTGGAATAGATCATTGTGAGTTAACAATCCAAGACTACTAGACGAAACATTATGTGTCTAACTAGGCAGTGGTGAAACCCATAATATACATCAGTGTTCTCAAGAAGCTCTACTCAGACCAGAGTTAAGCACGAGGTCATGGGAGGTTGGTTGCGGAGATAGCCCTCCAATAGTGTCCAAACGTGTGAGATATTTCCAAGATTTGTTCGTGTACGGGGGCTCTTGAGGGATCTGCACCTCTTGATTTTCGAGCTTAGCTACCCTGCCCATTAAAAGGGATCCCACCTGCGACTATCCGCTTGAGCATTGGTTATATTGTGGTGACCTTAGTTTCCTTACCTAGGTAACATATAGGGCATTCGTAGTGGTTATATTGAGGTTGTCCCGAGTCAGATAGGGGTTGGACAACACAGTTTCCTGTTGTATAGGGATTTGACCTTGTGCACGCAGTGAAGTATGGGAACCCTTATAACTAATTCTGTTACCTTCGGTTATAGTTTGGAAGTCTCAACCCTCTCCTAGGAAAGACATACCGGCTGTAGTATCGGGAGGTCCCTTGAGCCAGTCGTGTTTGTGTGCATTTGGCTGTAGTTTCTTTAGGTGTGTGCTCTTTGATCGTTAGTTTGGCTATTAGGGGATGCTTTGATTTATTGACCTTTCAGAGGTATCGTGGCGTGAGGTCCAAATCTCCACCAGTCTCGTCGGTTTTCTGGTTTACCAACCACCGAAGTTACACATCGTGTTCAGAGGGGACGCTGGAAGGCCCTCTCCGATTCTTCTAATTCTTCTGAAATGCTACACACTGACATTACCGCTAGTTTTGGCATGGGAGAAATCCCTACAACTCCATCGGGTAGAGTTGAAGATTCCTTTACTCCTCCTACTCCTAGAGAGGCATGGGGGGGCGATCCACTCATACAAGAGACTCAACCTCTTCTGTTTGGATCTACTCCACCTGAGGACGTCCCATTCGATCCTTCGAATCCATTGAATTTCCTATATGGGATTCCAATTTTGCATGTTAACACAGGTCCTACGACCACTACGAATGCTACTTCGTTCTCTCATGCTATGCCTAGTTACAACACAGTTGATCCATCCACTATGTTTGGTAGTCATGCTAGCACTAGTCATGGTGTTAGCAACATTGCGCCCACTGGGGGCAATACCCTCACTGGGGGCACCACATTTTCTACTCACACACACAATATGGGGACCAGCCATATCCCTCCTAACAATACAAATTTTAGAGGAAGGTCGCCTCCTAGGACTAGCCCTCCTGGTGGGAACACTGTTCATAATACGGCTCACATTCCACAGTATAATATACATGCCTCTACACGTCAACCTAGGACCACTTTCGCTAATGTTAATAATCCTCCTAATACCGGGAGTGGATACATACCATATACTTTTACGACTGCAACTGCTACTCATAATGCTAATGTAGGAGGTGGGAATATACCTTATACTTATGGTCACAACACCACTGCTCCTACTACTAGTAATGCTAATGTAGGGGGTGGGAATATCCCTTATACTTATGGTCACAACTCGACTGCTCCTGCTACGAGTAATGCTTATGCAGGGGGTGGGAACATACCTAACAATTATGGTCATTACAACACGGTTCCTGCTACGATTGATACTTATATGCCCCATAATTATGGTGGTAACCCTTACTATAATACAGTCGGTGCTGGCCCTCGTTACAACCCACCTCATTACGGTGCTCATAATACTTATATACCTGCTTACCCTCAGACGGGTCAGGTTGGAGGAGGTTATCAGCCTTATGGCCAGGGTCACAGTTTTGGTCCATCTTATCCTTCAGGTCCGTATAATCAACCTTTTATGGGAGCTTATAAGCTATCTTTCTAGCTGCAGCTCCCGTTCCTTTCTCGATTGAATCTTCCAGATCTTTCGAAGCTCACGAATTATCCGGTGTGTCACGATCCTAATTGGCCTCCATTCCCTACCAAGCTCCCTTCGAACATTCCCAAGTTTGAGCGGAAGGGTGGTGAGGATCCGGGTGATCGCGTCACGACTTTTCACCTTTGGTGCTCATCAAACTTGTTAAATCACGATTTCGTTCGTTTGAGACTATTTCAATGCACCCTCACGGGGGCAACCATGAAGTGGTATGTCGAGTTTCCTGGGGGCATGTACAAGGGGTTTCAATGAGATAGCCTTGGTTTTCCTGGATCATTTCCAGATGTTGGTTGGCTACGATACTGGAACTAAACTCTTGTCTACCTTCCGCCAGAATAAGGCTACACACATATCTGATGACGTTCAAGAGTGGCGTCGATGGAAGAGGTTAGTGAAAGCCAACATTCTTCCGGAGTTTTTGTTGGAATGGTTTCTCAAGTATTTGCTTCCATAAATTTCTAAGGATGTCTCGATGTCCGCATTATGACTGAGGAACAAGCTATACTTAAAGTCTAGCAGCTAGATTTACTCTATGATCAGTCTGGCATTCTTTATGACATTATTCCTAACGCACCGCAATCATGACATGAGCCCAAGCCAGTTCTTGGACCACATGCCGATGGCATTGTTGGATCCGCAAGTACTCGATCCGTATATTTGGTTGCTAATCAAATGCAAAATTTGTCACTTAACCAATCTACTCCCGGATAGGTTCACACCTTGTCCACTTCCACCCCATCATCCGATGTACATGCTATGAAATCGACGAACCCATCAAGTAACCAGCAACCTAGTGGTAAGAAGAAGGGGAGAAATTATCGCAAGGGTGGAAATAATGGGAACAATGGTATTAATCGTAATAATCCTCTGAAAGAGAAGGCCAACCTTCCTCGGGGCGACGAAAATGCTGGTGAGGACCGTAAACCTAGGCATAAAGTGAAACTCCCTTGCAAGCTTTGTGGGGAAGATCATCTTACTCACTTGTGTCCTCAGATTGAGGAAGCATCGAAGCATCTGGCACAGAGCCCAGCTGTGTTGAAAGATCCCCTTCCACATCATCAGAACATGGCTTCGAATGCTCCCTCTACTGGTTATGGGACTAATGAAACTACAACATCTTCTTCCGATGCTGGTGGTTTTGGATGCGTGAATATGGTTAAATCAGAGGTTAGTGTTGCTACTCACCAACGTGATTATGATGCACCACAACCAAATATGGGGAATGAGCCGCCTCCTCCTCCTGATACCTATTTACATATCAATAATCCCACTGTTATGTCACGAATACCGAAAGGTGTTCTCAAGCGCTCTATACATAATACCAATGCTCGAGCTACCCAAAACTACTCTATTGTAGAAGATCTGGGTCAAAATCCATGTGCCATGTTAGCTCTTGAGGTTTTACAGGTGTGTCCTTCTCAAAGCCATGCCATTTTGTGTGCTTTAGGAGTTCAAGATGGGGGAAGTCCTAACATTATCAAGTTTGATACTACTAACATTCAACCTCGCTTACCTTACCATGTGGCTTTTCAAATCCATGTGGAGTGCCTGCAGAATGTCGTCAAAAGAACGGTGGTTGATTAAGGTGCTTCTATGTCAGTAATGTCTTTATCTTGATGGAAATCTCTTAGATCTCCTCCCTTATCCAAGTCTATGACCATGCTCACTGCATTTGACGGTTGGTCATTTAAGCCACAAGGTATTCTCCCTTCCCTTGTTGTCCGCTTGGGTGGGAAACCCGTGCCTATTGAAGTCGAGGTGGTTGATGCGCCCATCGACTACAACCTGCTCCTGGGTAGGAATTGGATTTACGCTATGAGAGCAGTCGTGTCCTTTGTATTCAGAGTTATTTGCTTTCCACACGAAGGCAAGATTGTGATGATCGACCAACTAGATTTCGTTAGTCCTTATTCCACAACATCCATGGGACATGTTGTACCCTAAGTCAAAGATTCTCAATCGGCAATTGGGAACATTGGTGTCGGATTGTACCCCTCATTGTTGGGATCTTTTGATTTCCTTGCACCCATTGCTTTTATTGGAACCATTTCCAATAATGCACCTCCTCCATTGAATAATGTACTGTTCCAGACTTCGTATTTTAACGATCGATGGACCTTTCCATACATGAGTTCAACGTTTGGAGATATTGCACATGTTTGAATGGCTATGCCACTATCTGATGCCAAGCTTTCATATCAAGATATTCAACAAGCCACTGCATAGACAGATCTTTCCTCTTCACGGACAGAGGAGGAAGATCCCATTATGTTGTCGGAATGGGCAATTGTCTCATCTTGTTCGCACAATTGTCTTGATGGTAGTTTACCTTCGGATGAAGCTATTCTTGAGGCCATGTGTGGTAGTGAAAGGCCTTGGGAAGACTTGCATTATCGCTCCCATTTTCTTCCCAACCTGGCTCTTATCAAGCAAGAATATTTTAGGACGACTCTTGCCGCGATGGTTGGTCACCCTGTGGCTCCTTGGGAATGGCATGGGATTTTTGCGGAGGGGAACATGGATAATATTTCCCCTACCATACCGATCAACATTTCTCGTACCCCCGGAAAGGTTGAGAACATTTACATCGGTGTTGATTTCTCTCCTGAAGAGGTTTGCATTTACACCGAATTGTTTAAGGAAATCCGGGAAGCTTTTTTCTGGTCATATGAGGAGATGCCAGGAATAGACCCCAGCATTGTCGAACACGATATTAGAACATATCACAATGCTAAAGCGGTTCGAAAACGCCTTTGTACTGTGAACCCTAGAAAGGCAGCCGCAATCAAGGAAGAGGTGGATAAACTGCTTAAGGATGGTTTCATCTACCCAGTTCCCCTTACTGAATGGGTGTCAAATCCCATTCCTATTGATAAGAAGCAGGGAACTATTCGTGTATGCACTGATTTTAGAGATCTAAACCATGCATGTCCGAAAGACAATTTCCCCACCCCATTCATAGATCATATTTTGGATGCTTGTGCAGGAAGCGAAGTTTTTTCATTTATGGACGGCTTTTCAGGATATAATCAGATATAGATAAAGCCCGAGGACCAACATAAGACTACTTTTATTTGTCCTTGGGGTGCATTTGGGTATTGGAAGATGCCCTTCAGCCTTAAAAATGTCGAAGCCACGTTTCAACGTGCTATGACCTACGCCTTTCATGACCTTAAACATATAGTGGAGGCATACTTGGATGATATTGCTGGCCATTCTTGCAAGAGAGTGGACCACCCCAAGCACCTCCGTTTCATTCTCGAAAGATGCATACGTTACAAGATTCGGTTAAATCCCAATAAGTGCATCTTTGTTGTGAAAACGGGTCGCCTTCTAGGTTTCATAGTTTGAAAGAGGGTATCAGTGTCGATCCTCTTAAAGTTGAGGCAATACTTTTGTTTCCTCCTCTGCGCAATTTACTTCAACTTCAGAGCCTCGAAGGGAGAGCCACTTTCTAGGCCGCTTTCTAGTGAATTATGCTAATCTTACTAAAGGTTTCGCGCTCTTGTTGAAGAAAGACACACCGTTTATCTAGGATGAGCGAGCCCAACTATCTTTCAATGCTCTTAAGAAAGCTTTGGTATCGGCCCCTTTTCTTAGTCCACCCAACTTTGTAAGAGATTTTATACTTTATGTGGCTGCGTCTCAAGAGACAATTGGCATGGTCTTAGTTCAGGTTGATGACGTGCTCATGGAACATGTGATCTATTACCTTAGTCAAAATTTAGTAGACGTTGAGCTGAGGTACATTGGAGAAGTTGGCACTTGCGCTGTTCATGCAATCGAATGGTTATGGCATTACATCATGCTTAGGAAAACCACAATCATACCGCATATCAATCCATTTTAGTTCATGCTATCACGACGTCTTATTGGAGGAAAGTACAATAAATGGATTGTGATCCTTCAGGAGTTTGATCTCGATTTTGCTTCGGCGAAGTTGATGAAATCCTTGGTTTTTGCTGAGCTCATGTTGGACCTTCTGCGACTTGATGAGGAGATTGTCCATGAAGATTCCTTTATGGATGAGCACTTATTTCTTATCTCATTTGAGGACCCTTGGTATGGGGACATTACTGTATATCTTCAAACTTTGAAGTTTCCTTCGCACTATTCACGAGACAAACGACGGCATGTGAAACACCACGCTAGAGATTATACCATCATCGACGACACTTTGTATCATCAAGGAAAGGATTCTATCCTTCGTCGTTGTTTGACTCACGAAGAAGCGGAGCATGTTCTTAGTGATTTCCATGCTGGGACGTGTGGTGGTTACTTATCCGGGCTTGCTATAGCCCAACGCATTATGCGAGCTGGTTACTTTTGGCCTTCGGTCTTCAAGGATTGTATGAACCCCGTAAATAGATGTCACCTTTGCTAGGTGTTTTCTCGGAATGTACACTCGCATCCAACGCCCATTCATCTAGTCATCATCGTCAGTCCCTTCACCAAGTGGGGGCTAGATTTCATGGATTGCAAACTAGCTTCAGCTGGGGGGCATCACCATATCATTGTGGACGTGGATTATTTCTCCAAATGGGATGAGGCCATGCCTACCGTAAAAGCAGATGGTGCTACAGCATCCCACTTCGTATTCAATCAGATTATCGCTTGGTTCGGTATTCCGAGAGAGATTGTCACTGACCATGGCAGTCACTTTCAGAACAAGATGATGGCGGATTTGTCACTCAAGCTTGGGTTTCGTCAAGATCACTCCTCCTCATACTATCCCCAAGCGAATGGTCAAGTTGAGGAAATCAATAAGTCCTTATAAACCATTCTCCAATGTACCATCAAACAGAGCAAGAGAAACTGGCAAGACTGCCACCAGGTTCTCACCGTTTCACCTAGTACATGGTGTGGAGTCTATTCTACTGATTGAATGTGAAATCCCTTTGTTAAAACTAACCATAGAGCTCCTCCCTGATACGTCAGATATTGAGCAACATTTGATCCACCTTGATCATCTTGACGAGCATCGTTGAGATGCCGCTGTGGCTATAGATGCTAATAAACATCGTGTTAAGGTTCAGTATGATAGGTCTGTCCATCCCCGACAATATGTTGAAGGTGACTTGGTCCTCTTGTATGACCAAGCTAAGGAACCACTGGGCGTAGGAAAGTTTAACCCCATGTGGCACAGTCCTTACATAGTGAGGTGTGTCCTAGAAAAAGGAGACTATGAATTAGAAGATTATGAAGAGAATTCCTTGAAGGAGCCTAGAAATGGGCTCTATCTCAAGCGGTATTACGCTTGAACTTCTAGTTTGAGCTAATACTTTTGTATACTATTGTATAGTTGCTTCTGTATATAGTTTATATTTTTTGTGGTTTTTCGGTCTGCTGATTCGCTTTCGTTTGGTTGACAAATGTTAGCAGAATCTCCTGTGTTCTTGGGATTTGAGGATGGTGCTAGCCGTTATACGCAGTAGTTCGCTTCTGCTGCCTGGGTTATTTATTCACCCGACCACCAAGTTGTGTCTTTGGGAGGTGCTTGTTTCGGTCCTACATCCAACAATGTGGTTGAGTACAGTGCCGTTTTCGAGCTACTTCGTGATTCCATTTCACATTATATCCAGTTTTTAGAAGTCCACCCAGATTCACAACTAGTTGTGTCTCAGTTAAATGGCCAGTACTATGTGAGGGATCCTACTTTAATAAGAAGATTCTTAAGGGTAAGATTCTTCGAACGTCATTTTGTTTCCATTACATATATTCATGTTCCAAGAAGTTTTAATCATGTATCTGATGCATATGCTAACTATGTACTAGATTGGAATTTGTCATATTCATAATGAAGCACACAAATAAACATACATTCATACATTTGTACATACACATATAGTAGAACTGGAGAACCATAGTTTTTTTATAAATAACATGTCCAAAATGGTAGTTTAACAATACAAAACTGGAGCCCGTAGCTCTAAAAAATACACATATCGATACAAAAATATGGGACTCTGAGATGTCTAAGCCCCACGAGGAGGTCTAGCTGCCTCGGAACGATGTGTCTAATAGTAATAGTGTACTGTGTTGGCTATCCATTGCAGTAGTCGCACCTACGGACTCGATAAACCCACAACATGGCACTGCATGTCCTCTCGAAGTTGTGCTACCTCGATCATGGGTACCCTGTTGGTCATGCAGGACAAGTTGACCCGCATGGTCTCTAATATGCACTCTGCTATACTGTCGACTACCTATCCACCCCTACCTCGTTGACGATGTCTCAGGAAACCCTCGAGTCTTCGCGAACTAGTATCTGCAAGAAAACAATAGAATGTCAATATGTGATACTACCCCCAAAACGATTTGTGGATTTTCATATATAATAAAAAATCCCTAAAAATTTAATACACAAAAACATAAAAAGAGTAACATACCGATGTCTCCGTACGCGGCTCCTAGAGGAAGCGGCATGTCACGATCACCACAGAAGTCTATCCCTCCACAGGGGTAGTCGTCAATGGCTATGACCTATCGGTACCACCAGTGAAAGAACTCATCTGTGTATGGTGATTCCTATCGGCCACTACCCTGTCGTGTCAAGACCTCTACCCACTGGGTCAGGGATGGGTCATGGAGACTATGAGGAGGGACTTCAACCCTCAGACTGAGCCCCAGAACCCTCTCGAAGAAAAAGCTGCATAGAATACTGCCGTATCCAAAGTTTTTCGCCTCACATGCTTGCACTTCATTAACTGGGTCTTCATAGACCCGAGTAACATTGTGCACCATTCATATATCATGGGCCACATGTACTGTGAGGTGTAGAACATCACCGACCTTGAAGCTTGGTGTAGAGCTATCGAACCTATAATCCTGATGAGAGTGGACACTATAATCTTCATTTAATGTTTTTCTGAACTGCTACTAAGGAGTCCCTTCTCCTTAGTAGGTGCTCATTTGCACAAGCTAGGGTGAAAACCCTAGCTACAGTTTTGGCGACTCCCCTTGTCTTCCTTTGAATTTCTGGTTCTAGTTTTAAATATTTTTAATTTTCTGCAATATTATTCTATTTTTTCCTTTCGGTTGTCCCTTTCGGCTGTCGTAAACGACATCTTTTACCCCCTACAGTTGCGTTCCGACCGCGTCTTTCAGGAATTTACCTGCGATCCAACCGCAACTCTCAGACTGTTTCTGGAAACCTACCAGCGGATTCAAATCTATTACCTGCGATCCGGCCGTGGCTATTAGCCTGTTGGTTGCGATCCAACTGCAGCTGTTAACCCTTTTCATGTGGCCCGCTTGCGGCTTTCAGCCATTTTCCTGCAACCCGCCTACGTCTTTCGGCCATTTTCCCGCATCCCACTTGCGGTTTTCAGCCATTTTTCAGCAACCCGCCTGCGTCTTTTGGCCTTTTTCACGCAGCCTGCTTGCGGATTTTAGCCATTTTCCTACAACCCGCCTGTGTCTTTCATCCTTTTTCACGCATCCCGCTTGCGGCTTTCAGCCATTTTCCTGCAACCCGCCTGCGTCTTTCGGCCTTTCTCCCGCGTCCCACTTGCGGCTTTCAGCCATTTTCCTGCAACCTGCCTACGACTTTCGACCTTTTTCCTGCGGTCTGACTGCGTCTTTCGGCCAAAATCCCGCAACCCATCCGCGACTGTTGAGCTGTATCCCGCGGTCCGACTGCCCAGATTTGCCACAGACCCGTGGTCTGTTTTCTGCACTTTTTTCCTATTTTGAACCCAGCACTTTGCTGCAATATTTTCTGCACCTGCACAGCCATCTGTCCTATCTGCAGCCATACTTCCCTACAGCCTTTTTTCTGCAGTATTATTTCTATTCCATTTACAGAATATTTTTTAAATTTCATCATTTTAATTGAAAAAGAGAAAAATTTGCATTTCAAAGTTTAAATTCTGTATTGTTATTTTTAGTTAGAAAGTTGCCCAACCTGTGGCACTTTTACTTGGGTTCATCTGTCACGTCCCCATTTTGACCCTCTTTGTAAATGATGTAAATATTGTAATTTAATCATGGTGAGGAGCTCAAGGCCAAGGCCCCACCATTGATTTAGCGTTTATATATCGACAATTAAAATAGATGCCTATGGTTCTTGTGCGAGATGGGCACAATGTATATAAGACATCATGTAAATGCGAATTTTAATGAAAAATACCCACAACTAGCTATGCAATGCAACAAAAGAGATGGGGCATGACTCTACAAGGAAAAGGGAGGGAAACTATTCAAACCCTTGGGCCAAAGGTGTTAATGCATGTGTCAATGGGGAAACCCATAAACCACCAACTACCCATTTTGTCTCATGCACCCAATCATTTAATTCTTCCAAGAAATTGGTTAAGGCAGTTAATGCCTTGGGAATGAAAGAGTATGGGCAAGCCATTTTCGTGCATGGGCAAGCCATCAACTTGGAAAATCGTGTTTTTTCTTGTGGGGCAAGAAACCACCCAGGAAATGGTGCCCAAATCCATGGGGAATGGGCAGTCTTCATTCATTCACGCAGTTGGAGTTAACTGGGTCCTTTCCATTTACGTTTCTCATCTAAATACTGCATTTTTCCATGCCTGGGAGTCGTTTTTGCCTAGTATAACAGTTGGGAGAGGAAGGCCACGAATTGGGGAATAGGAGGGAGGTCGTTTTTGCCCCGAATTAACCCTGGACGTTTTACTAAAAACGGATTTGGCTTCCTGGGTTGTTCACCAACTTCCCATTTCGTTTTTGTGGGTTCCCACGTTTTTTCTGGGTTAGTTGAAACCCCATCTCATGCATCCCATTGTGGAAAACGTTTTTCTCATGCCCAGCAAGTGGGGTTCTGCTGTTATGTGCATCCTCGTTTTTGGTTTGAACCTGTGAATTGAAGTTTGGAGTGGTAGTGGATAGAAGTGGCTTGATAAACCTAGTGGGGGAGGCAACCTCTCAAGAAGATCAAGAGGGCTTTGGTTACTCTTCTATGCATACCCTGAGAGCACTAGATAGGGAAGGTATGGCTTGAGGGACTGTACAGCAGTGAAAAGAATACTTCCTTGTGCTGGGTGTGTAGGTATTGTGGGTGCCAAGCTAGATAGATCTTGCAAGGTTATCCCTAGCTCTGTGCTGGAGCTCACTAGCTTAGCAACTCTTCCTTTCCATCTCCTAGCAGCCTGATAAACCCAATTGCAGATTGGCTTGGCTCATCTTGGTGTATGCTTGGCTATGTGTGAGTCTGTTGTTCCCTGGTTCCTTGTAGAGATCATGCCCAGCTCGGGGGTGGCAGTGGTGTTGAGAGATTGAGGAGCACACTGGCCTACGGTTGGGTGGAACGTTGCAGTTACATAGCCAGTTGCGTGGGACTACTTTTGTATAAGATAAGTATTCTCTTGTGTTAAATTGCAATTACTTATTTGATGAACATCTTAAATGTATGATGGATGTGAAATTCTTAATATTTCGCTGTGATTTTCTTAAAACCATACAGTTCCATCTATCTCTGTTATATTATGTTCATGATTATGATTAAATGTTTCATAGGGCTAGACGCCCAGTTTAATATCACATCTGTTATGCATTTGTGTATGTATATATTCTTATTCATTTGAATTTGAATGCTTGTTTAATGAATGGATATGGGGGCTAGATGCCCGGTTTAACCTCAGGATCCTCTCCATCTAGCTGGTAGGATGGGAGGGGACGTGACATCATCATCTCACACGCACACACTCTGTCACCTAATTCAAGTGAGCCCTAAAATACTACTTAACACAACCAACATTCTAACCCCACTTGGGGAACACATAAGAATTTTTGTAGTTAGGTAGGATCGGGGGGATAGGCATCCAAATAACACCCCTTGGTTGCTTACACTTGAGACATAGTTGTTGTCCATTAGGGAACCAAAATATCCTAGTATTTTTTGGCACGGTCACAACCATTTTATCAGAGGGCCTCTCCCCTAGGAGGGTTGAAGTTTCCAGACTGGTTCCGGAGGCCTAAGTGGAATACCGTAATCCATTCAGTAACCGAAGGCTACCTTTTGCAGTTCTCGGTGTATCACCCATATGGGGATACAGCGGCAATAGAACCAAACGGCAGATTCACCTTTTCTGGATGTGTCATGAACAGGGTATCTTAGTTTCCTTTCTTCTAGGATTGACTACCCGGTGTCCCTCCCGGTAGGGGGATATCTTTAGCCACTTGGCTCTACTATCCATATTGTCTGACTTAGATTTCATCACCTTGCATAGGATATGTCTAGTTGAGTCAGAATGCTATTTAGCTAGGTGTTTGCATGCTCCCTTACCTCATTTTCGTCTAGCGAGTCCACTATTTTTATTTTTTTTAGGAAACCTACTGCTTGTTGGTATTTTGACCATTTTTGTTGATACTCCACTTATTGTAGCACTGCTGTTACAGTAAGTGTTTTGAGTTGGTTTTTGGCCTAAGTGCCATATTTTTTGAGCTCTCCTTCTGCACACTCGGTTGCCTTAGGGTTTTTGAGCTATTTTTCACTTAAACACAACCCCCAGATATTTGACACCATCTGTCACCATTGAGTCCCCGAGACATTCTCGGCGCCTTCGGGACGAGCCCCCACAACACGGTTCACTTGACACCACCCGTGATAGACATAGATCTTCATCGCTTGATACCACTCACCATAGATCTCGATCGTTGTCACTTGATTCCACTCGTCAACGGCATAGAACTCCGTCACCTGAGCTAGACACCCCTTATTTTACCTCTGATTCTGAGGCAGAGTCCGAGAACCCCATTTACACTGCACCAACCAACCCCATGGCTGGCGTGACTTCCACCCCTTTCTTGGTAGGGACCATTGGTGGAGCATCCACCAACACACTAGCTACCACACCTTCTTTGGGTATGCCCTCGATGGGGCCCACATCTACCATTTCGATCATAGTACCCATTCTAGTAGCTGGAATGCCTATTCCCACTCCATCAGTGACTCACACTACCCTTGGCGGTGCAGGACCGTCCCATACCACTTTCGTTCCTCCGCTTGGGGGAAACATCCCAAACCCTACCCCTACACTTGGGGGCATTGGCCCCAACATGGTCCAACCCACTAGTATGTCACATCCTTCTACTAGTTTGCCATTCATGGCTAGCCTCAACCTTCCTGACCTAGCTAGATTGACTAACGATCCCATCAGAAATGACCCTGCGTGGCCTCACATGCCCACCAAGCTCCCCTCCGACATCCCTAAGTTTGAGGGCAAGGCAGGTGAGGACCCCCATAACCATATTATGTCCTTCCATCTATGGTGTTCCTCCAACTCCATAGTGGATGACTCTGTCCACCTCCATCTATTACAGCACACCCTCACTGGCTCTCCAGCTAAGTGGTACATCGAGTAGCCCCATGGGACCCATGCCACCTTTACCTCCCTTGCCTCGACTTTCCTGCAATTATTTCAGTTACCTGTCTGCTATGACGTGGGAGTTGAGATCCTACTATCCTACAGACAGAACATGGCTACCCACATCACTGACCACATTCATGAGTGGCGTCGACGCCGCATCCTCTGCAAAATCAAGCTAGACGACCGTATCTTCTTATATTGGTTTCTAAAATCCCTCCTTCCTGTCACTGCCAAGGATGTGGCATCCAAACAACCCCAGTCCAAAGAAGAGGCCATCCTCAAAGCCCAACAATTTGACCTGATTTATGCCCAGTCGGGTTATCTATATACCATCATACCTTACGCCCCTCGTGGCAATTCCTCCCAACACGATGTGCCGGGGGCATCCCATGCCGCAGACGGCATCACTGGCCATGTTGCCTCACATCCCCAACCTTCTTCCATAGCACATCCTAGCCATGGCCCCGACCTTTCGCGGGCTACATCTCAATCCGGAGCAACCAATTCGTATGCTCCCATGACACATCACCACCATTCCCACGGACCCTCATGTCCACCTCAGTGCTTTGGTCATGCGTCCCCGCTTATGCCCCCCCAGTCGCACCTCAGCCGTATTACCACCCACAGGCTGCACCAGCTCCTGTGTCCTCTCAAACCCCACCCGCTTATTGCCCGCCATAGGCACCCCCTGCGGCAAACCCACAACCCGTTCCGCAGACGTATCAGCAACCCCCACAAGGTTTAGCACCTGCACCACCTCCACCTGCTTATTATCCACCGCAGCCTGCTCCTGCACTTGCACAACCCCAGAACCCACCTGCTTCCCAAGGGCAAGTATATGCCCAACAGAATCCGCAACAGAACCAAAATAACCAGCTCCAACAGGGCCAGCAAAACCATGGCAAAGGCCATAACCGTGGGAACAACCCCCCTCCAGACCAAGCCGGTCAACCTCCCAATCCCCCAAGCAATAATAACGCGGCACCTGCCAACCAGAACCCTGCTCAACCGCCCAAGCAGGCCAAAAATCCTAATTTGCGAACAAACCATCCTTGTTCTATTTGCGGGGTCTATGGCCACTACACACATGCTTTCCCACATTTGGAGCGAGCTCGGAAACTCTGGACTGATGATGCCCATCGCCAAGGGAAGGCAGCTCCTCAGGCACCATCCAACCCCCCACTACCTCAGCATCAACCTTTGGTGCTACAAAACCCCTTACCAACCCAAGGTATAGTGAACACTCAGCCGTTGGCTCCCCCTCAAGGCAACGCACCACCACAACAATAGATCACTTATGTCGCTCCTGATCAACCCATGTTAGACTCAGGTACACACCACTTGTTAATGATGTCATCCACTGATGTCAACCTCCAAACCCGTCGAAAGCAATATGGCTCCACCCCTGAAACCTCTCCCGCCGACAAGAACACTAATGCTCATCCCACTGATCAGATGTTACGTATACCTATGGCTCCACTCGATGGTGCCTCTAAAGCACCTCGCTTCCCACTTCGTCGCATCAACAATAACCCCAATGCTCACGCTGCGTCAAATTACAACATTGTAGATGACTTAGCCCAATCTCCCGCAGCCATGTCTGCATTAGAAGTCTTCACAGTGCAAGACTTTGCTCTCTGCCATTGGTGCTATTGACCCAAATGATTCACAACTGATGGCCTTCGATTTGGACTAGTCCGAACCACGCCTGCCTTCCACTTTAGCGTTCCAAGTTTCTGTTTTCGTTCGGAATCTTGTCATCCATCGGTGCATTATCGATGAAGGTGCCTCTACATGCATTATGTCCACATTCGTTTGGCATAAGTTGGGATCCCCTACCCTCCAGCAGTCCACCACTGCGTTGCGAGCCTACGACGGTCGTTTGGCTCAACCCTAAGGTCTCCTAGCTAATGTCCCTATCTAGTTGGCTGGTAAAACCATGCTCATTGACATAGAGGTCATCAATGCTCAACTTGATTATAATCTCTTACTTGGCCGCAGCTACATGTATGCCATGGGGGCGGTTTCCTCATCTGTTTTTCGTACCATGATGTTCTCCCATGACGGACGCGTGGTCAAGGTCGACCAACTCACCTATTACGATCCCAATGCCCCCGCTACACCCGAGAATGTTCTCCCCATGGTTGAACAACCTATTGATGGTGCAACTACCTCGTTTGTTTCCTTTGTGGGACCCGGAGTTTACTCAGACATGCCGATGGCCTCAACATTCCAATCCATTCCTCCCCCGTCACCTGCACCTGAAGTATCTGACCTATGTACCCTTTCCCACAATACACAAACACCCAACAATCAACCGCCCTTGTTACCCAAACCACCATTCGTACCTAGTCACATTGGTGTTACGCCCATCCACACAATCCCCTTCCTATTCCCTCCCTTGGGCGTAGTAAGCGCCCTGGTTATGGCTACTCTTAGCCTCCCCGAGTTAACCTTGGGATTACTCGTGTGGTATATTTCACCTCCCGTTCCCCTGCCGACACCAAATGTCCTCCTACAACCGGTGCAACCCATTGCCACTACTAGTCAACCACCTCCCGGTGTCACTACCCCTTCGTCATCTACGAATCCCCCTCCTCTTATCAAGCCCACTGGGGGAAGAGTCCCACAACCATACACTACTATACCCTCTCCCAAAACACTTAAACCCCCCCCCTCGTGTTTCGTGCTCCCACCAAATGCTCGTTGTGTGATTAGTTAGGCCATCCGACTCATCAATGTCCACAATTACCTGCATTACAGGAACACATGCAAATGCTTGATGACAACCCTAACATCCTGGTTGTCGAACTTGATCCAACCCCCAAGCCTCGTGATAAATCACTGCGTACCAACCACCCTTGTGCAATATGCAGTATTTACATCCATTACTCACATCACTGTCCTGATCTACCAGATTACAGAGCAGCTCTTTACAAGATGAATAATTTGGACCTTGAGACGGCACCCCCCACAATTGAGGAGATCCACCCCCCCGTATCACCCTCACCCGGAGAGATTAACACCATTAATATGATCTCTTCGACTACCACTCCCTCGTCAACCGATTTGACAACTCAAAGTTTCCGCAATGATGAGTAGATTCTAGAGGCTCTCACTGTCCCGGATTATCCCTAGGAAGACATGCACCATCATTCCTACTTCCTCCCAGAAGAGTCCTCCTCCACCATAGCCACCCAATTTGCGGTTGAGTCCAAAGATTTCCTTCCCGCCAAAGTCAACTAGTTTAAGGATCCCATTCCTGCCCCCGATGCCTTTGAGGAGGGTAACATGGCCAACATCTCACCTATCATCCACATTGATATCTCTGACCCACCTGGTGCTCTTGAAATCATTACATTAGGAGCCTCCTGCAGCGAGTATGAGATTGGAGAGTACAAAAAACTTTTCCAAGAGTTCCGTGATGTCTTTGCCTGGTCCTACACCGAAATGCCTGGTCTTGAGTTAGGGGGCATAATAGATTACCTCTGAGTTAGGGGGCATAATAGATTACCTCGACCTTGGGACAGGGGGCATGATCAATCATTTTGAACCTACCCCATCACATCTATCTCAGTACGTGAGTGACCCCCTTGTTCAAACCAACACATATGTGATCCACAATCACAAACCCTATGCACATAGCATGGGGGCAGGTCATTAACCCTGCTCACTTTGTCACATTTGTGATCTCAACCATTTTTGAGGTCACGTGTCACTTTTATATTTGATTTGATTTGATACACCTAGTATTCTGCCCCCATGGGCCATCATTTCTCCCCACCACTGCATCCTTGGCTTAGTGGACTCAACTTTATTTATTGTCATTTTTAACCTAGTTATTTTCTTTGACCATTCCAGAGTCCTTATGACCTCCGTTGTTTTTGCACCATTTGCACTACCGGATTCATTTTTCTACGCTCGTGATGATTCTTGAGATCATTTCTCGCTCTCACTTAGGACCAATATCAACATTGTGTCTCGACACCTTGTCGCCTCGGTTTGCGTGCCACATCAGCCGTAGCCCATTTTTTATATACTTTATATCATCGGATTCATTTTTCTGAGCCCGTGATGATGCTTGAGATCATTTCTCGCTGTCACCCCCCATATTTTTTGGGTATTTTTCCAAAATGCCCCCCGTCACCGCGGTTTGCGTGCCACATCGGCCATTATCCATTTTTGACACTTTTTATATCACCGGATTCCTTTTTCCGAGCTCATGATGATGCTTGAGACCATTTCTTTCTCTAACTTGGTACAGTTTCAACATTATGTCCCGACACCTTGTTGCCTCAGTTTGCGTGCCACATCGACCGCCATCAGATTGTTCCACATTTTTACATGAGCCATTCACTCCTGTCATACTGCAATTATTTCATTATTTTTCCACCATTCATCATCCCGCAAGGAGGCCCACTAGTGTTCCCCCCTACCCTCGTTCTTGGTCATCATCAATGGTCCTTGATTGAGCACTTCCTCCTTGCCTGGCCATTCCTTTTGTTCGGTATACTTTTATCCCTTTTCGGGTCGGACAAGTCCTTTACGAAAAAGGCACTTAGGGAGTTTTTGTTAAGATCTTTTATGACTCCTAAAACAATGAAAAGATCGCCGAGCAATCTTGCTTCCTTTCATGCTCATTAAATTACCTGAAAGGGTGTCTATCTGGTATAAGTTTAACCATTTTCCAGACCTGGTAAACTAATTACGAAAAAGGAATACTCTAGTCACACCGGCTAGAAGAGTTCTTCATTGCATCCTTTTATGCTTCTTTGGGCCTTGGAGACTAACACATGAAAAAGCCACCCCCTGGAGTCTTCTTATCGCTTTCAGACTCTCTAAAATTGAAAGCAACCATGAGCATGAACTGTCCTGGACTCATACAAATCCACACGACAGTACCATTCCATTATTGCAGAGTCTTCTTATTGCTTTCAGACTCTTTAAAATTGAAAGCAATCACGAGCATGAACTGTCATGGGCTCGTATAAATCCACACGACAGTACCATTTTACACACACTTCTTCTAGTTCCTTAACCCATGAAGAAGTCCCCCGTGCCTCTTGGAACTATGATCGATCATCTCGACAGCACCCCCATTCAGGTCGCCTTTGTTCAGAGTATTCTACAATCTCCTGCCATTTTACACCAGCTTGAGTATCACTCATCCCAGTCGCTATCCTTGCTCCATTACAGCTATGATCCTTTTCCCACCAGTCAGTTTCATATGCTACCCAATCGTCCCCGCCATCATACTTTGAACAAAGGAAGTTTGAGTCCACCCACTCTACTTGTTCAGTTATCCCCCCCAGCATGTCAGTCCTACCATTAGTACTCTCACACTTCGGTTCTCCACCTCGCGCTCCTGTCAAGGAAACATCATTTCCTTTATAGTTGCAGGTCTCCCTCTGTCGACGATAGCCCCTCTATTCCAGAGGATAGACCCAGAGGTCCCTACGCCTTGGACCCATCACCATCTGTGGTGAGTGCCTCCGGACCATTTTGAGAGGAGTCATCACTGCCTCTCCAAGTGGTTGTTTCTCATGTGCTCGACTTCAACACCTTGATCGCATTGTTGAGAATTGCGCGGGGTTTATATCCCTTCAGTTATTGGTCGAAGACCCTGGATTTCCCTCGACTCTAGCACATTGGTGAGTCACTTCGGAACGCCCAGTTATATGTTCCCATGGATTTCCGGGTTGTGTTGGCGATTGTATTCGAAAGCCATCCAGTTATATGCTTCCTTGAGTACCCAGTTCAGTTCCAGTTCAGTGTACCATTGAGGATATGACTCCCCGTCACTATGCTCCAGCAGCTCATCAGTTCCTCTAGTACCACACTCAGCAGCCCTGTTGTTATTCCAGTGTATCATTTCTTCAGCTCAGACATGGTCTGCCCAGCAGTATGTCCCAGATTTATGTCCCCTCTGGACCCTTATGATGTACACAGTTGTTCTCTATGTATCCTACAGGTCCCCCTTTTCGGGCCTCACTCTTATTTTTATGTATCTTGATACGAGCATGGGTATGCCCGCCTCGTCCATATATTGAGATTCTTCCTCATTCATTATTTGAGGTTATGTATATGTCAGGTCCCCATATTTTTGACCCCATTGTTATTATTATTCTAGATCTTGATACAAGCATGGGAATGCTCGCCTCGTCCATATGTTCAGATTATTCCTCATTCATTATTGAAGTCATGTACTTTCAGCTTTTTCAATTTGTTCGGGACTATTGTTCTGGGCTCTAGTTTGTTTCTTTTCTTCTCCAAACCCCAGGAAAACCATACAAGACTTATGATGTCTATTGGCCATACGATGAGCTCCTGCCCTCACACATCAGGGGGCAATCTGTTAACACCCAAAAAGTGCCCACTACCTCATCTACCCTATTACATGACTCATTTGTCCATATTTCCTACCATATTTGCCTCCAAAACCTTAAAATCCCACTAAAAGCCTCCAAAAGGCCACAAAACCATTAAAAAAGCCTCCAAAAGGCCAAAAAAACCCCTTTTCCCCCCAAAATAATCCAAAATTCCTCCAAAATAGCCAAAACCCTCTAAAAAGGGAATAAAAAATATAAAAAAAAAAGAGGAAAAAGAGGGAAAAAGAAGGCAAAAAACCCTATACAACTGACCTAAACCATATGGTTCCCAAAACCATGGGCCAACACTCCACCACTAAAAACCTATAAATAGGTGATGGAGGCCCCTCATTTCATATCCACAATCAAATACACCCTTACTCTGCCAAAATCACTCTTGAAACCCTAGCTCACCCTTGAGCTACTTTCACCCTTGAGTGCCCCTTTCGCCCATTAAATTTCCAACCCTTTGGAGAAAGAGAAAGGAGCAAAGCTGGAAGCTTGGAAGCAACCCTCCTGGACTGCTGCAAGAGCTTCAACAACCTTCACATTGGAGGTATAATCAATACAAAAACCCTTTTTATTATCTTGTCTTTTCTATTTTATGCACATGTTTAGAATAATTACCATTTTAATGTATTGTCTTTCATTTAATGTTTTTCTGAACTGCTACTAAGGAGTCCCTTCTCCTTAGTAGGTGCTCATTTGCACAAGCTAGGGTGAAAATCCTACCTACAGCCACTTCCCCTCGACGGGACAATCCTGTAATGAAGTATATGTCATCTACCACCAAGGAGAGTATTTGACCATCCAGGCTGAAATTTTGTGTGGTTACGTCCCAGTAGTTTATCAAGCGACGGAGCAATTGGTTTTGGGCCCTCAAACCGCCAATACTACAAAATTTGAAAATACCACATGCTTGTGATGCTTGTTGTGTAGGAAAATCATGATGGATGGCCTCATCCACAAGGTCATGATCCCTTTCCCTCCATTCTAGAACCAACCTGAAGGAAGAAACATCAACAGTTTAGTGTTTTGCATTTAAAAAACCAACTTCATAGCCGTACCCATGGGCTATTTAGCAAATAGAGGCGGGCACCTGTGGTCAATGCATGCGTTGACCATGGGTAATAGGCCCCACCCGCGACTTATATACTTGTAGCCCGCGTACACTGCCGTGACCAAATAGGGCTTGGACAATAAAAATTTAGGACCACTGAAAATTGAAATAAAAACTATCAAATGAAAGATAAGGATGAGATAGCTAACCTTCTCCAGAAGGCTCGACGAACGGATGCCCGTAGCTCCTAGAATCAGCAATTGAAGTTTGGGGTGAAAACTAACCAAAAACTCCAAATTGGGTAAAAAGTGAAAATGAATTGTAAATTGTAATTTTCTATTACTATTTATAGTTTTGGAAACCCACTTGTCTATAGTTTTCACTGATTTAATCTATTTTGGACTAATGTGACATCTTGGAGTAGCATTTTGAAAAGATTTCTTCGACGAGAAATTATTTTTTACCATTTCGCGCCTACAACAGGTATATTTCACACCTGGCATATAGGTTAGATGTCATTATCACATGCATTATGCATTTGACCTTTTGACCGTTTTCATTAACCGTTGGTGCGACCTCGCTTCTTAACCGACACAGAGCTTTCACATTGTTATAGAAGTGTCGTTATTTGGCGGTAGGGCCTTTCCGAACATGGGTGCCCTAGTTAGAACCCATTTTTCCTTATGGTGCCCATGCCGTCATTTTTCCTTAAGATCGGGAGTCCTTTGTAGTTACGCCATGACTTTGCGATAAAGACTCATACTCTACTTTGTCTTGTGCTGGCCATCTCCCACAAGGACTCCCCCTATTTTCTATCAAGTTGTGATTGCATTGCATCATCCTGCTTGCCGCTTAAGCCTTGTTTTACTCAATTATTAGCCTGGTGCTTGAGCACTTTCCTTGTCAAGCACTGCAGAGCTTCCATTTTCCCTTCACAATTTGATGACCTTTTGCCCCTGAGAGAACACCCCCCCGAGTTTCCACATCCTGCACATGATTCCTTGCATTGATCATAGGTATGTTCCACTACATGGGACTAGTCTACACGCTATTTGACACTCGTTCCCTCAATTGTTGTACTGTAAGAAATTTTCTTCTTTTTCAAGCTTTCCAAATATGAAAAAGACAAAAAAAAAATCAAATATTCCAAAAAGCCGGACGAGAGAATATTTACTTCTTTTTGTTGGAAGATGTTGTGTCACCTTTGAATAGAGCATTCATTCCACTCAATACATTATGAGTTGGGACTATAGTAGGACCTTAGTGAAGATTTTCTGCACTCTACTGTTTGCTGGTTTATGTCAACATTTCGTGGTTTTCATTCCTAGTCGGTTTTGCATTCACTGGAAACTAATGAAATTTTCAGTAACAATTAAACACACAGTAAAAATGCACTAACAGGCTGAAAAACACATTTAACAATTACACCATAAAATGATAGACTCATAAATTTTTGGCCAAAATCAAGCCTTGGAAAAACCCCCACGGGGAAAACCAGATAGAGAGAGAGAGAGAGTTTGTATTTCTTCAATAAAATATAGGACAACAATACAGTGAGAAATAAATCAACTTATCTCCACCATTAATTACACTTGAAGACTTCCTTGAACACCGTGCTAAAGTTGTCTTCAAAACTGTGCAAGCAACCATCTCGAAATATGTGTAGAGATAAAGTATAGAAGTTTGTACCCTCGATTTCTGTGCAACTCTTTACCTTGATTTTTGTGCTGTAATATATCTCGATTTCTGTGCCAAAATCTATCTCAAAATCTGTGCCTAAAAATAGCCTCGGTATCAATGCAGTCCGTACCTCGATTTCTGTGCAGGAGGAACTATACCATATAGTATGGTCTCGATTTTTGTGCAACAGAATCTGTCTCAGAAACCGTGCCTAGAATCTCTTAGGATTTATGCCTGTCTTGAAACCCATGCCCAGAAAGTTTCTTGAAACCCGTGCCAATAAACTGCTTAAGATAAACACCTCGGGATGTGATCCAACAAAAAAAATTCTGCCTGTTAAGAATCCGTACAGTGCAATAAATGCCCAGCTAGAAGTCTTGGAAATCGTGCCAACTAAATACTGCAATAAATGCTCCTTGGGATTCATGCCCTAGCTTCTTCTCCAGCTCTCTCTCTTTCTCACGCTTCACTTCAATCACAAAAGCGAGCGCAAATGCCTCCCTCAAGCCTTTTTGTCTAAACCCTAGGGTTGTTCTAATCCAATGGTGGAGATTAGATCTCATCCGATGGTTGAGATCAAATGAGAGTGAAAATACCTTTTATTTAAATCACTTAAATAAAATTCACTCACCCACTAAAGTTAAGTCAAAAAGTGACTTTAATGTTATAAAGTCTCATTAAGTGAATTAATGTTGAGGGTCACCTTTTTCCCCCTTTTAAGTGACTTAGGCAAAAGTCACTAGGGGAACACTTCCCTAGGTACAAAACTAACACTCCCTCTTACCGAGGAAGGTGTTCCACACCACTCCCAACTTATATCTGAAGAAGACAAACTTCCCCCTCCACAAAGACTTCGTCAGGACATCTGCTACCTATTCCTCAGTGGAGATATACTACAATTCAACTTCCCCTCTCTGGACGTAGTCCCGAATGAAGTGGGACTTGATCTCAATATGTTTCGACCTGTCATGGAATACCAGATTCTCAGAGAGCTGAATGCAACTCTGATCGTCACAATAGATTACCATAGGTCTCAGCTCCTAATCAAATAAATCTACCAATAATTTACGAAGCCACAATGCTTCACAAGTCGCCTGACTGGCTGCCATATACTCAGCCTTAGGAGAACTCAATGCAATGGACTTCTGTTTCCTGTTGAACCACGACACTGCTGCCAAGCCCAAGCTAAAACAGCAACTGGAAGTGCTCTTCCGGTACCTCACACAACCTGCCCAGTCTGAATCTGTGAACCCAACCAAGCTGAATCCCCCCAAACCCCTGTAGTCCAGACCATAATCCACTGTCCCTGCAAGGTATCTCAAGATGTGCTTTGCGGCAGTCCAATGCACACTCCTAGGCTGCACCATGAACTGGCTAAGAGTGTTGACTGCAAAACACAAGTCTAGCCTGGTGTTGACCAGATACATCAACGATCCAATGAGCTGACGATATAGTGTGGGATCCACCAACTTACCCTCTGAAGCATGAAGTTGCTTCAAGTTGGTGATCATAGGTGTAGACATAGGCCTACAGTCCTCCATCCGATAACTCTTCAGAATCTCTACTGCATACTTCCCCTATCCTAGGAAAATATGTCCAGGCTCCTGCCAAACATCCATCCCCAAGTAGTAATGCATCAGCCCAATATCAATCATCTCATACTCAGCTGCAAGATCTCTCTTGCACTGTGCAATAAGATGCTCATCTCCAGTGATAAATAAGTCATCAACATATAACAGAAGAATGAGTGGATCTCCACCAACCACAATGTAGTATAGGTTGGGATCAGCCTCATTCTTCTGAAATCCCATCGAAGTCAAATATGCATTGATCCTGGAGTACCAAGCTCTGGGAGCTTGCTTCAGACCATACAAGGCTTTCCTAAGCCTGCACACATGAGAATCTCTCCCATGTATCTCGAATCCCTGTGGCTGTTCCAAGTACACCTCCTCCTGCAAAAGACCATTGAGAAACGCAGTCTTCACATCCATCTGGTGGATCTTCCAACCCATCTTTGCTGCTATAGATATCACTACCCTGATAGAGGAATACCGAGCAACTGAAGCAAATGTCTCATCATAGTCAACTCCCTCAACCTGTGAGAACCCCCTAGCCAAAAACCGAGCCTTGAATTTCTCCACAATGCCATCTGCAGCATGCTTGATCTTGTATAGCCACTTGGAAGTCACCACTGACTTCCCCTCAGGTCTCGGTACAATCTCCCAAGCATCATTCTTCATGATGGAATGGTACTCTTCCATCATGGCATCTCTCCATACCTGATGCTGAGAAGCCTCCTCAAAGGTAGAAGGCGCAGAGTCACGAATACTTGCAACAAGGGCCATCCCATATCTGTCTGGCTCAATGTGAGGCACCTGCAACAATTACTTAATGAAAATATGCGAAATAGCAGAAATGACAGAACTCAGAATCACTTTGTATTGATCACGGGCCACTTCGAGGGGGCAACCTCCTTTGAGCAAGCTCAATACAAATAACTTCACGGTGCCTTCATAGGTCTCAACACACACTTATATACTAATTCTAGGCACCAATACTATGGGTCGAAACCATGGGCCGTTACAAACTATGGATCAACAATACTACGGGCAACTTACAAAGCATATGCGCCAACACAATAACACAAACTATTGATCAACAAATACTACGGGACGACTTACAAAGCATATGCGTCCAATAACAACATACTAACAAAGTAAAGACATGGGTTCCTAACATCCCCCCCCCCTTGAAAAAAAGCTTTGTCCTCAAAGCTTTAGATGTGGAAATTGTTGTTGAATCTGAAGGAGTGGTTCCCATGTAGCATCCTCTGGTTGCATGCCGTGCCACTGAATTAAGACTTCTGTGATAGAGCGAGAGCGAAGCTGACGCGTGCGCCGATTGAGGATGGCCTCTGGTTCCAAAAGGATGGATCCTTCATTATCCAGTTCGGGTAAAATCGTTTGGCCGCTGATGTTGGTGCCAAGAACTTTCTTCAGACAAGAGACATGAAAGACTGGATGAATGCGGGAAGAAGGAGGAAGTTCCAATTTATAAGCGACGGACCCAATCTTCTGAAGAATCCGATATGGCCCATAGAACTTTGGAGCGAGCTTATGACGTCCTTTGAGTTTCAAGGAGGATTGTTTGTACGGCTGGAGACGAAGAAAAACCATATCGCCGACTTGAAAGGTGCGCTCTGAACGGTGCTGATCAGCTTGTTGCTTCATGCGATTCCTTGCCATGTGAAGATTGTCCCTCAAAATGTGAAGAATCTGATCTCGGTTGCGAAGGACCCTATCAACTTCCTGAACTGGTGAACTGGTGGGGGTGTATGGAAGAAGAGCTGGAGGTGCCTGACCATAGACTGCTTCATATGGGGTCATTTTGGAGGCAATGTGGTAAGAGGTATTGTACCACCATTCAGCGAGAGGAAGCCACTTTGCCCACTGATGTTGTTGTTCCGAGGTGAAGCAACGAAGATAAGTTTCCAAGCATTTATTAACAATTTCAGTCTGACCATCTGTTTGTGGGTGATACCCTGAACTCATCTTTAGTTTGGTGCCAGTGTGACGAAATAGTTCTGTCCAAAAATGACTAGTGAAAGTCGCATCACGATCGGAGACAATGGAAGAAGGGATGCCATGAAGACGAAAGATCTGGTCCATAAAAATTTGAGCGACGGAGGAGGCTGTATAGGGATGGCTGAGAGCACAAAAATGACTATATTTGGAGAGACGATCAACCACAACGAGAATCACTGTCTTTCCACCAGATTTAGGGAGCCCTTCGATGAAATCCATAGAAATATCTGTCCAAATCCGTGTAGGTATGGGCAAGGGTTCAAGCAATCCTGGAAGGAGTGTTGTTTCACCCTTATTGCGCTGGCAGGTATCACATTCGGCCACCATCTGTTGAATTGTCCTTTTCATGCCCTGCCAAAAGAAGTTACGTCGTGCTCGTTCATATGTTTTGAGGAACCCAGAGTGCCCGGCTGATGGAGAAGCATGGAGTTCATAGAGGACAGCCTGTTGAAGATCTGTGCTCTGGGGAAGCACCAGACGACCCTTGTATCGCAGAGAAGCACCATCCCAAGAGTAATGTGGGACTGCAGAAGGATTGTTGGTCAAGCACTGGATGATCTGAGATAAGGAAGAGTCATTGACATAACCCTGTTGAACAGATTGCAACCAATTTGGAATAGGCATAGAAATAGCTGAAAGAGAACCTTGGGCATCAAATGTACGAGAAAGAGCATCTGCCACAATATTGTCTCTACCCTTCTTGTAAGTGATCTCATAGTCATAACCCATGAGTTTGCTAACCCATTTCTGTTGTGCCGGGGAGGAGACACGCTGGTCCAAGAAATATTTCAAACTCTGGTGATCAGTCTTGATGCAGAAATGATTCCCTAATAGGTATGGACGCCACTTCTGTACTGCATGCAAAATAGCCATCATTTCCTTCTCATAGGTAGAGGCAGCTAAATTCTTACCGGAAAGGGCTTTGCTGGTGAATGCAATGGGGTGTTCATCTTGAAGGAGAACAGCACCAAGTCCATTGCCGCAAGCATCACTCTCAATCGTGAAGGGCTTGGAAAAATCAGGCATAGCTAGCACAGGTGTAGTACACATAGCTTGTTTTAGTTTGTCAAATGCACACTGAGCAGCAGGTGTCCATGTAAAAGCATCTTTTTTCAATAAGGCAGTTAATGGAGCTGCAATCTTCCCATAATCCTTGACAAACTTGCGGTAGTAGCCAGTCAACCCCAAAAAACCACGAAGGCTCTTGAGTGTCTGAGGATGTGGCCAATTGTTCATGGCATCGATTTTGGCAGGATCCACGCGAACCCCTTGTGCTGAGATAATGTTCCCGAGATACTCAACTTCCTTTTGTCCAAAAACACATTTAGACTGCTTGGCATGGAGATGATGGTCAGAGAAAAGTTGCATGACAAGATCCAGATGCTGGAGATGTTCATCCCATGTTTTACTGTAGATGAGGATATCATCAAAGAATACCAGAATGAATTTCCGCAAGTAGGGTCGAAATATTTTATTCATTAAGGCCTGGAATGTGGAAGGAGCATTAGTGAGGCCAAAGGGCATGACCAAAAACTCATAATGGCCATCATGTGTGCGGAAAGTTGTTTTAGGAATATCCTCCTCATGAACCCGAATTTGATGATACCCAGAACGAAGATCCAACTTGGAGAAAAAGTGAGCCCCATGAAGCTCATCAAGAAGCTCATCAACAACAGGAATTGGAAACTTATCCTTGATGGTGAGGTGATTAAGTGCTCGGAAGTCAATGCAGAGGCGCCATGACCCATCTTTTTTGCGGACAAGAATAACTGGAGAAGAAAAGGAACTAGTGCTTGGGCGAATAATACCTTGCTTCAATAAGTCTCGCACGAGCATTTCAATCTCTGTTTTTTGGTGAAATGGGTAGCGATAGGGCCTGATGTTGGGAGGAACGCTGCCAGGAAGGAGCTGAATACGATGGTATTCTGGCCTGGAAGGTGGTAATCCCACTGGTTCAGCAAAGACACCTGTATATCGATTCAGAATTTGTTGTAGATCCAAAGGAGTAGTGGAGACCGCGGATGGTTGCATCTGGATGGAACTGATCTGAGCGATGACACCATGTGAACTCTTCTTGAGGAGTTTCTCCATGCGATGTGAACTGATGATGCTGAGAGAACCTGGTTGTAATCCTGTCAATGTTTGTTTGTGTCGATTGAGGGAAAACTGCATCCAAAGTTCGGCAAAATCCCATAAGATAGGGCCGAGTGTGCGTAGCCATTGAGCGCCCAAAACCACATCACATCCGCCTAAGGGCAAGGCAAACATGTCAGACCGCAGGATATAGTCTCCCATAGAGATACGCACATTTCGACACTTCCCTTTGCAAGGTAAGGTGCCCCCATTGGCAATCATGACTTCAAAGTTGGAGCAAGGATGGATAAAACAATCAGCTTGTTTGGCAATCCGAGGGTCGATGAAATTATGAGTGCTACCAGAATCAATGAGGATTGTAAGAGGAAGCTTCTTGAAGTAACCCCTGAACCGCATTGTTTGGGGGGTGGTGATTCCAGCTAAAGCATGGAGAGATATCTCTGGCTGGTCATCCTGAGACGGAGGGTCAATAGGTGGTTCCTGAATGTCGACCGGAGCATCTAGTGTTTCTGGATCTTCGTCACCCATTTCAGAGGCAGGCGGAGACTCCACATCCAAGAGATATAGTTTTTGCTGAACACATCGATGTCCCCGAGTGAATTTCTCATCACAATTATAGCAAAGCCCCTTTTCTCTGCGTGCTTGCATCTCTGCTTCAGATAAACGCTTGATAGGAGTCGGTCGAGGAGCCTGCGGTATAGGTGGTCGCTGAGAACCCATATTTATGAAGGGAACAAAAGTGGACTTGGAGCGTTGCTGAGCTGCAATCTTGTCTTCTGCCAATTTAGCCAACCCGAGTGCTTCCATCATTGTGTTGGGACAGAACATTTTGACCTCAGAGCGGATGGCATCCTTTAGACCACTGATAAAACAACTCCGGTAAAATTCATCAGACAATCCTTCGGTGTGGTTGGCTAGATTCTCAAATTCTGTTTGATACTCTCTCACAGTGCCGGTTTGGCGAAGTTTAGTGAGGGCTCCTGTGAAGTCATCAAAAGCACTAGGACCAAATCGTTGCAAAAGGAGCTGACAAAAGTCTGGCCAGTTGGGCTCTGGATGAGCCTTGATGTACCAACGGTACCATTGAAGAGCTTCCTGTTCCAAATGAAAGGATGCCAACGGAACTTTGTTGACATCAAAAGTATTATGCAGACTGAAATACTGTTCTGCACGATAGATCCATCCAGTTGGATCGGTACCATTGAAGCGAGGAAAATCAAGCTTTGGACCACGGAAATTGCTGGAAGAAGAGAACCCATTGTCTACTGAAGACTCGGACTGCCGTTTGTTGTTCATAGCTGAATGTTCAAGATGGAGACCAAGAAATTTTTCATCCAGATCCTGGAGTTTGGCTTGGATGGCTGCAAGGGCTTCCTCCATGGTTTTTGCTCCTGCACGGGTGACAACCATAACCAGGGATTTTTTTTATTTTTATTTTTTTTCGACTAGGTAGGAAAACAAAAACAGGAACTACTTCAGTAAAGGAAAATTTGGATTTGGGAAAAAATCAGAAGGGTAATTGGGGTTTGACTTGTTTTTTGGACACTGTTGGATAGACAGGGACGCAAAAATGAGGATTTCAGCAGCGGGGTGAAAGGATGGAAAAATTTGGCAGAGGGGAACAAAGAAGCAGAATTCAGAAAGGAACTCTGTGGTAAAAATTGAAGGTGATTCGGTGAAATCTGAGGAAGTTATGGCAAACCCTAAAAATAGACAAATGTGGGATTTCGGGCTGTAGGAAAGGGAATTGAGGATAGGGTCCTCAGGGATGAAATATGCAGAATGGAATGACAGGGGTTCCCTGAAATTTTCAAGGAAAACAGAGGTAAAACAAGGGAGATATGGAGAAAAAACAGAATTTTTTTTTTTTTTTTTTTTTTAATTTTTTTTTTTTTTTAATTTTTTTTTTTTTTTTTTATACAGACTAGAGCGGCTACGGCTCTGCTTGCAGAATGGGATCTCCGGTTCGAAGGATTCTGGAACAACGCCGAACGGCTGGATCTGGAACGGTTTGCAAAATGAATCTGAAACGGCGCAGCAGTGATCGACAATAGTTCAGCTGAAAGTAGATATGGACCCCAGGTATGTGCGGCTTCCTAACAGTTCAGGGTTTTCACTCGGCCACCAATGCTGTCTGACGGCTTGCGTATTGGGGCAATACCCCTCACTCCACGGCTCAGGTAAAACTGATAACCGCTTTGCCACAAACGACAGCTCTTGGTTTACCTCACGGGTGGGAACTAGTCAATCAGGTAGGGGTCGTTGCCCTTTTCGCCGGCAGGTCCTCTCAATGGGCCAGCTACTTCGGGGTTCCTGTGGTACTCCTCACAATGAGTTTTAGGGCTTATGCCCAAGTACTTCCCACAGTTAAGCGGATAGGGATTATTCCCAAATCCGAACCTGCAACAGATGTGAAAAAAAATTTTGGCAGAAATTTCACCCAGCGAGCCCAAGAAAGTGCTCTGATACCAGATGTGAGGCACCTGCAACAATTACTTAATGAAAATATGCAAAATAGCAGAAATGACAGAACTCAGAATCACTTTGTATTGATCACGGGCCACTTCGAGGGGGCAACCTCCTTTGAGCAAGCTCAATACAAATAACTTCACGGTGCCTTCATAGGTCTCAACACACACTTATATACTAATTCTAGGCGCCAATACTATGGGTCGAAACCATGGGCCGTTACAAACTATGGATCAACAATACTACGGGCGACTTACAAAGCATATGCACCAACACAATAACACAAACTATTGATCAACAAATACTATGGGACGACTTACAAAGCATATGCGTCCAATAACAACATACTAACAAAGTAAAGACATGGGTTCCTAACACTCAACCACTAATCTGATCACCTCCTGAGGTCTACCAAATGCTTCTGCTTCCTTCAAAGTGTCCTGAAGTCACTTAGGATTCTTCTTCCTTAAATGCTCCTCCCAAACTGGTGTATCCTCATCTGAGGAAGTGCCAAAAGCAGAAGGTCTAACATCCCGAGGACCTGTAATTGATGAACTAGTCCCAAAAGACCCTGTAACATGTGAGCTTAAAACCTATGATCCTGAACCTGTGCCTGTCCCTGAACCTGTCCCTGAATTTTTCCCTGAAGTACCTATAATCTGAACCACTGATCCTGTAGAAGCTGTGCCTGTACCCTATGATCTAGTCACCCCAGAAACCTGCGGACCTGAAACCCGTATCGAAGAAGCCTATATCAACTGAGGTGTGGGAGCTGGTGGCTCCCCCTGCTTCATCTCTCTCGACTTCCTGAAGGCCCTCTCCTCATCAAACCTCACCTCCTGCCTCACTACAACTCTCCTCTGGCCAGGAATGTAAAGTCAATATGCCTTCAAAGTCTCATCGTAACCCACAAAGATACCTCTCTCTGCATTGGGCTCGAACTTCGTCCTCTTCTTAGAAGGGACGTGAGAATAAGTTAGAGAGCCAAATATCCGAAAATGGCTCACCTCAGGCTTCTTGCCTGAATACATCTCCTCTGGAGTCATCCTCCCCAAAGAACGGTGAGGACTCCTGTTCTGCAGATACACTACAGTGTTGCATGCCTCTTCCCATAGAAAGAACAGTAACCCTTGATCATGAAGCATAGCTCTCGCTGCTCCAACGATCGACCTGTTCTTTCTCTCTGCTACTCCATTCTGCTCAGGAGTGTAGGGAACTGTCAACTGTCGCTGTATACCCTCCTTCCTGCAGAAAGCATTGAACTCCTTGGAGGTATACTCACCCCCATTATCTGATCTCAACATCCTGATCTTCCTCCCTGTCTGCTTCTCCACAAGGGCTTTGAACCCTTGGAAGACACTCAAAACTAGTGGGGACTTCTTGTTGCTCAAGAAGTAGATCCATGTCTTCCTGGATTAGTCATCAATGAAGCTAATATAGTACTCGTGACCAGTCAAAGATACTGAAGACATAGGACCTCAAATGTCAGAATGAATCAAGTCAAGCACTCCTGCTGCTCTCGTGTCACTGCTAGGAAAATAAGTCTTGGTGTACTTTCCCAAAGCACACCCTCTGCACACATCACTTTGCTCAGTGTCGAACTCAGGTAAACCTGTGACCATGCTCCTCAACACTCTCAGAGCGGGGTGATGTAAATGGGCCATCCTCCTGTGCCATAATTCACATAGCTCATTGTTGCTGCTGTTGCTACTGCTGTGTGCTAGAGCATGTTACGGCTGAAACAATAACTTGTATAGTCATCCACATATAACTCCAATATCCATGGGGGTAGATACACTTGTGGTCTTGGGAAACAACTGCACTCTCCCATCTGATAAACACACCCCAAGACCCCTGTCCTCAATAGTGGAAACTAAAACAAGGTTCTTTTTCACCCCAGGGACATGCAACACATCCCTCAAGGTCATGGGACTCATGGACTCCCTCTCAAATGTAATGGTCCCCTGACCCACTGCTCTAACAATGGTGTTGTCACTAAGTACCACCTCCACCTCTCTAGCTGTCCGTGATAACTCGGAGAACAAATCCCGAGTACCTGTCATGTGTCTCGAGGCTCCGCTGTCAATGTACCATGTACTAGTGGTGGATGGACCTGTCTGATGCCCTGTCAAGAATGAATGCTCACTCTCCATATCCATGTTTGTGCTGGTGGCTAAGGAGACTCTCTCTCTCTCAATCTGTCCAGCATATAGGGAAAAATCCCTCTGAAACCTGTCACCAAAATCATCAACCTCTACTGAGGCTGTTGTCTGCTGGCCCTTCTTCTTCTTCTTGCTTGGACACTGTGATGCATAGTGCTCAAATGCCTGCCAACAATAGCACTTGATTTTACTCAAGTCCTTCTTCTATCCACCCTACGGTTGCTGTTGTTGCTGTGTTTTGGCCCCATTCTTCTTGGGACCCTTCTTCTTCTTACCCTTGGCTGTCAGTGCCACGTTCTCCTCATCTGCCCCACCATTTGATGAACTACCCTATACGAGACCCCTCCTGGTCTCCTCCTGTACAAAGTCATCCCACAGTCTCTCCCAAGACAGTAGGTTCTCTCTACCCACTATGGCCTGCACAAATACACTCCAGGACATTGAATCCCCATTCACTGTTGTGCATACTAGCTCAGTAGGAGATACCACTTCACCAACCGTTGCCAGTTCATCCCGAACTGCAGAAATCCTAGTGAGGTAAGTTGTGACTCCCTCTCCTCCATTCATCTTGATACTCTTGAGTTTCTCCTTGAGAACCATCTTTCTGTTCTCATTGGAACTCTCATACAAGCTGGTCAAGGCACTCCACATCTCATGTGCCCTGGTCTTCCCGAAAATGTGAGGGATTATGTGGTCTTTAACTGCATCAAGGATAATCCTCCTAGCCTTATAGTCCTTATTGTTGAAGGCTGAAAGTGTTGTTGAATCAGTGGCATCGGGAATGGTAACCGAGTTAGCTATAGTATTTCTCACCACCTCCACCCATAGTTCATTCTCCTCCAATATTAGTAAAATTATGGCCTTCCAAGGCACAAATTTTTTTGTCCCATTCATCCTATCCTCAATCCTTAGACCTGTAGCCATCTCAACACCAACCCAATAGAATGTTTCCCACTAACAGAAGATAAGAAATACTGAAATTTCTGAGATCTGAAAATTTTTGTGTGTCTGCAAACTATCATTGTTTTCTGCCCCCTTGCTCTAATACCATGAAGATTTTCTGCACTCTACAGTTTGCTGGTTTATGTCAACATTTCGTGGTTTTCATTCCCAGTCGGTTTTGCATTGACTGGAAACTACTTATGAAATTTTCAGTAACAATTAAACACATAGTAAAAATGCACTAATAGGCTGAAAAACACTTTTAACAATCACACCATAAAATGATAAACTCATAAATTTTTGGCCAAAATCAAGCCTTGGAAAAACCCCCACGGGGAAAACCAGTTAGAGAGAGAGAGAGAGTTTGTATTTCTTCAGTAAAATATAGGACAACAATACAGTGAGAAATAAATCAACTTATCTCCACCATTAATTACACTTGAAGATTGCCTCGAACACCATGCTGAAGCTGTCTTGAAAACTGTGCAATCAACCAACTTGAAATCTATGCAGAGATAAAGTACAGAAGTCCGTACCCTCGATTTATGTGCAACTCTTTACCTTGATTTCTGTGTTGTACTATATCTCGATTTCTGTGCCAAAATCTGTCTCAAAATCTATGCCTAAAAGCAGCCTCGGTATCAGTGCCAGTCCGTACCTCGATTTCTGTGTAGGAGGAACTATACCGTACAGTATGGTCTCGATTTCTGTGCAGCCGAAACTGTCTCAAAAATCGTGCCTAGAATCTCTCGAGATTTGTGCCTGTCTTGAAACCCGTGCCTAGAATCTCTAGGGATTTGTGCCTGTCTTGAAACCCGTGCCCAAAATTTTTCTTGAAACCCATACCAATAAACTACTGAAGATAAACACCTCGGGATGCGAGCCAACAAAAAAAATTATGCCTGTTAAGAATCCGTACAATGCAATAAATGCCCAGCTAAAAGTCTTGGAAATCGTGCTAGCTAAATATTGAAATAAATGCTCCTTGGGATTCATGCCCTAGCTTCTTCTCCAGCTCTCTCTCTTTCTCATGCTTCACTTCAATCACAAAAGTGAGCTCAAATGCCTCCCTTAAGCCTTTTTGTCTAAACCCGAGGGTTGTTCTAATCCAACGGTGGAGATTAGATTTCATTTGACGGTTGAGATCAAATGAGAGTGAAAATACCTTTTATTTAAATCACTTAAATAAAATTCACTCACCCACTAAAGTTAAGTCAAAAAGTGACTTTAATGTTATAAAGTCTCATTAAGTGAATTAATGCTGAGGGTCACCTTTTTCCCCCTTCTAAGTGACTTAGGAAAAAGTCACTAGGGGAACACTTCCCTAGGTACAAAACTAATACTTAGGAGCTGTACTCGTTTGTCAGTTTACTCCACGGATTGGTTATGATTCCATTCATTATGGAGCCCTTTGTTGATGCCTCCTGCATCGCATAGTGTTATGTCGATTCTATGCTGCCTGAGTCTATCCATTTTCTCATGCTCTTGTTCAAAGGAAGACATGAAACTAGAGTCGGTCACTCTTCAAATATCTTGACTATTACATGTCGGCCATCCTTATTGAGTCATTCTGTTTCACCTAAGTTCTTCCAAATATTTCAGCATAGTTGTTACCTCGTGCTGGTTGATGGTGGATGCCTTAATGCCCTCCTTATAGTGAGTTTCGTTCCATCAAATTCAACTCATTTATTCTGAAATTTGAGACTTAGAGTTCTGTTGAGTACCTTGAGGCTTGCAGTCATTTGTGGTAGGTTCTCTCAACATCGACAGTTTTGGGAATAGATCAATGTCCCTTGATCGATAGATTTGTCTTAGTGTTCAACTTCAACACATCTATTCACACTTTGATGATTGTACTATGTGCCTTGATTCCCATTTTCATTATTGGTGGGTTAGCTCATGTCTGTTAACAGTACACATCATTGACCGGTAATAAGACGATGTCACATCAGGTTCGACTTCAACACCTTTATTCACTTGATGGGACTTGCACTTTAGATGATTTGTGTAGAACACCCCAGGAGATAGTGGCATTCAGTATGCTACTTATGATCGTGACTTTACATCTGAGATATCACCTCTCAGACATCAGCAGTTTGTACCTCCAGTTTGCACCAGTTGTTTCCTTTCAGCAGGAGATTGTCTCTTACTGTAGATGGTTATGGCTATGATCACCTATGACATGTATTCATTATGTACTTCCTATTCATGGCCATTGTATCAGATTGTTGTACTATACCGACATGTATCCAGAGATATTATTGTATTATGACGAGTGATATGTTCCTTCCAGTGGTGTCTCCATCACTCCACTTCTAAGATTTATAATGTATTTCGGCCATCGTAGCACCATTCTCTGAACTCACACATTAGGGGGCATCTATTACAACGTAATTTTCCACCTTGTCAGCATCAACATTCTTTGGCCTTCAGGATCCATTTCACTAACTCAGATTCACTTTATGTCCTCCAGAATACACATTTTTGCCTATTTTTCCTCCTGTACACTTGTTGTCCCATTATAGCCAGCGTACACACAGGCTGTTCCACTATAGCCCATGGGTACCAAGTAAAATGGTAAAAATCATTAGAAAATTACTTTTTACTCCCAAAAAGCGTTCTTAGGGTGACCTTTGGCCCTCTATATTCCCATAAACGCCTCGATGTGTCCTTTCACTTACCTTTGGAAGGCTATATATTTTGCTATTATAGCATATGGAAGGGAGGAGAAAGAGAGAGCAAGATAACTCTAGTGGATTTTTGCAGTGACTTGAGTCTACACTCATTGATCCTTGTTGTGAATTCCTTGTATTTACCTTCCAAACTCCTTTCATAGTTTGAGTTTGCCATTACACGGAGGATTGAAGTGGTGGAGGCACAAGTGGAGAGACCTAGTTCGTGGTTCATATTGGTTGTCAGCAAGAGGTCGTATATTGTACTTCTTGTTATTCATTAATGGAAATACTCATTTTCTCGTCCAATTGATATTGTGAATATTGTTAAATTACATTGGGTTATATTTCCTTGTAATATCATGGATCGTGCTATTGATTATGTATTTCACATACTATATGCACTTGCTTGTACTTGTTGTTGAGACTAATCTGCAAGTTCAAGTGTAGAAGTTGAAAGCTCAACAAGGATCTACTTCGAACATCCGGTTGAAGGTTGGTCTTTTCTCCGTTATCTTAGCATTGTCATTTATATAGCATTGATTGGGAATTGAGTAATTTTCTGGTAGTCAACTATTTGTTGTGGTCTTCCCCAAGCCATAGGAAGTTTTCTCCGTAACATCCACCCATGGCCTATCCCATAAAGGAGAACACAAAAACACATAGAAAAAAAATGTCAGTGGTAATAATAAGCATCATGCCCCCCTGCATGTCCAAATACATGGCTATGAATGAAGTCCTCTTCCCTAGGTATGGTTCCGCAAATGCCCACATAAACGATATTGACGCATTGCTAATCACATGCTTCACAATCCCCATGTTTCTTTGGGAAAATTTGGATTTGAGGCAATGGTATTCCGAACTCTCCTAGATGCAAATGGGTAACTATAAGACCTGATAGTAAATATCAATTGCCCTTTGCATGTGGAGATTAAGGAACTTGCAAAACAAGAATGAACCCATAAAATATCGACAAATGTAACTTTGACTTCGATCTCCATGATAGATAGAGGGTGAAAGAGCCCCTAGCAACTGCCATTTCTGGAAATTAGGGGCGAGTTGGAGATGTCTTGCGATTTTAGTGGGCGAACAAAGGTTTAAATTGCTTTTTAGAGGGGCAAAATTGCTATATCTTGGCTCCCCATTCTAAATTTGATGGGGATAACCTCATATTCATAATAAATAAATAAATAAAATGTGGCCTAATCATAGCTAATGTGTGTTTAATAAAAAATTATCCCATTAAAAATTTAAAACCCCTATATTGATCCCATGGGCTAAGATTATTTCCTAAAAATTTTCATGGTCACAAGGGTGTATTTACACCTTCATTCCCTTTTCATTTTTTACAAGGTGGGAACATACCTTATCTTCGACGTCTTGAAGTCCAATTAACCCCTCCCATTTTCAAGGGCCATGGTTACGTTGCGTCATCATTATTGCAAGGTGTCCACCATGGGCCACAAAGTGGTTTGATTGTGTGGTTTCTTCACATTTATTTTGTTTTCTTTGCTCTGTAAGTGGGAAAGTGGGGTCTTCATTTATACATCGTGGATAGGTTGTGTCCATATTGTTGCATGTCATCCTTCTTCCCCACAAGGTGGTCTTTAAGTATATTTTATTCATATTTCTTTGGCTTTCTTTCCTCCACAAGTGGGTAAGTGGGGTGCACACTAATGTCTTCACTTAGACATCATCATTATTTGCAATCTCCCTTTGTCTTTAGACATCAATGACAACAATATTTCCAACTATTTATTGTTGATGCCATTCCCACCATGGAAATATCTGAGGGCCACTTATCTCTAATAGAAAATCAAATCTTGTTAACACATATACATGGGTTCTATTATGAAATATTGTTTGAAGATGTAGGAAGAAAAACACTCGTACCCTATCACAAAGTGTGTTACAAGGAAATGGTAATTGCCAAGTCGTCTAATAGATAGGTGGATAATAACCACAACTTAAACCGAAAACCACCATAACTTAGATGGAACATCACAATGAATGAAGCCATGAGATAGATACCTAGGTTCTAAAATCTTTCGTTTGTTTCGTTAAGTTTTTATTCTAAAACACTAGCCTCTAATTGCCCGAGGAAAGAAATATTACATGTTTCTAGGAAACTATAATTAATCTTGGACTTTGCAAGCCATGCTTGCTTCTAAGGAACAATTGTAGGTCATGGTAGTCACTCTCTAGGAAATGATCAAGCTTACCATTAATTTTGTTATCCAAAACTATGGTGAAAAATTGTATATGGAAAGCAAACTAGATATGTTGGTTGCCAAAATTGACATGAATTTTCACGAGTGCCTTATCTTGGTAGAAATTGGCATATAATACGAGGAAATCAATTTTCATGAGTACCCTCTCTTAGTGAAAATTGACATATCATGTAAGCCAAACAATTTTCACGTGTGCCTTCTCTTTGTGAAAATTGATATATTAAGTGAGGCAATCATTCCTTTAACACTTGCTAGGTCTATATCTAAGGAATGGCATGAAGAATATGATGGAACATAAGGGAATTGTTCATTCGCCTCCAAATCTATCACATGGAGTCCAAGCACAAAGCCATGGAAAACTTCATAGAAATGACGAATGAACACAAGAAGAACATATTGGCTATCCTTGGTAGAAGCAACTTCTTATCTTTGGTATAGTTATTGAGTGTTAGTTCACCATCGATTTAGGAAAAGGTGACCACAACCATATGTTGTCTCATTGTGTCCAAGAATTGCAATCAACACTTGGTGTTGAAAGGTACACTTCCAACCTTGGTGTGATTAGAATTAAAAAACGCTTTGGCAAATGAAAAGTGAGCATTGTCTCTTTGACTTTTGCCAAGGAAATGATTTCATTCATGGTCATCCATGAGAGAGGATCCCAACGGTAATGAAGATATTCCAACACAATTTTCGTACACATACTTTGTCGCATGGGCCTTGAGAAATCAATTAATCATGTCAAGGTTATATAGGGTTTGAAAAATTACTTGACAATATCCACATCTCAACCAAAAGACACTTTATATGAATTTACATACGTGAACACTAAAGAAATCCACCATGTGCTAACTGGCACTCAAATCCCCCCCTGTCGGCGACAGAAAAATTTCCGGCGAGGCATAGTTCCACCTCTTCTCGTCATTTTTTTGGAATTTCAACAATCTAGGTCGTCTTAAAATGGGATAAAACTCTTAGGGGCACAGTTCCATGGCATAGTTCCATAGTATATGGGGTGAAGCTACGATTCTGCCAATTTTTATAACTGGATCTAGGGAACAAAACGCTGGAAAAGCGGGGCGATTTGAGAGCCATTTATCCCACGCCACGAAATCCATGTAAATAGTTACATCAAAATATTAATAGTTACACCCACCATGCACTTTCTGCAGTGGGCGAAATAAATACTTACAATCTTATGTGTAAATCCATGCAAATGGTTATGGTGTAGTGATATGATTGCAGACCCTATTACTTTAAATGAAATTAAAGGTCCACATAAGATGGTTAATATTTCAACTTAAAATGGCAAGGATTCTCTACTTTGTTGCCCTAATGGTACATGGATTGATAAGTAGACCTAACGGTTAAGAACATGTGTTTCTTCCTAAAAAGTCAAAGATTAAAATCTGGATAAATCAAAAGACAATATTTAGAGCTATGCACTACAATTACTACAAGTTCAATAGTCCCACTCCAAACTAATGTTTGACTAATGTGTCCTCGAGTGGCTCACGATCCATGTATAGATATGGCACCATTTAATAAATTCGTGTGGCCCAAAACCATGGTTTCGGTTTGTACACAAGCCCTCCGAACCATGGTCCTTGGATATATACGAAAAAGTAAGGACCACGTGGGAATAAAGACACCCAACAATCATTCAACAGTATCCGTGGAAAAGGCCGACCCCAAAAACAGTGCAAAATCGTGATTCTATAAGGAATATATACACGATTGAGTTTGTTTTCATCCATAAAACGTTTCCATTATTTACATTCACTCTCGCATATCGTCTGATCTGAAAGAGATAAGCCGCATATCGTAATACGAAGTCGAAGGTTTTTGAATCAGTTAAGAATATCTCTACTGCGTTGTTTCAGAGTTCACATGGCAAATGATGGACATGTCGATAATGTTAATGTTGCAGGAAACGACTCATACTCAGCAAATGGTGGCACGGAGAATATTCAAAATAGTAATATGATGATACAGTGGCACGGAGAATATCAGCATCAAGGCCGAGGCCCATATGGATACAATCAGGCATCGTACCCTGGTGCCCCAAGTAATATGTTATATGTGCAGCCAGATTACACATATCCCAATCCACCGCCTGCAACAGATATGGACATGAATATGAATGGGTATAACGACGGCTATTATTTCAACGAATATGATGGTTATTACTATTTTTATCATCCACCCACCAATAGCTTTTATCCATTGCAACCACAACCACAATTCCAAGTGCAACCCCAACCGGTATTCGACGCAGGAAGAAGAGGAAGCTCCAGCAGCAGGCGAAAGGGAAAGGCTGGAAGAAGAGGAAGCTCCACTGGAAGGAATAATAATAATCTTCAAGCAACAGGGAGAGGGAGAGGGAGAGGCAGAGTGTTCAGGGACAATAATTATAACAATAATACATCATTGCCCCAAGTTATGGGAAACATTGGAGAGCTATTAATAAGATTGGGAATCAATAAGAGCGAAAGCTCCACCGAACTTGAAGGCCAAGGGCGTGTTGAACGGGATGAGCATGCAAATGCAGCTGTAGTTAGCAGAGAGTATTCGAATGCCAAGTTTTTTGTTATAAAGTCTTATAGTAGGGAGAACGTGGTGAGTAGTATTAAACACAAAGTGTGGACGAGCACCTGCAGAGGAAATAGAAAACTAAATGCAGCTTTCAGAGAAGCCCGTCACAGACACAGTGTAAATGCTATTTTGTTATTCTTCTCGGTAATCCTACATGAATACCTATTTTTTTAATAAATTGATCCAATATCGAATCTTTCAATTGCTTGTGTATTGCATTAAAATTTAGTTAATATAATCAAATTCTGAAACTAAAATAGGTAAATCTGGTTGCGAGGACATACAGGTGGAAGGAAGCGGGAATTTCTGTGGAGTGGCTGAAATGGACGGGCCCGTAGATTTTGACGCTTTTGCAGATTGTTGGGATCGCGATTGGAAGGGAAAATTTCCGGTGACATGGCACGCAGTTAAGGATGTGCCGTACAGCCATTTCCAGCATATTACTTTCAATACTGTGGAAAACCCTAACCAGAGGTCGATTATAAATAGTCGAGACACCCAAGAAGTAAATATTGTGTTAGAATACATTTTTTAGTTTCCATTGAAAAGTACTTTGCTTCTCCTAATCGAGTTAGATCAGAAAATGTATGGATGCAAGCTGCTTCCAGAGAAAAGTACTTTGTGATTAATGATATTTGATTGTGAATTTGCTTGGATTCAGGTGGAATATAAGCAAGGAGCAGAGATGCTGGACATATTTAACAAGTACGTTTCCACATCGACTGCATCAGTGGAACAACAGCAATCACAACCTCCATCGTTAGTACGTCAACAACAACAAGAACAACCAGAGGGGAGGAAAAAGCGAAGAAAATTTGTTGAGTCGCCAAGAAAAAGCGAAGCTGTATATCTAATTTAAATAGGACAACAAGCATAAGGATAAATATATAAGTAGTAGCTGGTTAGTGCACTTGGATTTTCATCAGTCATATACGAAGATATCATTACTTCAGACAGTGGATTTGCATTTTTGTGAGTTGTGATGTTGACTGGATTTGTATTGGACATTGGATTTGTATTTTTGTGAGTTGTGATGTTGACTGAATTTGTATTGGTTTTTAGACAGTGGATTTGCATTTTTGTAAGTTATGATGTTGACTGGATTTGTATTGGTTTCTTTGAGATAATTTGAGTTTTAATGTGTGAAGACTCATCTAGTTTCATAAGTTTCATCATTCTTTCTTTATTAATCAATACTTTTTTTATAGTGAATTTTTCTAATTTGTTCTATAGCATTTTTTATTTTGTTTTTTAACTTATGAATCTGTGCAATTAAGTTTTTATCATGATTCTTAAGGTGAGAAATTTCTTCATCTTTACTAATGATGATTTTTTAAAATTCTTTTTCCATCTTTTTCAATAACTTCTGATTGTTGTATAGGATCATTTTTTAGATATCTTTAAAGTCTTCTAGTAAAATAGATTTCCAATCTAACTTCATGCTAACATCTTGCAATGTTATCATTTTATTTTTACAATAGAAACATAAATTTATTCTTCGTGTTTAAGATAGATGTTCCTAAAAATTTCATCCACAGAAAAACTAAAAATTATGTCAACACCTTCTTTAAACATAACTACAACCTCTTTCATGGTCTTGATAATATTCATTTGATTTATATGTTAGAAATCCCCTCTAAATCTTCTAAATCTTCCTTATTGACTGTCTTGATAATGCTCATTTAATTCATAAACCAAAAATCCAAATATTCACATTCTTATTATCTCTGTAAGCCTTGAATAGTTTATATTCACATTCTTATTATCTCTATAAGACTTGAATAGTTTATATATCCCTCCACATGGAAGTACATGATCAATAAGATGTGTGCCTATTATACCTAGTATTAAACAAGTATTATCCAAGCACGATAACCAACATCACTTCCTGATGAGAGAACTATTGTAATTTATTATACTTCCACAAATCGAAACAACTTATGAGTCCTACAATATTATGTGATGTGGAAATTTCTGGTTTTTTCATATATATCCCCAATAGAAGTATTTGAAGTATGTTTTCCCTTTTTGCAAAGCATTTACCACAATCCATTTTAGACATATATGGTAGAAATCAAACATATTTTTTTACAAGATTTTTGCTTCCGCTGTTCATAGTAAAAAATAATAGTATACATTTACATTATTGCTCCAAAGACAAGGACTAGCTACTTCATAGCTCTTGCTTGTTTCTATTTTATTCCATTTATCATTGTTCTTTAATTTTTTAGCTAATTCCACAATATTTTTGGTTGGTTTGAGGGTTTTTTCTATGTTTTCCATGTTAATGGTGAATTTATTTTAGGGTTTTACATCAACATTTGTGAGAAAATGAGGGGCAAGTTCAACCATGAAAGGGGTACATTTTTGTGAAACATGATTGCATATCCTCATTAGTGATTTGATTTCTATCATTTTCAATTGCTCAATATTGTTCCATGTTTATTAGTTTTTTTTTCATTTTCAATTAATTTGAGGATTATCCTTTTATTTACAAATCAATGATGTATTTCTTATATTGGCTTTTCATTCTTGACAACGCCACTTTTTTGCAACATGGGTTCATGCCCAAAGGGTTTTTCACTTTGCTCTCTTTGTAAGTTCATGAATTATTTTTACTTACATGGTGTTCTCCTTAGTTTTATTTGAGCATTCATGCTATCCTTTTTCCGAGGAGCACTTTAATGTTCCATTTTTGTCTTGGAGCACCAAATCTACTGATGCTCTTATTTGGTATTAGAACATCAATTCTCATCTTTGGGCATAATGCTTGCATTGGATGAGTGGTTTTGGAGAGTTTTTATCAAACATTTTCTATGTAATAATTGAGTGGTTTTGTACTTATAGTAGATCTAATTATTAAATGGCTTGGGTGGTTTGAAACTGACCATGGTTTTGTATGGGTAGTTTCACTACATACAATAATGCTCAACATCTCAATCTTGTACATTTTTCATAGTATTTTTGTTCAGTTTATTTTCAAATTCTTGTTTCGTACGCTTCCAACTATAATTTTCTATTTCAAATTATCAAAATTATAACTTTTTTTTGTTTAATATTCTACAAGTACTTTCATTTTTTTAGGTGTAACTTAGATATTGATTAATAAAAAGGGTATGGACTAATATTTGAAATCATCAAAATAAAAGTTATGATTTAATTAAATTTTAAAAATCATATTTTTAATAATTAAATTCAGTCTATTAATATTAAAAAGTGATGAAAATTCAGAAACATAAGACATAGGTAAAAATAACTAAAAATATTAATAAATTATTTGATAAAACTAATGTTGTATTTTATCATTGGGCATTGATGCTCCTCTTTAAACCCAAAACATTAACATTGGTGTGTTATATATATATATAAGTTGGCGAATCTGCATGATACATGAGAATGTGTGAAGGCTATTTTGTCAATAATATAATATGTATATATAATTTTTTGGTGAATATTTCACAAAAATAGAACCTTTTAAAATATGGGAGAATATCTCACAAAATTATAAAATCTTGTAAAATCATGGCAAATCTTTCACATAATTATTAAATCTTGTAAAATCTTGGTGAATCTTTCACTTAACTATAAAATTTTGTAGAGTCTTAGCAACTTGGTTAAAAGTTTGACTAAATAAAAATTTCTATATGATTTTATATTCGCTTTAGATTTACCATGTACTTTGGCACTAAAACACCATAATGTTTTACACACAGATATGATCCTTAACCAAAACACTATAGCATGATATTCTACAAGGTACCAACTAATGGAACAACATGGTTGACAAGTAAATAAGATACCAATAAACAAATTACTAATTAGGGTGATCATGGTAACGTTGGAGCATGTTGAAATAACTATTTGAATCTTTTTAATATGATTCTATGATGATTTGAGACCTTTTCTTTTGACAATTGAAGTTTTTTTAAAATAAATGCATAAAAAAAATAAAACAAATTCTTTTAAAATTGTGATTGAGACCATATAGGCCATCACTGTTGATGTAAATACAATGCATTCGATCAAAACCAAAAAATTTGGAGTAGCATCAATGCATGTAGCTCATTATAATCTCCTTGAATTGAAATCATATAAATGGATTAAAAATATTCAATTTGAAGAAGTTACATATTAGAAATCCAATAACTATAATCTCCTTGAATTGAAATTATATAAATCGATTAAAAATATTCAATTCGAAGAAGTTACATATTATAAATCCAATAACTATAGTATACAATAATTTATCCATATTCACTAAAACTTGGTGAGGAAACCCCACTGCTACAAACACATTTCTTTAGCTTTTTTCAGCATAAACAAAATTCGAAACAAAGCTATGGTTGTGATTGAACAACATACATGGACAATTGTAGATATAACCAAGCGAGATTATTTGGACAAAATCATGATGAAAAAATCATGACGTGGGAAGAATTTACATACAGCCTTGCACATGTATGCACAATGGAACATAACAATATCTATCAACTCAGAGCTAGCATTCGACATGTATGAGGAAGCACAAGGGAGGCTAATGAAAATATCTAGGGCCCAGTTCAAAATATTGATAAATGCTTCACATAGGATGAAGAAGTGGCAATTCCTGTTACCAATATTCAACATTAAATATGCCTTTAAGTCAAACTCAGAGTTGATCATTCAAGAAATAAAAATTGGAAGATATAATATAGCGTGTGTTTTCACACACGCGCTTGCCAAAGAGCACTGGCTAAAGGATTGCGTAACTCCAATACATTTTTGAGAAAATGAATAACTAAGCTAACAAAGAAAACTAAACAAGTGCGTTGCTACAAAAGAAAAAAACGACTTTCTTTTTGGATTCATTTTACTCAATCAGACATCCAAACGAAATATTACTTAAAAGAATAAAGAATCTTTTATATTAAATTTGAAAATATTATAAGAGAGAGATGTTGAATAGGATCGTATAGTTGTTTGAAAGAGGATGTCCTTTTGATTATCTGGACACATGTCATAGGAATTGGATCTCTAAGAGGTAAGATGGAAGTGGGAAAATGTCAACTTTGATCTCGGTGAAAATCCGATAGAGTGACAACTTTAACAAAGGGAACAAAATTATGTGTGGAATGAGGGACCTTGGGTTCTTTTTTATAACTAATGATGAGAGTCTAGGGTTGAGTTTGTGGCACTAGACTCATCGACCATGTAGAGACTCATGTCAGTTTCATCTTTTTTTCTTTTTTTTTGTGATATTTAGGTCACTCAAATCGAAGGATTATAAGTGACCTAGGTCACTCTTATTGAGTGATTAGGAACGACCTTATTTATAAGTGCCTTTTAAAGCTTTCCTTTCAATTTTTGGGATTTTTGATTGATTTTCGAAGGTCATTTGGACATGAATGAGGTTGCATGATGACATATAAAGGTGATTGTGCTTATGACATGTCAGGTAAGAAAATTTTGTTTTTTAATAAATTCCCCCCTAATGTTTGAGGTCAAGATCTCATTGTACATGGAAGAAATACATCATAGGATTTTGTTAGCAGGAGATAAATGTGATAATGGTGGAGAGAATGGAGACTCCTTCAAAGAGAAATGGCCTTTTGATGGGGATACAGGGGCCCTTACCTACATATATAATGGTGCATATAATCTCAAATATACATGGACAAGGCAGGCATACCCATGCTCACAACAATGTCTTGAAGAATAAGGTGATCTACACCTATTGAGGGTCAAATGAATACATGAATAATCATTATGTACATCATAATGGAAAAATCGACCTAGTGGGTGTTGGGCCAGTACATGAATATTCACTATGTACATCATAAGTCTATAGAATGAACTCAGAAAGGTACATAAGTATGGTCCAACCCTGACTAATATGAAGAAATCATAGTGAACCAATGGCATTCTGAAAAAATGCTTGATTGCAACAATTGATGCTCTGTTGAAACTAAATAGGGTCCAACAATTTGGGATGACTCACATAACTGAAAGTATAGATCCATCAAGTTATAGGAACTACATTTGTAACTGTATACTCAAAGGAATTCTCGAACCATGGATTCCGCAACATTGTTTCCAATCTAGCCTGGATATCTCAACAGATAAATAACTGAAATAGACTCCACCAAGGATGGGAATATCTGGGGTCTTGGACCAAATAATGAAAGTATCTCTTGTATGAATCTCAACGACGTGATGATTGATTTAGCATCGAGCACATGAGACACAACCAAACTAAGGGGGCACTGATGTCTCCCCTCAAGTGGTCCAAGGGGTTCATCAATGATGGTTACAAGGCCAAGGTACAGGTTTCCTTTGGTCTATCTTCTCGAATAGATGTGTTGACGTCAATAGAAGGAGACATGTGACTACTAAGGCAATGTTGTTTCCTTAACAAAAGTGAAATGGATACCACCGGGACAAAAGTAACACTAGATAATCAACTGAGACATTATTTGAGGATCAAGGGTAATTGAGTAAGGGACTCAAACTTCCTCTTTTCAGAATATGAAGGAAAGGTTTGCCGGGAAGCACATGTGTGACTTATTGACGGGATCAAGGAAATGACCTATTTGGGGTACCATGGGACATGACCTTTAATGGATATTAATGGGGAATGGATTGTTAATCTTGGGGATAGGTATATTGCTTAGGTATGACCCCAAGGGTGAGCCATCATAGAATACTTTGAATAATGATGACAAGGGATGCTGTCGTAACAAGAGATAATGCATGATATCCATGATGTTGAGAAGCACTTATCTTGAATGGTTTCTTTCATGCATGGACACCGAAGGGAGAATACTAATGAGTACTCCAATAGTACCCAGGTGTAAAAGTGCATATTTAAACCAAACCAAATGTACTTATATCTTAAATGGCATGAAAATTGAAATTTTACCTAGTTGAACGCAAATTGAGGCAAGTAGAAAAGTGGCCCAAAGCTAATCTCCTAATCGTGGAAAGAAGAAATCCCATAATTGAGAAGATATTGCAATCCTAATTCCAATGTTACGAATGACCCATTAAATAGATGTTGTATGATCCCATAAATATCATAAGTAAAACTAATGAAAACTTATTAAATAGGAGTGGGACCCTCTCTGCCAAGTGTCATTTTCATGTGCACTATTGGAGGACACTATGGGGCCTAAAAATTCAGTTTTCGATTTCTTCCATTCCGACCGTTATATTCATATTCCACGAGTTGTAGGTTGATTCTCTTGCATTTATTATCAATTTTAACCATTTAATTTTTAATTTTGTTTCTTTGAGGGAACTCAATGAACCGCTTTTCGGGAAAGGTCACTTCTTTTGAGGTCTTTTGTTTGATCCAAATCACACAATTCTACTAAAGAGGAGTGAATTGGGTTGCATCTATTCTGGAGACAGATGTGACCTTAATCACATCTTTCAAGTGAAATTAAGCAACCACAATTTCCCAATTTGGCCTAACAAAAGTGTCCTAGGTCATGTAAAACTCCTTAAAGGGAATGACGTGAGGGTAAAGAGAATTTTTTCTACACTGGACTGATCCTAATTTCTTGGTGTGAATGCAGGATGCCCCAAGTCATCTAGAGTGAGAGGGGAATTTATGACATCTAATGAGCTACTTGAAATTATCAACCTATGAGAGATACTCTTGCTAGATGTGGGTTACTCAAGTTATTAGAGAACTAACTGATGTGCATTGCACCTCTACTACTCAACAATATTGTTGAGTTCTGCGATGCCAATGCAGAGGATTTTATCGTTTAGGGTGAGCATGTGGATCTTACATTCGAAAATATGTACTTCATGACCGGCTTTCCCCGAATTGGGGTCATTCGGTACACGCATCCCAAACATCCCCATGACATGGACATGAGGGAGGTCATGGGGCACCATTGTTTTGTGACCATAGACCTTCATGCTACGTTGGTGTTCCTGGTTGACATTGAAAACCTGGGTACAAGAGTGATTACACTTAGGTTAGTTTCGGATTTGGGATCTACTGGTCCACATAAGATATCAAGGGGACATATTCTGATGGTGGAGAGAGTACTAGAGGGGACCTCTTTGGGTGGGACAAGACGTTTCTTACTGTGGTTCTGTAAGAGCTTAACCAGGTCAGCCATCTTGTGGGAGACTTGAGTTTTTCATCATTTATTTTTGCCTTAGTATTTGAGAAGGTACCCACCTTATGCCCTCACTTTGATATGATACATAGTAGGACTATGGAGCCCAAGATGAATTTTTGGGGTGAGATGATGATTAGAGAGGTAGGAGGTGCAGTTCGTAAGGTGTTCAGTTGATCCTGCTTTACGCAGTGGGACCATATTCCGGTGGTGGTTGAGGATTAATAGTATGTAGGAATGGATTATCAAGAATGGATTATCAAGGGGTCCTGGAGCTACATCATCCCATTGGAATGGCCTGGCGAACAAATGGTATCTATGCATTTATTTTTTATTTTTTATAGTTATGCTTACTAGCATATATGGTAGCTAGAATTTTACATTATATAAACACTGATGGCTAGTCATTTATGTGTGCAGTTTTGCAGCCAATTCCCTAGTATACTGTCAGTGGAGACACAGTAGGATCGAGGGTGTCAATCCTACTCCTCGAGCATGGTGTTGACTGGGTGAATATACAGTGTTAAATGGACTATGTAGGGATATTTATTGACTTCTCAAGGGCATAGTCAACGATAGCTGGCACCACCTTGATGGGGAGCTTCTCACTATGTGCTTTGGGAACATTTCGAATGTAATTTGATCATGCATTGGATCGCTATAGCTGCTGCAACTATCTGGGACTAGATGGGGGGCCATGTGCCTCCCATATGTGATGATAGCGAGGAGGACAAGGAGGGTTAGCATGGAATAGTCAACAATGCAAAAAGATTCCTACATGCCATGCGCATGGTAAATTTTGACTCATGTATTTATTTTACAGAGCTATTGGGGCTCCAAGATGCAGACATGGGTGTGTATTTTTTGAACACACTTATATATCTGTATGTGTGCGTGTGTGTGTGGAGGTAAATTTTTTATGTATTTTTTAGTTATTTATGTGATGGTTATCTAAATATGGATGCAATGCGATGTGGCTATGTATGGAAATGATTAATTTTCTTTATATGATGAGCAATGCAGCACTCTAGAACGTCATTATCCATTTGATCCACCACAACATTAAACATCTTGGGGACATGTATGAATGTAATGGATTCAAACTATATAACCAAATGTTTAGATTCCTAAAACATTATAAGGAGGCAATAATCATGTACTCGACAACAACTTTTCAACTATGAGACCAGAAACTAGGAGTCCAAATATATGAAAAGGTGACAAATGCTCATATAAAGACCACCATCCAATAGGATGATCACAACATCATACTCTGCCTCGGTATTGGTGGCTACCCCAATACACATGCCATTGATATGGATCAAGTCATGCGATGGGGAGTAAAGTATTAATGTAGATGAGGCTAGATTTGGGAAATATCTACTTGCATCATCAACATAGACAATGTAAACGATAGGATCCATCTGACAACATCAAGGAAAGGAATGATGGTCAATACTTTTGGAAAAATAAAAGAAAAACTAAAAAGAGAAAACTATGACATAAAGGGTTAAAAGTTTGGTTGAAATCGAGCATAAAATATCTTGAGATACAAACCATTATGGTAGTTCTTCAAGAGTTGAATAATTTTCCTTTGAATTCAATAATGAGGTATGCCCCTATCCTAAACAAGTTTTCATAACATAAGGTCCTTACCAAATAGATATGAATTTACCTTTTCCAAGCTTTTCATGATCTTGTTTGTAAGCGATAACAATGTCAGCTTCCTTAGACACATGAGGAAAAATATGTGTGTTGAAATGGGATTTTGACTTATTCTTGGATGCCTTGATTGTTTATGGATCTTCTCATCAATCCTCATCCACTTCTTCAAGGGTGATTAAGCATTCCTCTAGACTGGTGGTATCTGGAAACACTTTGACTGCTATGTAGAAAGATGGGATCTGGCACTTGATTGGTAGAAATGTCTCTACTCCATGCATGAGATTTAATGGGGTGAATCTCATCATAGTTTTGGTGGATCTACGATATGCCCATAGTTATGGTGTAATTCCCTCCTATAAATGGATTTGAATTTTGAACTATTGAGCACACTTATTTGAATGTGATCTAATCGAATAAATGAAAATGAATGCTTTCAGTATTCCATAGATATGAGCAAATATTTCTTTATGAATACTTTTATGATTCCATATATGTGAACAAAGGTTGCTTATGAATTTCAATATACGAATATAAGGAATGATGAGTAAATTTTTTCCTATGTTGAGAAATTTTTTAATTTGAATAAATTTGACTTTGAATAAAGTCCATAGAAATTCGATTAATATTATGGTCAAAAGTGAATAAATCATGATAAGATGTTATATTATGCGGTGCTACTGATGTGTGCATTGAGTGTGTCTAGTGACAGGTATAACAATTTTCTAATTAACACTCAATTGAAAGTAACAGGGTCGTAGAGAATATAAAACACAATGGAGAGCACAAGAATGGACTATTGACTCTCACTAGCAGCCCACACATGAGTTGAAAGCCTTATCATCTTTTCTTGGGAGTCGTGTGCCGTATGGGTAGGCCATAATTATTTTCACATACGATGAATTTCAGGGGCACGCAATAAGGACGAACTTATTCCTCAACCTCCATTAGTATCACATAGGTTGTAGAAGATCAATTGGAGGTAATGACTCCTAAATCACTACATCGCACTCCCCACATAAGGAATTGGAATAAAATGATTGTTTGAAGGACACATAGAAGTGACACCTTGGAAATCAAGAGAATTAGAAAGTATATGAATTAGAATTAGAATATAGGATTTGCATTTACTTTATATTTGCAAAGAAAAATGGAATGTAATGAAATTATTGTTATATAGACTATAGTAAGGGAGTGTGCATGAACTAAATAAAAGGGAGTAAATAAATAAGTCAAATGAATTGAATAATAGGAGCACTTGTAGATTCCTAGAGAGACTAGGAGTTATTTATTTATAAGACTTGAGTTAAAATGCACATGGAGCTACAATTAAGGGAGTGGAGACTTAGGATCACAGAACATCTAAGAGTTAAAAGAGGAACTCATGTGCACCCCCATGTGAAGGTGGCACATGGAAGGTGAATAATTGAAAATGGAAAATCAAATAAAAGACTAATATGGCATGTAAACGACATGTGCCATAAGATAAATTCCTATTTAAGGAAGAGAGCATGAACGAGAAAGGCACCCTTATGCACCCTATTATTAGATGGATTTTGCAATGGAAAATTTATGAACTAGTGTTACTATGTTTATATTGGTAAAGTGAGTTCCTAAGAGATGGGTGGATCTCAAGCTAGGCTTGCACTCCTTGGCTATTGTGTTGTTCACTACAGTCCCTTAGAGCTCAGGGGAATTGAAGGAAGCAAAGTACTTTTATTGTGATGTGGTGATTAAATGGGGAGTCGGTTAGCATTGCAACAAGACTATATTTGGACTTAAGTTGTGTTGAATTTAGAAACTTGGGAAATTTCATCAATAGTTGGATTCAACTTTGGAAATTAGGTTCTTTTCAAGTCTTTTTTTTTAGTTTAAATTTTGTAAAGGAATTATTGTTTTTAGAAATTCAATAGTGGATTTGTGTGAAAATATTGTGAATAATGTGAGTCTAATTTACATTATATGTGTTAAGAAGTGGTTTATCTAGCGTCCTCGGGAAGGGCTCCACATATGGTATCAATGCTGGTTGTGGAGCCTAATCTTCCTTATTCAGAGTTCCTGTTTCAAACATGTTTGGATCCCAGCCAATGGAGGGGGGGGGGGGGGGTTGGGGGTGATTTCCCCCAAAAAATAGTCCCCATGGGGGGTCCAGGGGGCCGACGACTAGTTTGGGAGCCCCCACTAGTTGGGGTTCGAGAGAAGCGCCACCGTAGCGAAAAATTTCGGAAAAAAAATGCCTTGTAAAATGTTGTAATATTCATAGTCATGACTTGGTCAATAATGGTTGATTTATGTGCCCATGGTATTGGGTGTCCCATAGTATTTTACCATGGTAATCCCTCTTTAAAAAGAATGCATTGTAATATGGTTGTGCATTGTAGCATTGTAAATATCTCTATGATTGTGTGAGAGAGACTATGAGAAAGTGAAGAGGAAGTTGCATCGGATGTGCTGTAGGTTGTATCCCTTCATTTGTTGGATGGTATAATAATAAGGATTGATAATTTCTGTGTGGATGTATCCCATCTTGGGTGAACCAAGTTATATTGGTGTCTCTCTTGAAATGTGTTTTATTTGATTTATATTTGCATCTTTTTTTATTTTTTATTACTCTACAATCCTGTTTTTCTAACAATTGGTATTAGATACTGTTAGCACTGGAAATGTACCTCGGGTTGTAAGAAGGTCATCTCAAGGTAACCACAAAACCAAGCTTTAGGAAAGGAATTTGGCTTCTTTATTTCCATAGAGGTATCTCTCAATGATTTTTTTAACAAGGCCAGATATATGAACAAGAAATAAGGTCGGATTGTTGTTGTTTTTGGTTGAAACAAGGAAAGTACACATGGGGCGATGGAGTCAAAACAAATATATATATCAATTTATAGTGCTATTGCATGGAAATTTATAGCAAAGGCAAGGGAGCCATTCAGTCACAGTCAAAATGCTTTGGTCTGGTGGAAAGGAATAAATGAGGAATAATCCATTAACATGAGCATCTAACAAGGATGAGTCCAATGTTAACTTTAGTAGAAAGGTTTAATGAATATCTGAAATCTATAGACAGAGCATATATGTATGAATTATGTACTATCAAACACGTATTCCAGACATGAAAGAAAACATTATGGAAGTAATAACAGGAAATACATTCATATGAGAAAGAGAAAAAAAACTATGACATAAACAAAACATGAATCTTTGAAAAATTCCAGCTTCGGCTCTGTGATTTAGTAAAATATAGGTCTCAAAATACAAATCTCAATTCTCAAGGGTTCCAACCCTTTCTTCATTGTATTTACTAGTTCTTATACAATTGCTCCATTAGCTGAAACAAAACAAACTGCCAAAAATAGGCATAACTGCCTTTACATGTGTCATTCAATACTTATTAACTAGTAACTGATTCAAGAAAATAAACTAGATGCGTAAATAACTATTTTTTCAACAATAAATTCTCCATGATCTTCAACATCTTCATGCATGCAACATGTACCTGGATCTCCCATATTTTTCTGCTGTCCTCAATTGCTCTGCAGATGGAAAATCTAAAGTGGTGAACTCCTTTAACAACACACGTAATTCCACGTGATCCCTGTATGAATAATTTTACAACTGTGTACATGCTTCCTTGAAAACAAAGAACATTTCAAACTCATCTTCTAGCTTGTCCACAATTGTTTTGCAGATAATGATTGATGCATATCAACAAAGTTCGCATGGTCCATTTTGCATTCAATTAATTTGTCCTGATATTCCTTTTGTGTCAGCATAACACCTTTCTCTTCCCAAAAGAATGGAAGTGTTTTCTTGAACAAAGGATCAAACATGTCTCTAAAAAGCTTCAGCTCATGTACCATGATATCTAACTTGGCCTGAACTGTGTCTAAACGTTGATGCTTGTTTACCACTTTCCTTGCCCAAATTATGATATATATTATGTCCTTTATGTTTGATGTCTTCAATTCATCTTTTGTTAACCCATTTAAAAATTCTATGGCATTCTCAGCCCAATCAATAGGTTTCTTATTTAATTTTTCTCTCCCTGCTGTCACACTCTGCTTAGCGAATTTAATCACAGCCTCTTTGTCTTAAAAAAATCAAGGTAAGGTCTCAACGTGCTTGCTTTTGCTATGATATCATCCCAGATTACATGTTTTCATGTGACCTGCTTTCATGTTTTCATGTGACTTGCTGAAGATTTCATGCAGTGATGATTGACATGTGACCTGCTCCATCAATTCATCATTTTTAGTCTGTAATTCTTGGCATTTGGCTTCCCAGGCCTTTCTCTCTTGTTCTTCTTTTAAAACCAAGCTTTCCAGATTTTTATTCTGGTTCTTCAATTTTTCTAGTTCCAAATCTTTTAGACTCACTTGTGCCATGGCTTGAACAATGGAAAAATCACCAGATTCAATAGAAGAAGGGATGATTATACTTTCAAATTCTTTATCTTTCTCTTGCAACTTCTTTTCTAGATCCTCATACTTAGCTTTGAGAATATTCTCACTCTCTACTACAAAAGGCATATCTCTTTTCCATTGCTTTTCTTTTTCTACGAATTTTAGTAGTTTGGCTTTACAATCTGTTGGCTCACCTATCAAGTCTTCTTTTGCGTTCTCAAGCTCTTCCAACTCAGGAGTTTGTATCAATTAAGTAGAAGGAATATTTATCTTTTTCTTTAGTTGTTGAAGGGCATTCTCCTTTTCATTCAATAAATTTTGTATGGCAGACCTTTTCTCTGCTTGGATCTCAGTAGCCAACAACATTGTCTGCAAATTCTTGATATGTGATTGGTGGGCTCTATTTTCCACCTTCTCCTGTCGAAGATGACTCTCTACTTTGCTCTTTTTGGACTGCAGCTTTGATAAGTCCAATGTAGCCTTTAATAGATTAGTATAAACACTGTCCCCAGTTTGTTTATTCAGATGTATCATATCAGGAATGGGAATGTTTTCTTTTTTCATTTTCATCTCAGCAACCTTATTCTTGGTTGTTATAGCCAAATTTAAAGTGTTCTGAGAATGATTTCTAATAGTCAGTAGAGATACATCATTGCTAAAGATTTTTCTAACTTATGCATAAAATTTCAATTCTTCTGAAGTTATATGTTTATCATCCTTATATTTGTCCAATAATTCTGACCTACTTTTGAATTGTGTAGTAGGGTCACTGGCTATTTTATTGAATACATATTCTTTGATTTCAAAATCAGGTCCCTTGACCTTCACTTGCTTCTTCTTACCCTTACCATTTGCCACCTGTACAAGTTGTCCTACCTGTTATACTTTTTGTTTCTTCGGGGTTCTTGATGTGTCTTCCTCCTCTATATCCATAGCATCAGAAGAGTTCGTTTTGTTGGTTCTCTTAAAGAAGCTGGCTAAAGGTGTTACTTTCTCAGCTACTGGAATCAAGCTGGAGGTGCCAAGGTGTGGTGAGGTCACTTTCCTTACAGAGGAAGTGGAATCTTCATGCATATCAAGATATTATTGAATCTTATGGGGATATTCCAACCAATTTGCAGTCTCTGATAGAACTCCAACCTCAAAGTGTTCAAAATATTTTACTTTATTATCCCACCTTCTAATAAAGATAATGCAATGGGGGTCATAATTTATAGCAGCTTCAGCTGGAAACCCCATTTCTCTTAAAACACCTTCAATTGCTGGAAGGGAAGCTTTTTTCGTAATGATAAAGGGGCCTACAACCCACGGGCATGTAATATAAGAAGCCTTCTTAAAATCCAGAAAACGTTCAATCTCCACCTTTAATTTCTTCCTGATCAGTTCCATAGCAAACACTTTAAGAGTAAAAAATGCAGGCAGTATATAAGGTTGATGAACAAACCCATATAACCTGATTATTGTACCTTGTTCAAAAAGAAACCAGTCACCAATTCTCTTTTCAGGAGAGAACTGCAAAATCTCTTTCATCTTTGTCAAAACTCTAGGTAATTTCTTCTGAAAGAAACTACTATAAACCTCTGACATAAGTATATTCATAAACTTGTTGTAGTCTCTATTTATTTCCTCTGTGAGTAGCATCTCAGGGAGCTGTAGTTTTTCCTCATTGAATGATAAACACATCTTCAACAAATAGGATTGAACTATGAAACTTTTCATTTTGTGGAAATCCACTAGCTGAGAATGAATATTCTGAGCTAGGAATTCATCAAATTTAAGGCAAGAAGATTGTACTAACTGACTAGACTCTTCTGAATCGATTTCAGACTCAATTTGATAGGTGATAAGGACAAACAACATACTCATTAGGGGTTTAGTAACATATTTATCTGTATCCATCCCTAAAAACTGACTCATCATGGTTATGACATATTGAGTTTCTTCATTAAAAATACTGGCATCAACAAGGAATGGTTGGTATTGCAACGAGATATCATGTTTTAAGCAAATATTGAAGAAATATTGCATCTTTTCAACTAAAGACTCTCTAAAGTACTGGACTATGGATTCTTCATTATAATCTTTGGACTTTCGATTGAACTCATTAGGAAGTTAAAGGGTTTTTCTAACGACAAAAGGACTAACTGGACACAAGATTTTTGAGTTGGATGTATCCATAATTACCCTCTCAGAGGAGCAGTAATTAGTGGCACGCCAGTCAACGAATTCCAGGAAATTTAGGGTTTGGTCTGTTGAGAAATATTGGAAGTATGACTTGTAAACATTGTGAATCTCTGTACCCTAGTCCCTAAGAAGTTTTAATTTGTTTTTCACCATTTCAACATGTCCATTTAGTAATTTAGTATCAAAGACTTTAGAATATTTGTCCTCTAATAGCTCCTCTATGTTCGAATACTCTAGGTTCAGGGCTTCTACCTCTCCAACTTCAGCCATTTAAATAGTTTTCAATGACGACAAGATGCCTATCGGGTTTGCTGACAAGTGGTCCAAGTTTTCTGTTTGAGCTAGCCGCTTTCTGCACAGTCGTTTTCCAGTGCACAGAATAAACAAATACCTTAATTGCTACGTGTAATGTATTTTTATACTATTTTTATGTTCATATCATTCTTGCATATTTCTATCCAGTATGATCCATCCTGTACCATTGATATTTCTCCTTGTGTAAATCCATTGTCTTCATCCTTTGATGCTGCCTGCCTCACACCTTTTATCTGCAAAATAACTATCAACCATAGATCTGAATCCCATCTTCATCTTGATCATCCAAAGCGCAATCCCTACCAAACTTCGCAAATCTGAAAAGTTTATTTTCCCATGCATGTTATATCAACGAAACAAATAATCATCGTAGATTCAATCCTCCACCAGATCTGAGGCATTGCAACCTATGGAGCCTACCAATTTTCGCTAATTTGAGATGTTTTTTATTCCTGCATGTTCAATCGAAAAAATTTCTTATGACCGTGGATCTGCTTTCACCTATTGATCTGATGGTCGATTTTTCCTGTAGGTTAACACCTATTCCGCCCATTTCAAAAACCATTTAAGACCAAGCATCTTACCTTTGCGAAGTTTTTTGCAATCGTTGATCTCCATTGCTATAGATCTACTCCCTTGATTTCTGTCTTCACATAACCCTTAGTGAATTTTCATATTCTGACCTCATTTGCAAAGTCAGGACTTAGGATTTTCAATCTTTTCCATTCCAAACCTAGGAATAAACACTTCAAAACATTTCAGAAATCTCATTAGCACTCCTCTAGGTCATTTGACATAGAATTTTTAGACCTTACTCATTATTTTTATGTAGTGCCCCTAGACTTGTGTAGACATTGAGGGCACCTGCTGAGTGACCCGGCTGATTGAAACTTTAATTAAATAACCTTTTGACCTTATTTTGAGGATGTGTATCTGAACTGTTGAGGTAAATAAATAATTGCATATGTTAAACGATTAGCTATGACTATGGAAAATTATGTTGATGGATAATGCTTAACGACTAGCTGTATGGTGATTATGTATTTGGCGACGAAAGGTATATTGGATAAGATAAATGAGCAGTTTGAATAAATCATAAATGTTTAACAATACTAGAGTTAGAAACCAGATGATGATTGTTGAGAACAGTGCTACTAATAATTTGTTGTGAGAAGTGTGTGTAGAAACAAGTGAGACGATTCACCAACGGACACACAAAGGAACATGAAGGGTCGTAGAGTACGGGTAAATCACACACAGGGGAAGCGACGACTATATCGACTCCCGACAAGAATACCACGCATGAGCAGATAAGCATTGATCCGCTTGCTCAAGAGGAATGCGTGAGGGCGTACGAGGTGGGCCACAACGGAGTTGGTCACGTACGAGTTGAGGGGCGCGCAGTGAGAACGAACTCACTCCTTAGCGCCATTAGTCCCTAGATAGCATGTAGACGGAGGATGGATGGTAACGATTCCTAAAATCCCTACAAGAGTTCCCGCAAGTCAAAAACAGAAATATGGTGGCAGAAGGACCCAACGATGAGGTACCCTGTCGAGAACGGAAAGAATGGACGCAAGGACCCAACGAGGTGGTACCATGCCAAGGAATGGAAACCATGAATGATTAGACCCGACGGAGTGGTGCCATGTCAGAGAATTAAAAATTAAGGAACCAGGAGCCCAACGATGCAGCACCGTGATCCTAGTGAGCTTGATTGTTAAATTAAAATGCATAAAACTTAGGAGAATAACTCTAGATTATTACTTAGCAAATGCATAACAATAGTTTAGACATTTGCACATGAATATTTATTTTTGTTGAGCATTTAAAATAATAGAAATTATTATTTAGGAGCAAAATAGATTAGACACCTAGTCAACTAAAAGCTAGGAGTTGATTAAAATATCTGGGGGACAAACTAGAGCAAACTTAGGGATGTAGGTGCACTTCCCAGAGAAACTGACACTTGGATGGGTGAGTGTTTTAATTAATTAAATAATTAAAAATATTTAATTATGCATGAAGCGACATGTGTCGCAAGAGATTTCCCTTTATAAGGAAGGCTTAAGGAATGGGTAAAGGGCCCATAAGTTGGACGATTGTCGTAATTGTCGAATGCCTCAAAGACTTGTTGCTATCTAAGGGTTTGGCTAAGAAATCCTGGTGGGAAGGGAAGCCCAAGCTGAATTTCTGAAATACTTGTGTGAACTCTACGGCCCGATTAGCTCGGGGGTCTGGAAGGAAGAAGAGTACTTCCAGAGTGGTTGGGTGGTTAACCAAGGTGTTCGACGGTGAACGCGGTGATCAATCGGCGGGATCGGAGCTGCGACTTACGAGGGATCAAGCTTTGGAACGGAGCTGCTAATTCGGCAGTAGGAAGATCGTGAAGAATAGCTTCGGCACTACCTACACAACTTTTGAAGCGGCCGCCGGAGAGGTAATCCTTGTGTTATATATTTACGCTTCTTTGAACAAAATTTAATTAAGAATGTTTAAGTTTCATGGCAAGTTTCTATCTGTAATGCGCTGAATCAAGAGTTTTATTTTGAAAGATTTCATTGATGAGATTTACCTACAATGCTGAAATTGAAAGCTATGTTCTGTCTTATTTCCAAATATCGAAATCGAAGAGTAACCCATTATTTCAAGTTACAGTACTCAACCCATATGCTCATATCGTATTCGTGCTTACCGATTGTATGAAACTGAGTTATAGCGGTTAGATTTAACGCTCATATTGGATCTGTACTTTAAATTGCAAGAGCTCAATCTTGATGCGCAAATCGACTCCCAGAGACTAATCTCCTGTGTAGAATATCCATGCCCAGATCTATCTTCTGCTTCGAATTTCAGAAATTGGTTTTTATTGAAGATTCGTTTCACTGTCGAATGATTTTAGAAATTGATTTTAATTATAGTTCACATTGTTGTTAAATGATTTCAGAAATTGATTTTAACTATGGAATGCATTTTATTTATAGATCCCACCACTGTGAGATGATTTCAGAAATTCGTTTTATTGAAGAATCGTTTCACTATGAAATGGTTTCAGAAACTGATTTATTTACCGATTGCATCATTGTTAAATGATTTCAGAATTTTATTTTAATGATAGATTGAATTTTGATTATAGATCGCACCTCTGTGATATGGTTTCAGAATTTGATTTTTATTGCGGAATCGTATCACTATCAAATCGAATGTCAGAGGTTGATTTAATTCGATAGATTGAATCTCTGTCAGATGGTTCCGAAATCGATTTACTTCAATAGACCGTATCTCTGTCAGTTGCTTCAGAAATCGATTTAATCTAATGGATCTTATCTCTGTCAAACGGTTTTAAATTGTAGATTGTTCCGGTTAAATGGTTTGAGAATTCGATTTAATTTAATAGATCGAATCTCTGTCAAATGGTTTAATTTGTAAATTTTTCCAGTTAATTGGTATGAGAATTCGATTTAAGTTTATAGATCGAATCTCTATTGAACAATTTCATGATCGATTTAAATTGCTAGTTGTGTCACTACTAAACGCATTCAGAAATTGATTTAATTTTTCCTTATATATATCTCCCATTTATGATTAGGTAAAGTTCCAGAAGCAAAAACTTCATTTCTTTTAAATCGTGCTAATGTTAAATATTTTCAAAAGTTAAATTATGTCCTAAAAAGGATTCCGTATTTTAGTGTTGAGTTGGAAATTAGGAAAACGCCTTCACCTCTGGAAAGATTTTTATTAAGTTTCTTTCGTTACAACCTGTGACAACAGTAGCGTAAACCTTTGGAAAGTTATTTATTTATCTTTAACCTGTGACAACAATAGTGTAGACCTCTGGAAATACCTTTGAATTTCTTTTTACAACCTGGAAGTGACTGCGTCTCCTTTCTAAGGAGATCTTTAGTTCCACTACTTGTGTAATCACCAAACAGCAGTAGCGAAGGAGTTGGAGGATTCCCCGACAGGTGTCATCCGTGTTCCATTAATTCTTGGTTGAGAATTCCTTGCGTAAAATCGACCTTAACTAGAAGCTCGACCGTGGGAGTTTACACGCAGTAATCTGACGAGATGGACTCGTGTTCCTCTCATTACTTTTTTTTCCCTTGTTAAAAATATCGGTAGACATGTGGCAATGTAATTTAATATTTATAACAACCACCCTAGCATTCACCTTTTGTTCTTAGTGTAGTTTGATATTACATTAGATTTATTAAAGCTAAATATTTTATTAGCATCTAGCGTTCACCTTTTGATCATTGTAAAATAGTGTAATTGATATTACATTATGTTTATTTAAAAGTTAAGCTATTTGGTTAGTATTTGGGGTTCATCTTGTTCATTAGTATTTGGGGTTCATCTTGTTCATAATAAAATAGTGTAGTTTGATATTACATTAGATTTATTAAAGGTAATATATTTTATTAATATCTAGCATTCACCTTTTGATCATTGTAAAATAGAGTAATTGATATTACATTATGTTTATGTAAAAATTAAGCTATTTTATTAATATTTGGTATTCTTTTTGTTCATAATAAAATAGTGTATTTTGATAATATATTTGTGTTTTTTTTTAAAGTTAAAAAAAAGGACTAAATTATATTAGATTAAATACTATCTTCCATCTACATGATGAACATAATAGACTAACTTTGTCATTGATGGATATCTTCTGTTTAAGGAATTTTACTTGTTAAGTATGTTAGTTGTTTATATATATATATATATATATATCATAAAAGTATGATGTGTGAAAATTAACCTGAAGGACATGTGATGGGTTATTTAAATTTAAAGAATATCATTGTTAAAATGTTGAAACATATATAGGTCTAGATAAGCACAACGCGTATAAGAGAATATGGATTGAAGGTTCTTGATTGTTAAGTTCAAAAGAGATTACTTGTCAAAATAACTTAATTTAAATATATATTTATAATTCGAAGAAGAGTCGGGTGTAGAAGAAATATAAGTGAAATTACTTAGGAAGAATGTGTATTGTCATTATATTAAATGTTAAAGGTTAAACTGTTGGAATGTTAGGATGGTCATCAAGACATATAACCTTTTGCTCTTATTTACGAATGTAAATGACCACTGGCTTACATTCTTCTAAGATTGATGTAGTTAACTAGTATTTAGTAATGGTAAAGACTTAATAATTGTGACACTATGTTATCCATGGTAGCATACTTCCCATGGTTCATTACCACTAACATTAAAAGGATAAGTTTGTTTTTAGGCAAAATGAAATGAATCTCTTGTAAGTGCTTAACGAATACTATAGACATAGGAAAAGTTAACTATGTGATATTCAAGTGTCTCTTGTTAAAAAAATTTAAAAAAAAAAAAAAAAAAAATCTTAGCTAAGTAGACGAGTCTTTACATTTGGTATCAGAGCGAGGTCGAACTTAGTTCGGACCTAGACAATTCCGCGCGAAACAGTTTATGATGTTTAGTTGACTAATAAATTTTATTTTTCATCTGAACAGACTTCGTCATGGATCGAAGAACTCGCCAGGGTAGAGTCTGAAGGGGACGAGGACGAGCTGCACGCCCGTCAACCCCAACAACCCCTGTGGATAACCCTCCGAGAGCGGAGGAAACCATTAACCTACCTGCGGATGAGGTCATGACAATGATGAGGAACTACCACAGAATGACTGAAGCATTGATGACACGACTTGACCGCGAGAACGTTGGTTCTCAAGTCACTGCAGTACCACAGGCGCCACCTCCGGTCAACATACACCGAGAGTTAGAAAAGGTGAAGTTTCCTGAATTTTGGGGTTCCACTGAGGGGACTTCCGCTGAGGCATGGCTAGAAAACATGGCCATGTGTTTTTCTTTGAGAGACTACACGTCTAACATGAAGGTACGGATGGCAATACTACAACTGAAGGGGGAAGCCCTTCTTTGGTGGAAGACCTTGCGACCTCAGCTAGGTCTAGAGCTTGAGGAGATATCATGGGAATTGTTCGATGAACATTTCCGTCAGCATTACCTATCAGACGAATTCATTGAGCGACAGCTGAATGATTTCCATGCACTAAAACAAGGACTACGGACAGTACAAGAGTACGAAATCCGTTTTATGGAGTTACTAAGGTATGCACCCCATGTTGCCACGGAGAAATTAAAAGTCAATAAGTTCATCTACGGATTAAACCCAGTCATACGAGACAAGGTTCGTATTTTGACACCTTCTACTTTGCACGATGCGGTCCAGAAGGCCCTCATAGCGGAAGAAGAGCTTCCCGGCAAGATGCTACAGAATAAGAACTTTACGAATACAGACCGAGGAAGTCAACCTTCGCATGCACCCAAACATCAGTATGGGAATAAGAATTTTGGGAGGAGACCTTTCAACGGAGGGTCTAACAGAGATGACAGAACACCATACCGACCACCACCACGGAATGATCATGCAAAGCCTTTCGCAAAACCGGCGCAGTTTGGACCAAGAAGAAATGATGAACCTGCTAGAAACAAAACAAGAGGGCCCAAAGCAGGATGTTGGAGGTGTGGAGGACCACACTTCCAATGCGAATGTCCTCAGCAGGACCGGGGAAACCAAAGAACCCAAGCACCGCGACAAACTACCGCAGCCGATTTAGGACGAGCGCATCGTATACACGCTACCGTCAACAACCGCCAAGCTGAACATCAGTCCACCGTCCTCGAGACTACTGGTAAGATACATGGTAATGTATTTTCCTTGCTTATAGACCCTGGAGCTACTGAAAGTTTTATTTCCTTAAAAGTTGTAGAAAATAATAAAATGATGGCAATAATTCAAGATGATTTCGACACTGTCGAGATGGCATCCGGTAGTGTCCAAAGTGTGAGTCTTACGGTAGAGAACTGTGAAGTCGACCTAGGAGTATGTTCTTCTAGAATATCCTTTTATGTTACGGAATTGGGTACATATGATCTAATCCTGGGGATGTATTGGCTGGAAGCACACTCGACGGTGATGGATTGCCAAAGTAAGGAACTAACTTTCATCGACGATGAAGGTTACAAGAGAATGATAACAGGAAAGAAGAAGAAGGTTTCCTTGAGAATGATATGGGCCATGCAACTTAAGAAAAGCATGAGGAAAGGATGCCAACTGTATGCGGTGATAGCAATGAACAAGGAAGGAGATAAGGTAGAAGTAATTAATCATCCCTTGTTCTCAGAATTCATGGATGTGTTTCCTGACGCATTACCTGGCCTACCACGACAACGTGAACTGGATTTCACCATAGAACTGAAACCTAGAACCGAACCCATAGCTAGTACTCCTTACCGAATGTCTGTACCAGAATTGAAGGAATTGCAAATTCAACTACAAGAGTTATTAGATTTAGGACTGATCAGACCTAGCGTGTCTCCTTGGGGAGCACCTGTTATTTTTGTGAAGAAGAAGGATGGTTCTTGGCGCTTGTGCATTGACTACCGTCAATTGAACAAGGCGACCATAAGAAATCAGTATCCCCTACCCAGAATAGATGACCTCTTTGACCAGATGAAGGGTGCGACGGTATTCTCAAAAATCGACCTAAGGTCGGGATACCACCAGTTGAGGATCAAGGATGAAGATATCCCTAAGACAGCATTTAAAACTAGATTTGGACACTACGAATTTGTCGTAGTATCTTTCGGCTTAACAAATGCACCTAGTGTATTTATGAACCTAATGAACGGTGTGTTTCGACAACACCTTGACAAGTTTGTACATGTGTTCTTAGACGCCATTCTGATTTAGTCAAGAACACTGGAAGAACATGAGGAACACCTGAGGATAGTCCTAAAGTGTTTGAGAGACAATCACCTTTATGGAAAATTATCAAAGTGTTCGTTCTTCCAGAAGGAGATTCATTATCTTGGACACATCATATCCGGCGAAGGGATAGCTGTAGATCCAACCAAGATTGAAGCCATTTGGGATTGGCCGGCACCCACAAATGTACATGAGGTACGAAGCTTTATGGGGCTTGCCGGGTATTATAGACGTTTTGTGGAAGGCTTCTCCAGAGTAGCGGGACCTATTACTGAATTGCAAAAGAAGAACCGTCCTTTCATTTGGACGGAGAAATGCGAAGAGGCCTTTGCTAAATTAAAAGAATTACTAACTACGGCACCAATCCTAAAGGTTCCTGATATGGATAAAGATTTCTTGGTATGCACGGATGCTTCAAAGGATGGTGTTGGTTGTGTATTGATGCAAGATGGAAGAGTAATTGCGTACACGTCCAGAAGACTTAGGCCGCATGAAGAGAACTATGCGACCCATGATATGGATATGACTACAGTGATGCATGCTTTGAGGTTATGGAGACACTATCTGGTAGGAAGAAAGTTTGAATTAAAGACTGACCATTGTGGCTTACAGCACATCTTCACTCAAAGCGACCTTAATGCAAGACAGAGAAGATGGTCGGAAGTACTCAGTGAGTACGACTTCGACATAACTTATGTGAAAGGGACCTTAAACAAAGTGGCAGATGCACTTAGTCGTAGACCTAGGATATTCTCTGTCATACCATTAAAGACCAACTTAAGAGAAAATATCTTGACACTATAACAGAAGGAAACTTGGTATAATGAAGTAAAAGCTGAGTTGGAGAATGAACAGATGAGGATACCCAAGTTTGAAGGGTACTCTTTGGACATGGACGGTTTATTACGGTATAACCGTCGCATGTATGTCCCTGATAATGAAGAAATTCGAGATTTAATATTGTCTGAGGCTCACCTAGCCGTTTATAGAGCACATCCTGGAATAAAAATGATGTACGCAGATTTGAAACCTTTGTTCTTTTGGCATGGCATGAAGAGGGATGTGGTAAGTTTTGTGGCGAAGTGTATGGAATGCCAGATGGTAAAGGCGGAACATCGACACCCAGCTGGATTACTGCAACCACATGCAATCCCAGAATCAAAATGGGAGGTTATTTCTATGGATTTTATAGTTGGGTTGCCCTTAACCAACAGGAGACATGACACAATTTTTGTGGTCGTTGACACTCTTACCAAGAGTGCGCATTTTCTGCCGATTAAGAACACGTATCAAGCTCCGGAGATAGCCCGAGTTTTCATTAATGAAGTAGTAAGACTACATGGAATTCCGAAGAAAATTATTTCGGATAGAGGATCAGTATTTACTGGAAGGTTTTGGACAAGCTTTCAAGAAGCTCTTGGTACTCAACTTAACTTTAGCACCGCCTACCACCCTGAAACGGATGGACAAACAGAAAGAGTGAACCAAGTATTGGAGGACATGCTAAGAATGTACGTAATGGATCAACAGAAGAAGTGGGAAGAATATCTACCCTTGGTAGAATTTGCATACAACAACAGCTATCAGAGTTCTATTCAGATGGCTCCTTTTGAATTTCTCTATGGGAGACCTTGTAGGACTCCCATAAGTTGGGATATACTAGAGGATAGGACATTACTGGGTCCTGAGGTAATACAAGAGATGGAAGACCAGATGGTCACGATTCGTGCCTGACTAAAGGAAGCACAGGATCGCCAGAAGAGCTATGCGGATGCACACAGGACTGATCGTAACTACGAAATTGGGGATAGGGTATTTCTACGGGTAAAACCACAGAAGAGTTCTATAAAATTTTGAAAGGGAGCCAAGTTGTCACCTAGGTTTGTAGGAACCTTTAGGATTTCTGAACGGATAGGACCTGTTGCCTATCTTCTTGACTTACCGTCATCATTAAGTAGAATTCATAATTTTTTTCATGTTTCTGTATTGCGCCACTATGTTCTCGATACTTCACATATCATTGACTTGAGCAATGTGCAGATAATGGACGACGGGGCTGTGATGGCCGAACCGATCCGGATCTTAGACCAGCGAACGCGGTAGCTTAGGCACCGGGTGATTGATCAAGTCAAAGTGCAGTGGGACAGCTATAGTCCAAGCTCTGCGACTTGGGAGGATGCAACTGATATGCGTCGTAGTTTTCCATTTTTATTCTGAACTTCGGGACGAAGTTCTAAATAAGTAGGGGTGTATGTAGTGCCCCTAGACTTGTGTAGACATTGAGGGCACCTGCTGAGTGACCCGGCTGATTGAAACTTTAATTAAATAACCTTTTGACCTTATTTTGAGGATGTGTATCTGAACTGTTGAGGTAAATAAATAATTGCATATGTTAAACGATTAGCTATGACTATGGAAAATTATGTTGATGGATAATGCTTAACGACTAGCTGTATGGTGATTATGTATTTGGCGACGAAAGGTATATTGGATAAGATAAATGAGCAGTTTGAATAAATCATAAATGTTTAACAATACTAGAGTTAGAAACCAGATGATGATTGTTGAGAACAGTGCTACTAATAATTTGTTGTGAGAAGTGTGTGTAGAAACAAGTGAGACGATTCACCAACGGACACACAAAGGAACATGAAGGGTCGTAGAGTACGGGTAAATCACACACAGGGGAAGCGACGACTATATCGACTCCCGACAAGAATACCACGCATGAGCAGATAAGCATTGATCCGCTTGCTCAAGAGGAATGCGTGAGGGCGTACGAGGTGGGCCACAACGGAGTTGGTCACGTACGAGTTGAGGGGCGCGCAGTGAGAACGAACTCACTCCTCAGCGCCATTAGTCCCTAGATAGCATGTAGACGGAGGATGGATGGTAACGATTCCTAAAATCCCTACAAGAGTTCCCGCAAGTCAAAAACAGAAATATGGTGGCAGAAGGACCCAACGATGAGGTACCCTGTCGAGAACGGAAAGAATGGACGCAAGGACCCAACGAGGTGGTACCATGCCAAGGAATGGAAACCATGAATGATTAGACCCGACGGAGTGGTGCCATGTCAGAGAATTAAAAATTAAGGAACCAGGAGCCCAACGACGTAGCACCGTGATCCTAGTGAGCTTGATTGTTAAATTAAAATGCATAAAACTTAGGAGAATAACTCTAGATTATTACTTAGCAAATGCATAACAATAGTTTATACATTTGCACATGAATATTTATTTTTGTTGAGCATTTAAAATAATAGAAATTATTATTTAGGAGCAAAATAGATTAGACACCTAGTCAACTAAAAGCTAGGAGTTGATTAAAATATCTGGGGGACAAACTAGAGCAAACTTAGGGATGTAGGTGCACTTCCCAGAGAAACTGACACTTGGATGGGTGAGTGTTTTAATTAATTAAATAATTAAAAATATTTAATTATGCATGAAGCGACATGTGTCGCAAGAGATTTCCCTTTATAAGGAAGGCTTAAGGAATGGGTAAAGGGCCCATAAGTTGGACGATTGTCGTAATTGTCGAATGCCTCAAAGACTTGCTGCTATCTAAGGGTTTGGCTAAGAAATCCTGGTGGGAAGGGAAGCCCAAGCTGAATTTCTGAAATACTTGTGTGAACTCTACGGCCCGATTAGCTCGGGGGTCTGGAAGGAAGAAGAGTACTTCCAGAGTGGTTGGGTGGTTAACCGAGGTGTTCGACGGTGAACGCGGTGATCAATCGGCGGGATCGGAGCTGCGACTTACGAGGGATCAAGCTTTGGAACGGAGCTGCTAATTCGGCAGTAGGAAGATCGTGAAGAATAGCTTCGGCACTACCTACACAACTTTTGAAGCGGCCGCCGGAGAGGTAATCCTTGTGTTATATATTTACGCTTCTTTGAACAAAATTTAATTAAGAATGTTTAAGTTTCATGGCAAGTTTCTATCTGTAATGCGCTGAATCAAGAGTTTTATTTTGAAAGATTTCATTGATGAGATTTACCTACAATGCTGAAATTGAAAGCTATGTTCTGTCTTATTTACAAATATCGAAATCGAAGAGTAACCCATTATTTCAAGTTACAGTACTCAACCCATATGCTCATATCGTATTCGTGCTTACCGATTGTATGAAACTGAGTTATAGCGGTTAGATTTAACGCTCATATTGGATCTGTACTTTAAATTGCAAGAGCTCAATCTTGATGCGCAAATCGACTCCCAGAGACTAATCTCCTGTGTAGAATATCCATGCCCAGATCTATCTTCTGCTTCGAATTTCAGAAATTGGTTTTTATTGAAGATTCGTTTCACTGTCGAATGATTTTAGAAATTGATTTTAATTATAGTTCACATTGTTGTTAAATGATTTCAGAAATTGATTTTAACTATGGAGTGCATTTTATTTATAGATCCCACCACTGTGAGATGATTTCAGAAATTCGTTTTATTGAAGAATCGTTTCACTATGAAATGGTTTCAGAAACTGATTTATTTACCGATTGCATCATTGTTAAATGATTTCAGAATTTTATTTTAATGATAGATTGAATTTTGATTATAGATCGCACCTCTGTGATATGGTTTCAGAATTTGATTTTTATTGCGGAATCGTATCACTATCAAATCGAATGTCAGAGATTGATTTAATTCGATAGATTGAATCTCTGTCAGATGGTTCCGAAATCGATTTACTTCAATAGACCGTATCTCTGTCAGTTGCTTCAGAAATCGATTTAATCTAATGGATCTTATCTTTGTCAAACGGTTTTAAATTGTAGATTGTTCCGGTTAAATGGTTTGAGAATTCGATTTAATTTAATAGATCGAATCTCTGTCAAATGGTTTAATTTGTAAATTTTTCCAGTTAATTGGTATGAGAATTCGATTTAAGTTTATAGATCGAATCTCTGTTGAACAATTTCATGATCGATTTAAATTGCTAGTTGTGTCACTACTAAACGCATTCAGAAATTGATTTAATTTTTCCTTATATATATCTCCCATTTATGATTAGGTAAAGTTCCAGAAGCAAAAACTTCATTTCTTTTAAATCGTGCTAATGATAAATATTTTCAAAAGTTAAATTATGTCCTAAAAAGGATTCCGTATTTTAGTGTTGAGTTGGAAATTAGGAAAACGCCTTCACCTCTGGAAAGATTTTTATTAAGTTTCTTTCGTTACAACCTGTGACAACAGTAGCGTTAACGTTTGGAAAGTTATTTATTTATCTTTAACCTGTGACAACAGTAGCGTAGACCTCTGGAAATACCTTTGAATTTCTTTTTACAACCTGGAAGTGACTGCGTCTCCTTTCTAAGGATATCTTTAGTTCCACTACTTGTGTAATCACCGAACAGCAGTAGCGAAGGAGTTGGAGGATTCCCCGACAGGTGTCATCCGTGTTCCATTAATTCTTGGTTGAGAATTCCTTGCGTAAACTCGACCTTAACTCGAAGCTCGACCGTGGGAGTTTACACTCAGTAATCTGACGAGATGGACTCGTGTTCCTCTCATTACTTTTTTTTCCCTTGTTAAAAACATTGGTAGACATGTGGCAATGTAATTTAATATTTATAACGACCACCCTAGCATTCACCTTTTGTTCTTAGTGTAGTTTGATATTACATTAGATTTATTAAAGCTAAATATTTTATTAGCATCTAGCGTTCACCTTTTGATCATTGTAAAATAGTGTAATTGATATTACATTATGTTTATTTAAAAGTTAAGCTATTTGGTTAGTATTTGGGGTTCATCTTGTTCATAATAAAATAGTGTAGTTTGATATTACATTAGATTTATTAAAGGTAATATATTTTATTAATATCTAGCATTCACCTTTTGATCATTGTAAAATAGAGTAATTGATATTACATTATGTTTATGTAAAAATTAAGTTATTTTATTAATATTTGGTATTCTTTTTTGTTCATAATAAAATAGTGTATTTTGATAATATATTTGTGTTTTTTTTTAAGTTAAAAAAAAGGGACTAAATTATATTAGATTAAATACTATCTTCCATCTACATGATGAACATAATAGACTAACTTTGTCATTGATGGATATCTTCTGTTTAAGGAATTTTACTTGTTAAGTATGTTAGTTGTTTATATATATATATATATATATCATAAAAGTATGATGTGTGAAAATTAATCTGAAGGACATGTGATGGGTTATTTAAATTTAAAGAATATCATTGTTAAAATGTTGAAACATATATAGGTCTAGATAAGCACAACGCGTATAAGAGAATATGGATTGAAGGTTCTTGATTGTTAAGTTCAAAAGAGATTACTTGTCAAAATAACTTAATTTAAATATATATTTATAATTCGAAGAAGAGTCGGGTGTAGAAGAAATATAAGTGAAATTACTTAGGAAGAATGTGTATTGTCATTATATTAAATGTTAAAGGTTAAACTGTTGGAATGTTAGGATGGTCATCAAGACATATAACCTTTTGCTCTTATTTACTAATGTAAATGACCACTGGCTTACATTCTTTTAAGATTGATGTAGTTAACTAGTATTTAGTAATGGTAAAGACTTAATAATTGTGACACTATGTTATCCATGGTAGCATACTTCCCATGGTTCATTACCACTAACATTAAAAGGATAAGTTTGTTTTTAGGCAAAATGAAATGAATCTCTTGTAAGTGCTTAAGGAATACTATAGACATAGGAAAAGTTAACTATGTGATATTCAAGTGTCTCTTGTTAAAAAAATTAAAAAAAAAAAAAAATCTTAGCTAAGTAGACGAGTCTTTACATTTTTATGGGCCTAACCCCTTCCAACTACTTAGCCCAAAAATAGTGCTAACAGAGCCAAAGGTCTATTTGGCATATAAACTCACAAGAAAGAAGGGTTCCTAGTTTGAGTGGGAGTAATGGTAGAAGAAGGAATGTTTAAGGTAGATAAATTTAATAGCCAAAAGTACTAGTTATGGAATATGCAAATGGAGGACTATCTATATCAGAAGGATCTATTCCTACCATTGGGAGGAAAAGGAAAATAGCCGACGACTATGAAGGATGGAGAATGAGAGGTTCTTGACAGAATGGCATTGGGAACAATATGGTTGTTTCTGGATTCATAGGGGGCTTTAAATATTTCAAAAGAAAAAAAATAGAGGGTATAATGAGTGCATTGGCTAAGTTGTATGAAAAACCCAGGGCCTCAAACAAGGTATTTCTAATAAAGCATTTATTTAATATGAAGATGTCAGAAGGTGGATCTATTGTTGATCATTTAAATGAATTTAATATAATTACAAATAAGTTAAGTTCTATAAAAGTGAAATTTGATGATGAGGTTAGAGCTCTTCTAAAATTGTGCTCATTTCTAGAAAGTTGGAATGGCTTCGTCATGTCTGTAAGTAACTCTGTCTCTGGTTCAAACAATTTGAAATTTGATGATGTTGTTGGTGTTATTCTTAGCGAGGAAATGAGCAAGAAAAGCACACGTGAGACATCAGGTAATGCATTGACCATGGAAAGCAAGGGAAGACAAAGGGAGAGAGGAAATAACCTAGGTAATCACATTAAATCAAGGTAGGGAATATCCAAGTACATATTGGAAAAGATAAGAATGTTGGAACTATGGAAACAAATGACATTTAAAGAAATACTGCAGATCTCTAAAGAAGAAAGGAGATGGACAACAGGAGACTACTCAGGAAGCAAATGTAGTAAGTGATGTGTTACAAGATGCTTTGATTCTTACATTAGATAATACTAGTGAATTACTCGTTAGTAGATTCATAGGCTTCATGTCATGATACACCCCATTGGAAATTATTTTATGATTATGTGCTAGGGGATTTTGGACATGTTTTATTGGGTGATGATGAACCATGTAAAATTGTTGGAATGGGTAAGGTATGGATAAACTTAAAGAATAGTGAATGGATGCTGAAATATGTAAGGCATATTCATGCTATGAAAAAAAATATGATCTCAATAGTGAAGTTGGGATATGGTGGTTGTTTATCTCCGTTTGGAGAGACGTCGTGGAAGATCACTAAAGGGTCAATGGAAGGGATAATTTTAAGGATCCATACTTATTTAAAAGTGTATAAACCTTGGCGAATATGAACAATTCTTAAAATGTCAACTATAAAATATTTGGCGGTATTTTTCTAAAATTATTTCAATTTCTAAGGATTTTATATAGTTTATATAATAATTTTGTGATTTTTAGAGTGAAAATAGTTTACCCCATCAACATTGGGTGAAATGGGGCTTCAAAAAATGCAAATTGGCGAATCTTTTTTTGGAAAAAAAATGGAAAAATAGCCTTTGGGCTAAATTTCTCCCCTAAAATTATCCTTGATCAATGGTGATAGCAAAAGGAGACAAGACAGGTACGTTGTACTATGTCCTCATAATACTAACTATTCTATCTCTTTAGCTTCCACAAGAACAAATACAACAATGTGACCTCATAGGTTTGGCCACATGAGTGAGAAGGGGATGTATATTCTCCACTCAAGGAAGTTGCTACGAGATCTAAAGTAGGTAAGTTTGGAATTCTATGAGAACCATGTTTATGGAAAACAAAAGAGAGTCAGATTTGTTAGGGATGGGAAACAAAATAAGAGTGAAAAGTTAAAACTTGTACATACATATGTATGGGGACCGACTCAGGTACAATCTCTTGGTGGCTCTCATTATTATGTTACTTTTATTGATGATGCAACTAGAAAAACTTGGGTTTATTGCATAAGACATAAATATGATGTATTTTCTACTTTTAAGAAATGGAAAGCTTTGGTTGAGAATGATACAGGAAAAAGGTTGAAGTGTCTCAGATATGATAATGGAGGTGAGTACTACGGCAAGGATTTTTATAGTTACTATTCATACCATGGGATTCGTAGAGAGAAGAAAGTCCCAAGAGAAACACATGAAAATGATGTGTCAGAAAGGATGAACAGAACAATCATGGAGCATGCAAGGTGTATGAGATTGCATGCATGGTTGCCCTTACAATTTTGGGTAGATGTTGTAGATACTATTGTTTACTTAATAAACAGAGTGATTTCAAGTGGTTTGGATGGTAGTATTCCAAAGAAGACATGGAAAGGTAAAAAGGTAAACTACTTTTTTCTAAGAACTTTTTGTTTTGAAGCATGTGTTCATATTGATAAAGAAAATAGAACAAAGCTTGAGGCTAAATTCAAGAAATGTACCTTTATTGGATACGAGGTTGATGATTTTGGTTATCGCTTATGGAATTATGAAAATAACAAAATCATTAGGAGTATACATGTGGTATTGAATAAAAAGGTCATGTATAAAGATAAATTGCAGGGAAAGAAATGTGAAAAGGAAAACATATAGTACACAGTGCTTGATGAAATCAAAGAAAATGAAGTTCCAACTAACCACATTGGGTCTGCAAACTTTATGACAGTTCATCTTCTAGGTTTAGGTTTTTTTTTATGGTTATTTCCTTGAAGCTTATCATAAATATGTTATTTTGATCTCTTCTTGTATTCATCTTGTCATGAATGAGAGTAGCCACCACATCTCTTCTTAGAGATATAGCTACCACCATTCTAGCTACTTTTATTTTATAGTTTGTTTTATTTCATTCATTTAATATACTCTGAATTTTCTATATCACTGTGTCTCTTGCCATATTGTAATGTCCCTTGCAATACCCCAAATTTTTGAGTTATAACCCCTTTTATATTTTGTTAAGTATTATTTCATTATACTTATGTGACATTAGAAATTTAGAGAAGTTAACTTCTGATGACTATGTGGACCAACACATTAAAGAGATGGGAGTGACAGTTCCTATGGGTTTGGAGGATAAATAAAAAATAAAATAATAATGAGAAAATTATTATTGAGACATTTGTAAAAACCCTAAAGAAGAGTTTTGAGGAATAATTAAATTAAAGAAATAAAAATTATGAGAAACACAAAAATGAGAACAAGAAAGAAAGAAAGAAGGGGGATCCATTCATTATTATCAACACAAAAGAAGAGAAAAAGGGATACTGAAAAGAAGAAGAGATACAAGAGAGGTGATTAACCATAACTAATCAAGAAAGAGAAAGGGGGCAGTTTCGAGCACAAACTGTACCAGGAAAAGAAAACCATAACAGTTGGGTATGTATTTGGAACACAAGCAATGTTCAGTTAGGTGTACTACCACAAGTTGTAGGAGCACTGCAAATACCTTGTAGAGGATGTGATTGGCTGTTTTCTTAAGTGCAGAGACTTAAAATTCCCTGAAGCATGCTGGAGCTCATGAGTATTGGGTTGGATGTTGGGTTGTCTTCTATAAGAGGAACTACATAATAGCATGGGGAAACAAGTTGAGAGCAATAAAAAGAAACTCTGACCCAGAGGAACTGTGAACTTGGCTCATGGGTGACCGCTAGAACAAGGAGGACTTGATGGTCTAAGGATGAGAGGTTTCTGACTATGCTCCAGTGGTCATCAGAATATATAGACAAGTATTATATTATTTTTATTTAGTTAAATTTTATTCTTTACTCGCTGCAAAAGCATTTTAGTTTTAATTATTAGGTTTTTTATGGAAGGAACTGTATTATTAAATCTGGACAGAAATGGTTTCATTATATCATAACCCTATAGATAGATTTTGTATGGGTTATTTTATTTCATAAGTACTTTATAAAACAGAGTAGGGTTCTATGTGTGAATATTCAATATTTTATAGAACAATGTAGGGTTCTACGCCTAAATATTAGATATTTTATGAAATACTTATGGAAATTTGTGCGTGGAATGTATGAGCAGTATATATATAAAATACATGGAATTATTTGAAAAAATTTATGAGGTGAGAACTGGAAAGGAAATCAATTCTTTCTATCTTTTTAGAGATTCACAAATTATAAAATACAAAGTATTTTTATACATGTCTACAAATTGTTTTCCAATGTTAGACAGAGTTGTTGTATTTCTATCTATTCTGTATAAAAGCGTTATTTATCTTCAGTGTGGAAGCTTGAACTCCATGGTCAAGCTTCAACCTTTATGTAGGAGTGAAATCACTACTTAGGTGAAAATAATGTATTTTTCATTACATGAACTTTGTAAACAAATATCGGCTAGGGTTTATTTACATGTCATTTACAAATACCTAAGTACTAATGTGTTTTGTTCCATTAAACAAATCTTGCATATAAATATAAACTAGGGTATATTTTACGTTGTTTACAAAAAATTAAGTAATTTATTTATAAACGAGTTGACCAATCCCTTCGAACAGAAACTAAAGACAAAGCTTAGGTGTATGGTAACCCTATAAATAAACTCGTATAGAAATTTTATTGGAGACAAAGATCAAATAATAAGCAAACACCCTTCAGAACGTACGTTCTGTATAGATTTAATAAGTTATCAAAGGTTACAATGCGAGCAATGTATAAACCGAGTTCAAACATAACTATCAAAACAAAAACCAGAATTGCTAAATGTTTCTTTATATAAAAAAATACAGCAATTGCATTCTCAGGTAATAAAACCTTTCGGAAGTTTAACCATTAAAAGAAATTTGAGGTCTGAAATGGGTCTTACAAGAAAACGAGCTAACGATAATTTTTTGATGAGTTGGAATTCAAGAACCAATAGAATTTCAATAAAATGAGTCAATTATAATGGTTGACTTGAGATATTTGTCATAACAAAAACTACTCTTTTTTTTTCGTATTTTCAACATATCTCCCTTTGTTTTTACTCATCGTGACGTTTTTTCAGGTATTTTTTGTTTTTGGAGCAGTGAGGTCCATCAAAAGTATGCATTGTGAGTACTCGTTGGATGCGGAATTAAAGTATGCATCCAACGAGTGCTCCCGCTCGATATTTGTGTAAAAACAAAGGGAGATATGTTGAAAATACTAACAAAAAATAGTTTTTTTCATTCTTCCTCCAAAATTAATAAATATTATTTTTTTATTTTAAGTATTATTTTATTATTTTTCGTAGGCGACCCATTATAGACCTCAAATTTTCTCTAATGCACAAAACTAGCTTTCAAATATTAATGTAAATGCTAACAACATGGAACCCTAACTAATTCGTTACTCCAACGTTAAGCGACAAAGGAAGATCCGTTTGAGTCTTAGGCATCGGTGAAATACCTGGCCGTCCGAGTTCTCTTGTTCCGCCTCCACATAAGCTCTTTACCTAGACAGGAAAAAAAAGATGGAAGTTAAATGATGCAAAGAGTTAAACAAACAAACCAATTTTGCTGGAAGTTTAAATGCTTAATAAACATGAATTATACCTTACCATATTCACGTCTGGATCTCTCATTTGATAGAGTTCAGTAGTGGAGTTGGTATTTTCTCCTTTGAGAATGTTATTGCTCGGGAAGGAGCCAAACATTATACGTTTAAACAGAACAGAAGCGTTTAACAAAGAGCAGGAACGCTCTGCGTAGAAGCTCAAACAATGATAAACTCTGAAAGGACTAGGCTCTTTTTCCCTTCACGAATTCACCGGTTTGGACGATAGGGTTACCTTATATGAACCCGGTGTTAGTTTTAATACAATTCAGTGTGTGGTAGATGGTGCGAAGGCCATGAACACAAACTTTCAGCAAATTGACGATGGAGGATCGTTCACGAAATCCAACTCAATTACCATGGATCATGATCGACGGTTGTTGTTGCCTGCAAATTTATTAATCAGGACGTGGTACTTTGTACGCTGCTTAACGTGGAAACAGACATTAAAGTTCGACTGTACATAACATATTTCATAGCTGGAGTCGACCACTGGGAACTCCACTTGAACCGTGCAGTGATTACGTGTGTTCTGAACTGATGCCGCGGGCATTTGGAAGACACCAACGTGGAGCTGCTGGCATTTGGAAGACACCTGCCTGGAGCTACGGGTAATATTGTTACAATGAAATATTAAACTTTGTTTGCATGCAACACATCGTATATATATATTACCATGTTATATTAGAACATAGTAAGTATTTATGCTTGGTAAGTTTAATTTCTTACTCTACTTTATATACAAATACAACTGTGAAAATGTTCAGATGTTCTATTTTTTTTCATAGTTAAAAAAATAAGGTAATGTTCGGATACAATGTGATAAGCATTTTTATGCTTAGACTTTAAAATTATTTAGTTAGAGCAAATGCAAGTTATACACCATGTTTATAATGATTTTGCATTCAAATACCTTGTATTAAAATTAATATAAGTTATGCATGTAAACACAATGGAAAATACTCTTTTGTATGGTTTATATTGTAATGTTTACACTTGCATGGGTAAAATAGTATTAATGTTGCATGTGCATTTGTGTTATAAGTTAAATTATAATGAAGTCAAAGCATTGACGTTAAAACTAAATTGAGTCATAATTTGCTTATGATATTTGGGTATAAAATGGAAATGTTTATATAGTTGTAATAACTAGCATTATGGTAGGACATTGAAATACAAAAAAAAGGTATAGAAGAGACATTACACCTCTAGACTAATGTAGACTTTGAGGGAACCTATCAAGTGCTCCGGCAGAATAAAATGTTAATAAAATGATCCTCTGAATATTTATATTTTGAATAAATGAGAAACACGTGACAATGTGCATGATGACAAAATGATGAACAAAAAAAATTAAATGAATGATACTTGTGGAAATGGATACTTTACTTAAATTGATGAATAAATGCATGCTTTGCTTAAAGATTAGCTATTTTATAAAATATATGATGTAAATGAATGAATTGCATGTATTGCTTAATGATTAGCAGAATACGAAACATGATTATGATTATGTAATGATTGACACATGATGTATATTGATGAGTTATGATGAGCAGTACTACTAATGGCGTACTTTAAGAATATGTGCAACAACAGGTAATTATCATAACCAACTGACTCATAAAGGAAATATAAGGGCCTTAGAGTACGAATAAATCACACACAGAAGAACGGCGACGTTGTCAACTTCCTACAGATTCCACGCAGGAGTTGACAAGAACCTATCCGCTTACTCGGGGAAACATGAAGTCATGCAAAGTGGACCATGATGGAATTGGTCACGTACGAGGTTGAGGGGCATGCAGTAAGAACATACTTACTCCTTAGCGCCATTAGTATCCAATAGAGTGTAGATGGAAGATTGAAGGTAACAGATAGTAAATTCCTTCATGAAGTTCCCGCAAATAAGATGAAACGAAGAAGCACGAATGAAAGGACCCGACGATGTGGTACCTTGTTGATAAACGAAAATGATGGACGAATGGACCCGACGATGTAGTACCATGTTGATAAAAGTAAAATGAGGGACGAATGGACCCGATGGTGTGGTACCTAGACCCAAGATGAAAACAATTGATGAATATTATGCATTAAGCATGTAAGTTTGCATTTAGGCTATTTGCACATGAAATGAATTTTAGCAATTAAAATAATGGAGAATATTATTTTAGTCAACTCCACCTGCGCCCACAAAAATAGAAACTTAGATTGAAGCATCAGGGGGACAAACTTGAGTAAATCTAGGAATGTTGGTGCACTCTCTTAGAAATCAGACACATGGTTGGGTGAGGTAATTATATTTAAATAATTAGAAAATTAGGCATTTTTTCATGAAGCGACATGTGTCGCAGAGAATATTCCTATTTAAGGAAGGCAAGAGGAAAGGGAAGGGAGCCCTACTGTTGGATGGACACCGTAATGGTGAAGAGACATTGATTTACTTCTATTTTGAGTTTGGAAAGGGATCTTGATGGGGGGGAATCCCACTTCTAGATCTCTGGTTTTTGTGTTTGAGCTCTACGGCCCCATTGCTCAGGGGATCGGAAAGAAGCAGAGTATTCCCGGAATTTGTAGGGAGGTCAACCAAGGGTTCAGTTGGACATTTGGACTTTTGTGGCAAGGAGTAGTTATTCGACAAGTGGATTAATCCACAACTATCAGAATCAGGTTTGAACTTTATTTTATGAATTATTATTATTGTCATTTACATAAATTTGAGTAAATTGAAAAATGTGTAATGGTTTACATGAATCATGGTTGTGGATGTATTTTATTGTCATTTTATTTTTCCCTAACCTAGACATTATGATTTGGACTGTCCATGTCGAATATCGTAAACATGGCATAAGCTAAAATCACTAGTTGTTATTCGGTTTCATAGCAGTTGGTTGATTTTTAACCAAGGGTAAAATATTTATGGTCAAATTTATGAAATTAATGAGTTAATGCTTAGAATGAACTAAAAATACTGAATACTACTTCTTAGCCTATTGTAATATTACTTCTGATTTATTCAAGGGTATCACGAGTGGTTACGAGAGATAATTTATACAAAGCTTACAACCAATCTGATCTCAGACCTCAGTTAGTTCAGGATCTGAACTCTAGAATTCTGCAGAAGAAATCTGATCTATTCCTATATTGGTTAAACCTTACTAATTCTGTAGGACCCGATCAATAAATTTTTTCCTCTGCACGCTAAACTCCCAATGCATCCGAGATTCATCAGAACTCTCACTATCGATGTTACACCAAAATATCGCTACCATGAGTCAGATGTCATCCCCATGCCTAAATCCCTGAAGTACCTTGACTTGGATGTCAGGAGAGAGGTTGATTTCCCTACCATTCGACCTTTCTTAGTAATCCTGATGCAATTTTCTTTCCATGAAGGGGCACATTCTGCAACTTAGAAGAGGGCACCAATGAGGCAACTTGTCCTTGTGCAACATGCATTGATATATCTCTGGTGCAGGTTGTCTGTGAGAAAGGTGCACTAGAGTTTGTTTAAATGGATAAATGGTACCTTCGAGCGACTTCTCGAAGCTTGGTGATGTGGAGGCTCATCCATAAACATGTGGTGAAGTGTCCTTTGGTTCCCTAACCTATTGGGATGATCCCTTATATCTCTCCCCTAAATATTCAACCTACTCTATCCGTCCAACCCTATAAATATGAGCTCTCTCTCCATTGATAAAGACGAAGGATTATGCACCCTCATGCTGGTGGAATCTAATCAGAACATTCTTCTTCACTTGTAGAAGTATTGGAAGATTTGCATCCCTTGAGGAAAGATCACATATGTTGGTGTTGCGACGTTAAGGCTTGGTTGTAACATTTATTCTCTATGTACTTCTATTCATTACATTAATACAAGTCATTTCCATAAGTATTGTTGTGTTGATGATTCTTATGATTTTCCTCCTTAACTATTAATCTATATCAATTCATATAGATATGCTTTTACCACTTGTATGTTTCCACTTGCTTGACATGGTTTTGTAGCTGAATATATGAAGACTTGGAGCTTAGAGAAACAAGGAGATAATAACTACAGACATAAGGTAAGCCACATCTTCACCCATCTTCAACCCAATAGCATATCCACTAGTGATGAGCAAGTCATCCACATGCAAAACAGCACCACTGTAAATTTTCCCTTCTTTTGCATGTAAACATTGCAGTCAGATCTGCATCTCTCAAACTTCAGTGATAGTAAGAAGGAATCCATCTTCGCATACCATGCCCTTATGGCTTGCTTGATCCCATATAGTGATATCCTTAGTTTGCATACTAAGGAAGGATCATCAGAGTACCCCTCAGGCTATCTCATGTAGATCTCTTCTTCCAAGTCACCATGCAAGAAGCCACTCTTTACATCCATGTGATGTACCTCCCATGCATATGAAGATGCAATGGCCAAAGCAACTCTCATTGAATCCATCCTTGCAACAGGAGAGAATGTCTCATTGTAGTCCAACCCTTGTACTTGTGAGTACCTTTTTTCAACCAATTGAGCCTTGTACTTGGTTGTAGATCCATCAGATCCAAGCTTAGTTTTGTAGATCCATTTGCACTGAACAAGTTTCCTGGTAGGAACCTGTGTCAACGCTTCTCTTTACTTTGTTAGTATATTGTTGTTGGACGCATATGCTTTGTAAGTCGTCCCATGAGTATATTGTATTATCCCACAATGTTAGTATATTTTTGTTGAGCTCATATGCTTTGTAAGTCGTCCCGTGAGTATATTGTATTATCCCACACTACAAGAAAAAAGGTCACCGGTGAGGGTCATGTCTGTGACGGACCATTAAGGGTCATCACTAATGTCGCATATGATTACGGTCTTTAAAATGTCGTCGTTATAAGTGCCTTTTGAGATGGTCCTTTAAGTTCCGTCACCGAATACCTTTTTAATGACACTTTTGGTGAGGGTTCTTAAAGGCCCATTATTGATTCTCTCTTTGGTGAAACTTCTGGTGGCAATATTTTATTAGCCCTCACCAATACTCTTTTTTGTTACTTTTGGTGATTGTAGAAATTTTTTGTCACCAATGATCATTCTAATGGTTTTTGGATGACAATATGTGACTGTTGCTATATTTTTTGACAAAATATAGTGGTTTAAGAACAATACCGTTATGGATTCTTTGTAATTAATATGTTTCCAAGGTCAAATTGGTCACAATACTCACTCATAATATCTATAAGCAATATCTAATGGTTTTCCATAAAAGAACACTAGCAATTTATAACCATTCCAAAATGGATCTATGAGCAATCTCTATTGGTTTCTCATAAGAAAAATATATAAACCATAACCTAGTGACCTTGGCTATTGGTTCATCTCTAGCTTCCTTTCTAGAACCATGGGAATTATGTAGTTCTCTAGTGTAGTTTATATTTATGGTTTATTTGATTAATATTTGACCCTCAATAGCCTATAAATGATAGCTGCTTCACTATCTTAGTGTGGCTCGACTAAAGTTCCCTCTTTTTATGAAAAAATAAATTGTAAAGTGAATTTTATGAATCCATGAATTGGATAAAACATATTTTTATTCAATATACAAGTTATGTAGTCATCTTATCCCCTCCCCCATTTCCTAGTAGGCTACTCTATATGATAGGGATAAACTTCCTTTGGCCATTGAGTTCCATGAAATCAAGTGCCCACTTTTTGAGTAAACATAAATGTATGAATCTATAACATGGCTAAAACATTCTTCCATTGTATTTACAAGTTATGTATCCATCTTCTCCCATCCCGCATTTCGTAGGAAGCCACTATTCTAGGGATAAGCTTCAATGGGCCATTGATTTCAATGTTGTGTAAAATTATTAGAATTCAAATTCTATTTTATATATGGAAAAATAATAGTTTGTTTTAAATATATTCAAACATAATAAGTGCTTTACCTAGCTTTATGACTTTAATTTGTGTAAACCTCCATTTGCAAATAAAAGGATATATCAATAAGGTATAAATTAATATTGCAAATATGTGACCAACTATGGAAGTCTTGAGGTGGTGCATCTTACACCGTAAGCAAGAAACCCCTTTATAATTCGCTTTCCCATTCTACTCAAACTTGTCAATTTGAACATTGTCTATGTAAGCACTAAGTTGTCTATGTTGTTCATGAACCCTTGGAGATGTGACATAGCTTCCCTCTTCCTCTTGCCTCCAAAATGACAAATTCTATGAATTTAGGGTTAGTTATTTATTGGTTGAGAATCCTTTGAGATTGATCAAGGAGATTACAAATGGAATACCATCCTTATCAACCCTAATATTGTTTTTAAATTTCATGGATCATCCCTTAAAGACAAAGGTAACCATTTATTGCTTAACATGGGCATAATTCCTACTACTATTTGATTTGATGGTTTATGTGGAGCAATTAACTGAGTTAATTTTTAATAGAATATGCATATGCCAAGTGTGATGAGCGCTAGGTAGTTTGAGGTTTATGTTTCCATTTATGTACAAGGTTCAAACATCCCTTCATGCTCAAGAGGGATCCAAATTCTCATGGTGATTCAAGGAAGAATACTAATGTGACTTAGGCTCTTATATTGAAGCAACATCTATCCACCAGGCATATTTTTTTCCTACCAGAAAACATGTTGAATGAAAATAGTGTCTATATGCATGAGCAAGTATTGACCTAGATCAATCTACTCAGAACCAAGTGGTATGCTCATACAATTGGAATGGATTGACACTCCTTCAAGTATGTTCATGACAAGCCAACCACCGCACAAGATCCACCTATTGCACCAATGAATGATTATTCGTTCTATTTTTTCAACTAGCCACTTCCAGTCCCATGTTCGATAATTATCGGGATTGATAATAAAACCAAGGTACTTAAAACCAAAATTGAATTCCTTCAGAGGGATGTTAAACAATCCAACAATTATTCCTGAGGAATGTTCTACCATGCCAAAAGTAAAGAGCCCATATTTTTCGCAATTGATTACCATACTTTTTGCACAGCGGTATATGTCTAGAAATTCTTTGATATGAGTATCTCCCCTTAAAGAACCTGAACCAAAAAGTAAAGATTCATCAATGAAAACAAGATGCAAAATAACAATTCTACTTGAGATTTTAACACCTTGTATTTTCCCATTTTTCTTTGCTTGAGATAAGGCTCTATTGAAGCCTTCAACCATTAAAAAGAATAGATTAGGCAACAGGGGACATCCTTGTCTCAAGCCATGAGTCACCTAAAAAAGTTGAGGTCGATCCATTGATGAAAATTGCATAGCTTGCAGAGGTCACACATGACATAATCCATTTGAAAAAAAAATTGTGGAGAATGAGATTCATGCTTTATGGCCTTTGATGGTATAAACATTTATCTCAATTGGTCAATTATCATAAGACATTTTCCTGGAGGAGCTTCTTTATTACTGTAAGGTGTACTTTTCCCACAGTAAGACCTACACTAGAGTTGCAACCAAACGAACGATATGTTATAAAGATAATCCAAATCCCCTAGTAAAGGCCCTTTCCATGAGGGAGTGAAATTTAGTCTGAAACCATGCCCAAAAGGTCCTAGTAGACTTTCATGAATCTCAATCTTCTTCATAAAATAGGATATTTTCATTGTTAAGCTAAGGAGAACTTAGTAGATAGTTTTGTGAGACTTCATTTTTTTCCTTTTGGATCTCAAAGAAGAAAGAAAAAATAACAAAACACCGATTTTATGACAAATTATCTTGTAACTTCTTGAGTATGAGACTTTATCCTTGGCTTCAGTCTTGAGATGTCATCTTACTATTTTTGAATCCATTTTTGTCTTTATCCATAAGTATTTTAATGAATGCTTGTTATTAATGCTGGTGTTAGGGGAATTATTTCTAAACATGTTATTAGATTCCCAATCATGTAAAAATGTTCTTCTTGGTTAGAATCTTTGATCATCTTTGTTCATTGTGCTATTATAGGTGGGGTTTAGAGTCTATAAACTATGCTATGCCAAAAGACATAAATTAATAATGTACTATAATTGTGTCATTACAACATAAAAACCAACTTTATCTGCGTATTATTATCTTAATTTAGGAATTTAAAAGCTTTGGAGCTCATAACATATTGGTTGAATTATGCATCATTGATCTTGTTCAAGATTGCCAATGAGATTCTTTTGTAAGAGATGTATAACTATTTTTTGTAGGCTCCCCTGTTGCAAGTATCAACTTTCTTTGTCTTCTCAAATATTTTTCACCTTTTGCTATCTTTGAAATACTATGGTTTGGACATTGGCCCTTGCCTCTGAAATTCTAGATTTAGCAAATTCAAAAATTTGCAGCTTTCATGTAAAAAGCATGTAACACTCAAGGATATGGAGAACAAGATTGAAAGGGTGTCCAAAGAAAATAAGAAAAGGAATTTGTTAGTATATTTACTACATGGAAAAGGTGTTCTGTTCTGCACATATACAACTGTTCTAGCTGCTTCTGCCCATAGATGCATAGGTAGATCCTGGTCATGCGACATTGCCCTTGCTGATTCCATGATAGTTCTGTTCTTCCTTTCTGCAACTCCATTATGTTGAGGATTATAAGGAGCAGTCAACTCCCTCTTAATCCCTGAATCACTACAAAGCTTCTTGAAGTCACTTGAGGTGAATTCTCCAACATTGTCGGATCTGAATGTTTTGATCTTCTTGTCAGTTTGATTCTCCATCAAGGTTTTGAATTCCTTGAATTTATCAAACACCTCATCTTTGTTCTTCAAGAAGTATACCCAAGTCTTCTTAGACAAGTCATCAATAAATGAGACATAGTAAACATACCCACTCAGAGAATTGGATGACATAGGACCACATACATCTGAGTGGATGATTTCTAGGATGTCTTTTGCCTTGGTTTCACTGCTTGGGAAAGCCTTCTTAATGTTCTTACCTTTTGCACATCCTTTGCAAACACCTTCATGTTTGGTCTTGATTTCAGGAAGACCCTCTACAGCCTTGCTTGCAATTGGAAGTGCTCTATAGTGCATATGAGCAAGTCTTCTATGCCAAAGTTCACTTGGCTCCATGGATTCATGTACCATGGCATGTTCAGGTTGTCCCTTCAATTTATACAAACCTCCCTATTGCTCTCCAATCACTACTGCATCATCTATGTTCTTTCCCTTTGGCCAAATTAGGACTTGGAAATCCACAAATGCAACCCTCATACCTTTTGCATCCAATGCAGAGATGGAGAGTAAGTTCTTCTTGAGCCCAGGTACATAAAGGACTTCTTTCATCTTCAAAGATTTTCCAGAATCTAGGTTGTAGGAGGCTTCACCACTTGCTTTGATTGGGTATTGATAATCATCCCCAAGTTTCACCTTATGGGGTGATTCATGTTCAGATAGATTCACAAAAGATTCCTTAAACCCAGTCATGTGTTTGGAAGCTCCACTATCAATCAACCAATCATTAAAGCCATGGGATATGGTACCTGTGAGAGAGGAGATTAGAACATACTCTTCTTCACTTGATGAGTCAACATCACTATCATCACTTTCTTCCCTAGCCTTCTTCTTTGGAGGTTTATCATCCTCGGCAGCATGAGCATGAAACTTTCTTTTACTGCCCTTCTTCTTCTTCCAGGATTAACCCAATCCTATACTTCCAGGCCCGGAAGTTATCAGCCCCTTCAAGCTTATCCTCAATCTTGGTGTGGAGAGACATCTTAAAGAGTACTTCAAATGGAAATAGGAAAGATTTAGGTCTTACCACTTGAAATGCTGAAAACTGGATCTGGTCCCGGACTAGGGTTTGTCAAAAAAACCCTAAAAATTCAAAATGTGGATTTCAAATTTTTGAAAGGATAGAAAGATGCGCTTTGATGAGATGATCAGCCTAGTGCATTCAGAATTTGAGATCAGAAAAGTTTTACCCTTCATATTTGACCTTTTGTCCTCCCGAGTTCATTGGGGAGAGCCCTGAATTAGGGTTTGAGTTTCCCGGAGATCTACCCAGCCAAAAATATCGATCCAAAGCTCTAAAATTTTATTTTTGCAAGGAGCTTCCAGCTGTGTCTTCAGATTCCAGAAATCCTTATTTTTGTGGAAACCCTAATTTTTAGGGCCAAATCTGAAAATGCTCGAAATTGAATTCTGATTGGACAGATAGATGCGCCTTGATGAGTAGAGTCAATCTACTATACTTTTTTTCCAAAATATGTAGAGAGAAACCCAATAAACAAGAAACTCAAGTTTTCATCACTGCAAAATGTCTTCTTCTCAGGTTAACTCTGATACCATGTTAAATTTTGAGCATTAATTCACAATACTCCAGGATCTTTAATGAGAGAATAACATATACAGTATATCAATGCATGACAATCATAATAATCATCACAAGCATCATAAGAATCAAAAGCATGAGAGACAAGAGACATATAGTTTCCGTGGGGAAAACCCTAAGGTGAAAAATCCCACAACTTCCTCAGAGATAGAGAGAACAATGGATCAACCAAAGTACAACCAAAATACACTGATATAGTCTCCTAGTAGCATATGATCCTCCTCCTCACTAGTGCACCACTTTCTGAGTGAGAGTGGGATACTTTTCCGAATGATCTAAATAGAGATCACCTGATCTCTATTTATACTAATCTGTTTTCCCAGTGACCTTATGGGGCCGATTTGTCTAGCTAGGTACATCCACATTATAATATATATAATTCAGGGCCGACCCCACATGGTGGTCTAATAACCCATCGGAAAGTACACACACTTGTGACACTTGTCAATCCATATGACAACACTTCCTTATAGAGGAATGACACATGTGTTATAAGGGTACAATAAATATATATAAAATACACAGATGAAATACATTCCGAAGTTACATATACATCAACATGAGAATGAGCAAAAAGCAAGCTATTGGGGAGCCTAGGAGCTAAGTGATCCAATATAGGATAGAGCTGGGAATAGTAGTATGCCCCCCCAATGATTGATCTCATCGTGACTGCGGCATTGAGATGTCCTCTCGACAGATGAAACTCATCTAAAACCATTTCATATATTGCAAGGGAAATGATGGTCAGTCCTACCCCTGGTGTAAAAATGGATCTTTCAAACAGCTTAGCTTATCCTTGATGATTTCCTTCAGATATGGGATAGAGCTCTTGAAATCCTGAAACTACCAGAAATTCAATATACTCTGCCTTTAGATGCTCTTTCACTGATACTCTTCCACTTGTTTGTGATCTAGAAGAATTTAGATTAATCCAAACTCGCTAATGCCAGACACTTTTCAATTTAATGGGTATGCTTGCAACCAACATTTGTTTTGGATTACAGAATTCGACATAAATTGCATCAAACAACTCTCTATCCTTGGAATAAAGTTTCCCATCATTCTTTATTTTAGACATCGACTTGGAGACAATACAAACTGCAAATAAACCTGCACCAAATTCTGTTCACATAGCACATACCCTGAATATATTCACGATTAGAATAAACAACATTGGATCACCAATATGTTTTAAAATTTTAATGGAACTACATTAGAAAACATCCTATCCAAAAAATCCATATTTGATACCAGTTGAAATGAAAATATCCTAATTTCCTACTGACAAATGCTGCCAAATTGTTTGGTGACCCTATGTCCTTACCTCACTGTATTTATTCCCTGTGTTTTTATTTTTACAGACTATATTGAAATTATTGAACAAACAATGATGCTAATGCTTACACTTTATTTGGTTTTGCTAGGAGATTGCTGCTTTGTTTTTTTCCATTGAAAGATTGTATGGAAAATAAATAAATAAATAAAGCAAACTTTTTATTGTTTCTAGAAAAAATAAAAATGAAACGGTTTCCAATTTCCGCTTCAAAGCAATTTCGATGTTAGGTGCAATATACTAAGTTTCTCCATTCAAATCATGCAACAATTAATGAACTAAACATTGATAATTAGCTTGTTGTTAGTGTCAACAACCCGCTCTGCTACAATCAACCCATTTCTTGTACAACTCTTCCAAAGAGAAATCTATTTCTTTCAATGATGCACGACCTTTGATTTGTTCTTTGACTCAAACTCTATTCTGTTACTTTTGCCACAAAGTAGAAGAATATAATTACTTGTTCTATATTTCAAGAAGCAATATGAGATTATATGATCATATTTGAAATATACAAAGCAATATTTCCTTGTAAAAAATTCTTCAAACTTCATGCCAACCTTCTCTTCAAGTGTATCAACCACGGCCATATCCAAATGTTCCCCTTGTTTTTTATCACTTTTTTTCAATTGATCTATCAACTGTGCAAAATAATTCCATACCCATCCTTCCTGGATTTCATTAGCATAATATGCACCCTTGCCTCATTGAATCTCTGCCTTGATCAAAATAAAAAAATTGTAAACGTCGCAGGACTACTTTCCATGGCAAAACTAAGTAGACTTGCTCAAAAAAACCAAACTATATATCTTCCTAATGGTAATCCGAGCCACAAAATTCATGGTAGCATAAGTATATGTAGACAATAATGTCTTAGGGTATGAACCATATCACACATATGCAGCCCTGGATCTTTGATGATGTGGTTAGTTTTCCTTGACAACTTAGAACTGTTTTTTTTTTCCCATGCTATGATTGTTTTTATGTGTACAACTATTTTGTTCTCAAGTTCTTGTATTTGAACATTCATTTATTTTGAAGCTGTGTGCAATTTTGATTATGTTTTGGATGCAAATCAAATCTATGTTGATCTCATTCATTCTTTTATGTGTTTCATTTATGTAAATGATAACTATATCAAACATTGTTTACAAATTTGCATCCAATGATAACTATATTCATGATAACTATATCTGTTTACAATTTTTTTTTACATATTGTCAAAAAAAAAAACCTATGTATTTGATTACTATAAAAAACTCGGCCTATTTTGTATTATGTTTTAATTTTAATTTTTCCCATCAATTTTTTTTGTTCTTTAACATAAGAAATATTTGCAGCTACAGTTTTTCTATATTATAAATGCAAATATCTGAACACAAGGGCACCAAAAAATTTGGACATATACATATACATATTTTTTATGATTACACACACACACACACACAAACATGTCATGTCAATAAAATATATGTGTGTGTGTGTGTACATGTCAAAAATATATAACATCACAAAAAATAAAAAAGGAACAAGAAACAATATAGTTTGCATTTCATTTACAACCAAAAAATATATAGAAAATAAACAATTCATTTTTTTATATATTTATAATAGTGTAAAATATCACACAATCATCTTCCTAACAATATCGATTGCTTTTGAGCATTGCACAATTCATAATGCACATTGACACAAAACACCCATTACAACTGCAATGTTGGGGACATTGCCACCTCATGGCTCTTGTTTTAATATGGGATTGGGACAAAAGTTTTGGTTTTGGTCAAAAGGTTTATTAATAGTCATTTTTTTTAAATAAAAATTATTATTTAATATAAAAATCATTTTATAATTAATAATAATTTTTATTTATTTAAGCTTTCATGACAACAAGGTGAAAATGAGCTCTGAAAGTAAAGGGTATAGGCATATTGACTCAATGAAATACCCAAGCATTTTTTGGCATTCAATAGATTGAGGATTAAGGAAATAGAGAATTTGGGTACGTTGATGCAAAAATGTTCTAAATGATGACAAGCTTCAACAAAATTTGCAATAATAACAACCTGGTTGTTAGTGAGTAGTAGTATTTTTACACATTCTGCAACATAATTCCTCAACAGATTAGCATAAGTGTTGTGGAATCCTAAGACTGAGCCAAAGATGAAAAATTTTGATAGGTGTATTTTAGTGCTAACAACAGTGTTATACCATTTATCAGGTTTGGTTTTCTTCTACTTTTTTATGCTACGTATTTTAGACTAGTATGATGCATATATTAGTGTACAAGTTCATGAAGAATATGGTCTATGAAAAGTAGGTAAGCACAAGTTCATGAAGTCGAGGTAATATACAAATAGCACCAAGAACAAGATAGAGTAATCCTACCATAGATTGTAGACATTGGGATGTGAATGACATCGAGAGAATCCATGAGAAAGAAGGAAATCATCTATCTTGTCATACCAAGCCCAATGGGCCTATTTGAGACCATACAAGAATTTCAAAGTCTAGAAACCTTTGAATAGTCCCGAGAAAAACCCTATGGATGTTAAATGTAAATCTCTTCCTCAAGATCAATGTGAAGAAATTCACTCTTCGCATCCATTTGATGAACTTCCTATTGCTAAGCCACTGCAATGGGAATATTTATGTGGATAGGGTGTATTTGAGTACTCCAAATAATATTGCATTCATTCATTATGAAAATAAAAGGTCGTTTGAACCGAGGAAAGAGGGTTTGTGTAATGCATGTGGTCATTGTGTTACATGCTAATTCTTTATTTATAATGCTTTCCTTGCCTCATACTAAGATGCTTTGTAGACCTTTTTTTCATGATAAGGGATTGTGTGGGTTAGAGTGAGAACCAACCCTTTTAATGAGAATTAAATTAGAGTGAAAAAGTAAAGTAAATATGAGAGTAAGGGACCTTATGAGAACAATCTTTTTTTAGTGAGAATCAAATTTAAAAAGGAGAGAAATCCATTCCATTGGCTCATAAAGTATGGTTGTATGACATATGGGAAAGTTAATATTAGCAAAAACTAAGCTCTTTGTCCACTATTCTAAGCTTATAATTGTATTGATGAAGCCATCATACATATTTCTCAATAGTTTAATCTTTTTTATTAATGGGCTATTTTTCACCTCTTCCATGTCAATGTTGTTATCATTCATCCCCTTCACATGTAAATATAAGTCCACTAGTTTTACATACTTGGAATCCAATATTTTAGAGTGACTAGGTTCATATTTGGGAGTGTTATCTGGATCATATATTGATTTCTAGATTGTGCACTAGACCAATCAAAAAATACCTTTGGATTGTGTAATAGTTTATCCACAAATTACAAAACTTTTCATTAAGAATTTTAAGTTTTTAGCAAGGAGATCATGGCTTATTTCAAGATTTGGAATTTATGAGGAGTGAGGTTCTTATTTGGCAAATGTCTTGATCCAAATGGAAGTGTACTAGTGGAATAAATGCAATTGCAACAAAAACTGCGATGAGTTAAACTTATCATACACAATCACTAACTTATGGTGTGATATATTAACAACTAGCTCAGATGGAGATGAACTCATACATTGAATATTGACATGACAAAATTGAGAAACAAACTCAACTACATATATTTTTTAATTAAATAACATTGTACAATGACAACGAGATATGAACAAAATGAATTCGACCACAACAACCAACCTTTTTACAATTAGAGGGCCTTGCATAGATAATCTAACTAAGGGAATATGAATTGCTTTGTGTCTCTTATGTTCATATTCTGTAAATTACAGAATTGTACAAAATATTGAGAAGAGTAAGAGATAGAGAGAAGACAATCTGTAGTGACTATTGCTCTTCTGTGCTTAACAATTTGTTTTTATGTGCATCCACTCCAGTATGACTCTACTGATTTGGAATTGGTGCATGTGAAAAAGGTCAATGTGGCAATGTATTAACATGATTGAACTCTTATACTTTGAAGACTGGGTTATAGTGCTATTATTGCAAGATTAAGAATATTATTGTTTTTGAAAAACAATTCCAATTTGCCACTTTGATCTTTTTCAAAGTTGTCCATTGCAATGTGTATTCGTTGTTGATGATTCCGCGTTATTTTCCACCTTTAATACAATGATTCAATTTGTGTGCCCATCCGTGACAAATTTTTGTGCTGAACTTGTCTCCAGTGTGACTCCATATGTCACAAACTTGGTTGATCTCTGATTCTTCTTCTAGGAGTTGTTGATCCCCAACAATTGTCCTACTAGTTGGGGAATGTTATAAATGATAATAAAAAAACTGTGTGCAAAATTTTTGAGCATGCTAGGTTTGATGAAACTATTGTCACAGACGTTTGTTCTAATACATAAGTGCGGGTTGTTGCACAATTGAGGGGATTTCCACAACGTCATCTTTGGAATTGAGCAGGTGTTGTTAACCTAGAATCCTCTGTTGGAACTGTTATGACTTACACACAAGTTTGTTGATCAAGTCAAAGATGATAACCAAATATCTAGGATCAATTTCCATCACCCTCGATAGTTTAATGTTTCTCTAGATATAAAAAGAACCCCAAAAAACAATACTCTAGATATAAAATACATCTATAGAATACATTGGTGCCTTAAGTCCCTACTCTTGGATTTATTACTGGATCCTAAAACTATAATGAATTTGATACAAGACTAACCAATATGACAAATATTTAAAGCATATTGTCAATGACTCCACTCTCAATCATATTGGGGTTATCTATTCAGAACATGATGATTTTGCATTTTGTTTTGCTATGGCAATGAACTAGGTGTTGAATTAGATTACTGGAATTCCCATATCCCTTTTCTAGAGCAAGTACAATTTTTGTTTGGAACTTTTTCTAACTTTGCAAGGCTTTGCAAGGAAATATATGGATTTGATGGGAATAATAAATCTCACTTGGGATTCTCTTATATAATATTATATAGGATTTTAAGTATACTCTTAGGGAGCAGTTATCAACTAGACAAAAAAGGTGGTCACTTTATCGGAAAGGGATTTTAACTTGGATGAATTATATACGAAGATGCCCATGTGCCTTAGTCCCTTTCTACTATGATTGTAAAATAGTTGATTTTTTTACATTGTTTATAGACATAATAGATAGGTATTAAGTAGCAATGCTACTTATGCCACTTGTTTAGTAAAATATTCACCAATACTTTACAAAGTTTTATAATTAATGAAAGTTATAGAATTTAGAATTTACAAAGTTTCAAGGTCTAATTATTTGAAGGGTGCTAGCTCAATGGAAGAGCACCTGCTTTACAAGTATGAGGTTGGTGGTTTGATTCCATCATTCCCTATTATTCATAGGGAATGGTGATGATCACTATTTGTTCCTAAATATGTATCAATAGTGAGGGTTGTTAAAAAGACATCATCAAAAGTAATTTTTTATATATGAAATAGTGACAGTCAACAAACGTCGCCATATATATCCATCAATAGTAAGAGCCATGAAATGTCCATCACCATAAACCATTGTTGTTCATAAATGGTGACAGTCATTATCCGTCATTATAATCATTATTCGTGATGGACCTTGAATGTCACCACATCACTTATACTATTGGTGATGCTTCCTTTGGAAACATTTAGTTTTTGATGACGAAGGCTCTTTTGAAAATCACCAATGAGCTTATGGTGACATTTTTCAACCCTCACCAAAATATGTAATGGTGATGGTCAACGAACGTTACCATAAAAATAGTGAGGCCATGAAAGGTCCATCACCATAAATCATTGTTGTTCATATGAAATGGTGATGGCCCCTATCTAGAATTATAATAATTATTCTTGATGGAGCTTGAATGTCACCACATCACCTATACTTTTGGTGACGAGGCCTTTGGTGACGTTCAATTTTTTATGACAAACACTCTTTTGACCCTAACCATTGAGATTATGGTGACCTTTTTTTACCCTCACCAATGACCTTTTTTGTTGAAGTGCCACATTCATGGAGAGTAATAGTTGTTTATCTTAGAATTAGTATATAAGTACGTGTTGAGGCCAATGAGGGAATCCACACGTATTAATATTGCTCAAAGGAGTTTTCCCCCTCAAAGTGGCCTGAAATCAATAAATCCCTTCAGTGTTCTGTTATTTATGATATATCGTGCATTTTCATCTTTTAATTGCTGGAGGTTGCTCACATCTAGTATCAGAGTAGTTTCTTGGGCTCGCTAGGTGGAATATTTGGCAAAACAAATTTCCGTAGTGGCTTCCAAGCACTATGATTATTGCAGTAGTTCCTTTTATTTGCATATGTATTGTTCCTTTCGATTACAGGTTCGGATCTGGGAATAATCCCTATCCACTTAACTATGGGAAATACCTAAAAATAGCCCTAAAAATCAATGTGAGGAGTACCACAGGAACCCCGAAGTAGCTGGCCAATTGAGAGGAGCTCCCAATGAAAAGGGAAATGACCCCTACCTGATTGACTAGTCCCCTCCTGAGGTAAACTGAGAGCTGTCATTTCTGGCAAAGCGATTATCATATTTACCTAACCCGCGGAGTGAGGGGTACTGCCCCAATACGAAAGTCATTATACAACATTGTTATCCAAGTAAATCCCCTAAACCTTTAGGAAGCCAAGCACACTTGAATTCCATGTCTATTTCCAGTTGATAAATAGTAGATTACATCTATTCAGAGTCGTTGTGGATCAATTATGAGTTGTTTCCATATTTCTGTTTTTTTCCATATCTTCCTTGCTTTAGCTTTGTTTCCCTTGAAAATTCACTAGAACCGTTGTACTTCCATTCTGCATATTTCCTTCATGAGGACCCTATCCCAAATTCCACTTCCTGAAGCCAGAAATCCCACATAAGTCTATTTTTAGGGTTTTCCATAACTTCTTCAATTTTCACCCAATTGCCTTCAAATTTTGCCACAATGTTCATTTCCTATTTCTGCTTCTTTGTCCCTCTTCGACAATTTTTTCCATTCTTTCACCCCGCTTTTGAAATCCCCATTTTTTGCTTCCCTATCCATTAGCAAGTGTCCAAAACCTAGTCAAACCCCATTTACCCATCAATTTTTTTTCCAAATCCAAATTTTCCTTTTCTCAAGAAGTTTCTGTTTTTTATTTTCTACCCATTCTCCCATAAAAAAAATAAAAAAATCATGGTTATGTTTGTCACCCAGGTAGGAGCAAAAGACATGGAGGAAGAACTTGCAACCCTCAAGACCAAACTTCCAGATCTAGATGAAAAAATTCTTGGCATCCATCTTCAGTATTCAACCATGAAAAATAGACGACATCTAAAGTCTTCTGCAGACACTGGGTTCTCTTCTTCCAACAATTTTCGTGGGTCAAAGCTTGATTTTTCTTGCTTCAATGGTGTTCATCTGATTGGATGGATATACCAAGCAGAACAATATTTCAATTTGTATAATACTTTTGATGTCAACAAAGTTCCGCATGCATCCTTTCATTTGGAACATGAAGCCCTTCAATGGTTCCATTGGTACATCAAGGCCCATGAAGAACAAAAATGGACAGATTTTTTCCATCAAGGATTTGTTCGTGATGCTTTTGATGACTTCACAGGAGCACTCACTAAACTTCTCCAAATTGTCACTGTGAGAGAGTATTAGAGAGAATTTGAGAAATTGGCCAATCACATAGAAGGATTTCCTAATGAATTCTTCAAGAGTTGTTTTGTCAGTGGTATGAATTATTAAATCCAATCTGAGGTTTAGGGTTTAGGGTTGTCTTAGTGATCTGCTCTGCATTTCTTTAACCAGATAGGTAGATTTCGCTTGCATTTTTTCATTTCATTATATTGAAAAAATACAAAAACATAGTTTTGCATTTTCCTTTCCATTATAAGAGAAAATACAAAAACATTTGCTTTCCATCCTGCATTTTGCATATGAGTGCATGTGCTTTCATCTAGGATCTGCTTTTGCATTAGAAATTTAAAAGAATTGCATTTTATTTCGAACCGTTGGATTGGTTATCATTTTAGTGGCATTGTTTTTATTGGATAGATGAGTTTAAAGTTTTTCGATTGTGCATACTATTGAGTCCTATAATTCATCAGTTTCACGATCATATCCTTGAGTAATTACATCCATTTAAAATCAATGCTTAATCTTAAAATTGATTAGAACGATTTTTCTTTTATAGGGTGCACCAACTAGTATAGGTTTAGAGTCGTGGAATAGATCATTGTGAGTTAACAATCCAAGACTACTAGACGAAACATTATGTGTCTGACTAGGGAGTGGTGAAACCCATAATATACATCAATGTTTTCAGGAACCTCTACTCAGACCAGAGTTAAGCACGAGGTCATGGGAGGTTTGTTGTTGAGATAGCCCTCCAATAGTGGCCAAATGTGGGAGATATTTCCAGGATTTGTTCATGTACAGGGGCTCTTGAGGGATCTACACCTCTTGATTTTCGAGCTTAGCTTCCCTACCCATATGACGGATCCCACCTGTGACTGTCCGCCTGAGCATTGGTTATATTGTGGTGACCTTAGTTTCCTTACCTAGGTATCAAATAGGGCATTCGTAGTGCTTATATTGAGGTTGTCTTGAGTCAGATAGGGGTTGGACAACACATTTTCCTATTGTATAGGGATTTGACCTTGTGCACGCAGTGAAGTATGGGAACCCTTAGAGCTGATTCTGTTACCTCCGGTTATAGTTTGGGAGTCTCAAGCCTCTCCTAGGCGAGACATACCGGCTGTAGTGTCGGGAGGTCCCTTGAGCCAGTTGTGTTTGTGTGCATTTGGCTGTAATTTCTTTAGGTGTGTGCTCTTTGATCGTTAGTTTGGCCGTTAGGGGACGCTTTGATTTATTGACCTTTCAGAGGTATCGTGGTGCAAGGTCCAACTCTTCACTAGTCTTGTCGGTTGGCTGGTTTACCAGCCATCAAAGTTACACGTCGTGTTCAGAGGGGACGCTGGAAGGCCCTCTCTGATTCTTCTAATTCTTTTGAAATGTTGCACACTGACATTACCGCTAGTTTTGGCATGGGAGAAATCCCTACAACTCCTTCAGGTAGAGTCAAAGATTCCTTTGCTCCTCCTACTCCTAGAGAGGCATGGGGGGGTGATCCATTCATACCAGAGACTCAACCTCTTCTGTTTGGATCTACTCCACCCGAGGACGTCCCATTCGATCCTTCGAATCCACAGAATTTCGTATATGGGATGCAAATTTTGCATGTTAACACAGGTCCTACGACCACTACGAATGCTACTTCATTCTCTCATGGTATGCCTAGTTACAACATAGTTGATCCATCCACTATGTTTGGTATTCATGCTAGTACTAGTCATGGTGTTGGAAACACTGCAGCCACTGGGGGCAATACCCTCATTGGGGGTACCACATTTTCTACTCACACACATAATATGGGGACCGGCCATATCCCTCCTAACAATCCAAATTTTAGAGGAAGGCCTCCTCCTAGGACTGCCCCTCCTGGTGGGAACACTGTTCATAATAAGGCTCACATTCCACAGTATAATACACATGCCTCTACATGTCAACCCAGGACCACTTTCGCTAATGTTAATAATCCTCCTAATACCGGGAGTGGATACATACCGTATACTTTTACGACTGCAACTGCTACTAGTAATGCTAATGTAGGAGGTGGGAATATACCTTATACTTATGGTCACAACACCACTGCTCCTGCTACTAGTAATGCTAATGTAGGGGGTGGGAATATCCCTTATACTTATGGTCACAACTCGACTGCTCCTGCTACTAGTAATTCTTATGCGGGGGGTGAGAACATACCTAACAATTATGGTCATTATAACACGGTTCCTGCTACGAGTAATACTTATATGCCCCATAATTATGGTGGTAACCCTTACTATAATACAGTCGGTGCTGGCCCTCATTACAACCCACCTCATTACGGTGCTCATAATACTTATATACCTACTTACGCTCACATGGGTCAGGTTGGAGGAGGTTATTAGCCTTATGGCCAGGATCACGGTTATGGTCCATCTTATCCTTCAGGTCCGTATAATCAACCTTTTATGGGAGCTTATAAGCAATATTTCCAACCATAGCTCCCGTTCCTTGCTCGATTGAATCTTCCAGATCTTTTGAAGCTCGCGAATGATCCGGTGTGTCACGATCCTAATTGGCCTCCATTCCCTACCAATCTCCCTTCGAACATTCCCAAGTTTGAGGGGAAGGGTGGTGAGGATCCAGGTGATCGCGTCATGACTTTTCACCTTTGGTGCTCATCAAACTCGTTAAATCACGATTCCGTTCGTTTGAGACTATTTCAATGCACCCTCACAGGGGCATCCATGAAGTGGTATGTCGAGTTGCCTGGGGGCATGTACAAGGTGTTTCAATGAGATAGCCTTGGTTTTCCTGGATCATTTCCAGATGCCGGTTGGCTACAATACTAGAACTGAACTCTTGTCTACCTTCCGCCAGAATAAGGCCACACACATATCTAATGACGTTCAAGAGTGGCGTCGACAAAAGAGGTTAGTGAAAGACAACATTCCTCTAGAGTTTCTGTTGGAATGGTTTCTCAAGTCTTTGCTTCCATAAATTTCTAAGGATGTTTCTATGTCCACATTATGACTGAGGAACAAGCTATACTTAAAGTCTAGCAGCTAGATTTACTCTATGCTCAGTCTGGCATTCTTTATGACATTATTCCTAACGCACCGCAATCACAACATGAGCCCAAGCTAGTTCTTGGACCACATGCCGATGGCATTGTTGGATCCAAGTACTCGACCCGTATATTTGGTTTCTAATCAAATGCAAAATTTGTCACTTAACCAATCTACTCCCGGACAGGTTCACACCTTGTCCACTTCCACCCCATCATCTGATGTACACGCTATGCAATCAACGAACCCATCAGGTAACCAGTAGCCTGGTGGTAAGAAGAAGGGGAGAAATGATCGCAACGGTGGAAATAATGGGAACAATGGTATTAATTGTAATACTCCTCCGAAAGAGAAGGCCAACCTTCCTCGAGGCAGCGGAAATGCTGATGAGGACCGTAGACCTAGGCATAAAGTGAAACTCCCTTGCAAGCTTTGTGGGGAAGATCATATTACTCACTTGTGTCCATGGATTGAGGAAGCATCGAAGCATCTTGCACAGAGCCCAGCTATGTTGAAAGATCCCCTTCCACATCATCAGAACATGGCTTCGAATGCTCCCTCTACTAGTTATAGGACTAATGAAACTACAACGTCTTCTTCCCATGCTGGTGGCTTTGGATGCGTGAATATGGTTAAATCAGAGGTTAGTGTTGCTACTCGCCAATGTGATTATGATGCACCACAATCAAATATGTTGAATGAGCCTCCTCCTCCTCCTGATACCTCTTTACATATCGAGAATCCCACTGCTATGTCACGGATACCAAAAGGTGTTCTCAAGTGCTCTATGCATAATCCCAATGCTCGAGCTGCCCAAAACTACTCTATTGTAGAAGATTTGGGTCAAACTCCATGTGCCATGTCATCTCTTGAGGTTTTACAGGTGTTTCCTTCTCAAAGCCATGCCATTTTGTGTGCTTTAGAGGTTCAAGATGGGGGAAGTCCTAACATTATCAAGTTTGATAATACTGACGTTCAACCTTGCTTACCTTACCATGTGGCTTTTCAAATCCATGTGGAGTTCCCACAGAATGTCGTCAAAAGAACGATGGTTGACGAAGGTGCTTCTATGTCAGTAATGTCTTTATCTTGATGGAAATCTCTTGGCTCTCCTCCCTTATCCAAGTCTATGACCATGCTCACTGCATTTGACGGTCGATCGTTTAAGCCAGAAGGTATTCTTCCTTCCCTTGTTGTCTGCTTGGGTGGGAAACCCATTCCTATTGAAGTCGAGGTGGTTGATGCACCCATCGACTACAACCTGCTCCTGGGTAGGAATTGGATTTACGCTATGAGAGCGGTCATGTCCTTTGTATTCAGAGTTATTTGATTTCCACACGAAGACAAGATTGTGATGATCAACCAACTAGATTTCGTTAGTCCTTATTCCACAGCATCCATGGGACATGTTGTCCCCTAAGTCAAAGATTCTCAATCAACAACTGGAAACATGGGTGTCGGATTGTACCCCTCATTGTTGGGATCTTTTGATTTCCCTGCACCCATTGCTTTTATTGGAAACATTTCCGATAATGAGCCTTCTCCATTGAATAATGTACCGTTTCGGACTTCGTATTTTAACGATCGATGGACCTTTCCATCCATGAGTTCCACGTTTGGATATATTGCGCATGTTGGAATGGCTATGCCACTGTCTGATGCCAAGCTTTCATATCAAGATATTCAACAAGCCACTGCAGAGACAGATCTTTCCTCTTCACGGACAGAGGAGGAAGATCCCATTATGCCGTCGGAATGGGCAGTTGTCTCATCTTATTCGCACAATTGTCTTGATGGTACTTTACCTTCAGATGAAGCTATTCTTGAGGCAATGTGTGGTAGTGAAAGGCCTTGTAAAGACATGCATCATTGCTCCCATTTTCTTCCCAACCTAGCTCTTATCAAGCAAGAATAGTTTAGGATGACTTTTGCCGAGATGGTTGGTCACTTTGTGGCTCCTTGGGAATCGCATGCGATTTTTGCGGAGGGGAACATGGATAATATTTCCCCTACCATACCGATCAACATTTCTCGTACCCCCGAAAAGGTTGAGAACATTTACATCGGTGTTGATTTCTCTCCCGAAGAGGTTTGCATTTACACCGAATTGTTTAAGGAAATCCGGGAAGCATTTTCCTGGTCATATGAGGAGATGCCAGCAATAGACCCCAGCATTGTCAAACACAATATTAGAACATATCCCAATGCTAAACTGGTTCGAAAAAACCTTCTTACTGTGAACCCTAGACAGGAAACTGCAATCAAGGAAGAGGTGGAGAAACTGCTTAAGGATGGTTTCATCTACCCAGTTCCCCTCACTGAATGGGTGTCAAATCTCGTTCCTATTGATAAGAAGCAGGGAACTATTCGTGTATGCACTGATTTTAGAGATCTGAACCATGCATGTCCGAAAGACAATTTCCCCACCCCATTCATAGATCATATTTTGGATGCTTGTGCAGGAAGCAAAGTTCTTTCATTTATGGACGACTTTTCAGGATATAATCAGATATAGATAAAACCCGAGGACCAACATAAGACTGCTTTTATTTGTCCTTGGGGTGCATTTGTCTACTGGAAGATGCCCTACGGCCTTAAAAACATCGGAGCCACGTTTCAACGTGCTATGACCTATGCCTTTCATGACCTTAAACATATAGTGGTGGCATACTTGGATGATATTGCTGGCCATTCTTGCAAGAGAGTGGACCACCCCAAGCACCTCCGTTTAATTCTCAAAAGATGCATACGCTACAAGATTTGGTTAAATGCCAATAAGTGCATCTTTGTTGTGAAAATGGGTCACCTTCTAGGTTTCATAGTTTCGAAAGAGGGTATCAGTGTCGATCCTCTTAAAGTTGAGGCAATACTTCGGTTTCCTTCTCTACGCAATTTACTTCAACTTCAAAGCCTCGAAGGGAGAGCCACTTTTCTAGGTCACTTTGTAGTGAATTATGCTAATCTTACTAAAGGTTTCGCGCGCTTGTTGAAGAAAGACACAACGTTTATTTGGGATGAGCGAGCCCGACTGTCTTTCGATGCTCTTAAGAAAGATTTCGTATCGGCCCCTTTTCTTAGTCCACCCGACTTTGTAAGAGATTTTATACTTTATGTGCCCGTGTCTCAAAAGACAATTGGCATGGTCTTAGTTCAGGTTGATGACGTGCTCGTGGAACATGTGATCTATTACCTTAGTCAAAATTTAGTAGACGCTGAGCTAAGATACATTGCAGAAGTTGGCACTTGCGACTGTTCATGCAATCCAACGGTTATGGCATTACATCATGCTTAGGAAAACCACAATCATACCACATATCAATCCATTTTAGTTCATGCTATCACGATGTCTTATAGGGGGTAAGTACAATAAATGGATTGTGATCCTTCAGGAGTTTGATCTCGATTTTGCTTCAGTGAAGTCGATGAAATCCTTGGTTTTTGCTGAGCTCATGTTGGACCTTCTACGACTTGATGAGGATATTGTCCATGAAAATTCCTTTATGGATGAGCACTTATTTCTTATCTCATCTGAGGACCCTTGGTATGGGGACATTATTGTATATCTTCAAACTTTGAAGTTTCCTTCGCACTATTCACAAGATGAACAACGGCGTGTGAAACACCATGCTAGAGATTATACCATCATCCGCGACACTTTGTATCATCGAGGAAAGGATTCTATCCTTCGTCGTTGTTTGACTCATGAAGAAGCGGAGCATGTTCTTAATGATTTCCATGCTGGGGCATGTGGTGGTTACTCATCCGCGCTTGCTACAGCCCAACGCATTATGCAAGCTGGTTACTTTTGGCCTTTGGTCTTCAAGGATTGTATGAACCCCGTAAAGAGATGTCACCTTTGCTAGGTGTTTTCTCGGAATGTACATTCGCATCCAACGCCCATTCATCCAGTCATCATCATCGTCCCTTCACCAAGTGGGGGCTAGATTTCATTTATTGCAAACCAGCTTCAGCTGGGGGGCATCACCATATCATTGCGGCCGTTGATTATTTTTCCAAATGGGCTGAGGCCATGCCTACCGTAAAAGTAGATGGTCAGTACTAGTCCACCCAGATTCACAACTAGTTGTTTCTTAGTTGAATGGCCAGTACTATGTGAGGGATCCTACTTTACTAAGGAGATTCTTAAGGGTAAGACTCTTCGAACGTCATTTTGTTTCCATTACATATATTCATGTTCCAAGAAGTTTTAATCATGTATCTGATGCATATGCTAACTATGTCCTAGATTGGAATTTGTCGCATTCATAATGAAGCACACAAATAAACATACATTCATACAATTGTACATACACATATAGTAGAACTGGAGAACCATAGTTTTTTTATAAATAACATTTCCAAAATGGTAGTTTCACAATACAAAACTGGAGCCCGTAGCTCTCAAAAATACACATATCGATACAAAAATATGGGACTCTGAGATGTATAAGCCCCACGAGGAGGTCTAGCTTCCTCGGAACGATGTGTCTAACAGTAATAGTGTACTGTGTTGGCTATCCACTATAGTAGTCGCACCTAGGGACTCGATAGTCCCACAACATGGCACTGCATGTCCTTTGGAAGCCACACTACCTCGATCATGGGTACCCTGTTGGTCATGCAGGACACGTTTACCCGCACGGTCTCTAATGTGCGCTCTGCTGCACTGTCGACTACCTATCCACCCCTGCCTCGTTGATGATGTCTCAGGAAACCCTCGAGTCTTCGCGAACCAGTATCTGCGAGAAAACAATAGAATGTCAATATGTGATACTACCCCTAAAAATATTTGTGCATTTTCATATATAATAAAAAATCCCAAAAAATTTAATACACAAAAACATAAAAAGAGTAACATACCAATGTCTCCGTACACGGCTCCTGGAGGAAGTGGCATGTCATGATCACCACATAAGTCTATCCCTCCATAGGGGTAGTCGTCAATGGCTATGACCTGTCGGTACCACCAGTGAAAGAACTCATCTATGTATGGTGATTCCTATCGGCCACCACCCTGTCGTGTTAAGACCTCTACCCACCGGGTCAAGGCTGGGTCATGAAGAGTACGAGGAGGGACTTCAACCCTCAGACTGAGCCCCAGAACCCTCTCGAAGAAAAAGCTGCATAGAATACTGTCGTATCCAAATTTTTTGCCTCCCCACGCTTGCACTCCGTTAACTGGGTCTTCATAGACCCGAGTAACATTGTGCACCATTCATATATCATGGGCCACATGTACTGTGAGGCGTAGAACATCACCAACCTTGAAGTTTGGTGTAGAGCTACCAAACCTATAATCTTGATGAGAGTGGACATTATAATATTCATGCTCAGACTGACTATGGATCCAATGGGTACCTGACTCCTCACCTTCTGAGTGTTGGGAAGACAGTACCTCTCTATGTAGTCAGGAACGGTGATCCCACCACCCAGAGTACGAGAATGAAGACTTGCCACTTCCCCTCGACGGGACAATCTTGTAATGAATTATATGTCATCTACCATCAAGGAGAGTATTTGACCATCTAGGTTGAAATTTTGTGCGGCTATGTCTCAGTAGTTTATCAAGCAACGGAGCAATTGGTTTTGGGCCCTCAAACCACCAATGCTACAAAATTTGAAAATCCCACATTCTTGTGATGCTTGTTGTGCAGCAAAATCGTGATGGATGGCCTCATCCACAAGGTCATGATCCCTTTCCCTCCATTCTAGAACCATCCTGAAGGAAGAAACACCAACAGTTTATTGTTTTGCATTTAAAAAACCAACTTCAAAGCCATACCCATGGGCTATTTAGCAAACAGAGGTGGGCACCCGTGGTCAATGCATGTGTTGACTGCAGGCAGCAGGCCCCACTCATGACCCATATACTTGTAGCCCGCGTACACTGCTGTGACCAAATAGGGCTTGGACAATAAAAATTTAGGACCACTGAAAATTGAAATAAAAACTACCAAATGAAAGATAAGGATGAGATAGCTAACCTACTCCAGACGGCTCGACGAACGGATGCCTGTAGCTCCTAGAATCAGCAATTGAAGTTTGGGGTGAAAACTAACCAAAAACTCCAAATTGGGTAAAAAGTTAAAATGAATTGTAAATTGTAATTTTTTATTTCTATTTATAGTTTTGGAAACCCACTTGTCTATAGTTTTCACCGATTTAAGCTATTTTGGACTAATGTGACGTCTTGGAGTAGCATTTTGAACAGATTTCTTCGATGAGAGTTGATTTTTTACCATTTCGTGCCTACGGCAGGTATATTTCACACCTGGCATATAAGTTAGATGTCATTATCAAATGCATTATGCATTTGACCTTTTGACCATTTTCATTAACCCTCGGTGCGGCCTCGCTTCTTAACCGACACAGAGCTTTCACACTGTTATAGAAGTGTCGTTATTTGGCGGTAGGGCCTTTCCGAACATGGGTGCCCTAGTTAGAACCCGTTTTTCCTTAAGATCGCGAGTCCTTTGTAGTTATGCCATGACTTTGTGATAAAGAATCATACTCTTCTTTGTCTTGTGTTGGCCTTCTCCCATAAGGACTCCCCCTATTTTCTATCAAGTTGTGATTTCATTGCATCATCCTACTTCCTGCTTAAGCCTTGTGCCGGCTCCCACTTACTCAATTATTAGCCTAGTGCCTGAGCACTTTCCTTGTCAAGCATTGCAGAGCTTCCATTTTCCCTTCACAATTTGATGACCTTTTGCCCCTGAGGGAACACCCCCCCCGAGTGTCCACATCCTGCACATGCTTCCTTGCATTGATCATAGGTATGTTCCACTGCTTGGGACTAGTCTACATGCTATTTGACACTCGTTCCCTCAATTGTTGTACTGTAAGAAATTTTATTCTTTTTCAAGCTTTCTGAATATGAAAAAGACCAAAAAAAAATCAAATATTCCAAAAAGCCGGACGAGAGAATATTTACTTCTTTTTATTCGAAGCTGTTTTGTCACCTTTGAATAGAGCATTCATTCCACTCAATACATTATGAGTCGGGACTATAGTAGGACCTTAGTGAAGATTTTCTGCACTCTACTGTTTGCTGGTTTATGTCAACATTTCGTGGTTTTCATTCCCAGTTGGTTTTGCATTGACTAGAAACTACTTATGAAATTTTCAGTAACAATTAAACACACAGTAAAACTGCACTAACAAGCTAAAAAACACATTTAACAATCACACCAAAAAATGATAGACTCAGAAATTTTTGGCCAAAATCAAGCCCTGGAAAAACCCCCACGAGGAAAACCAGTTAGAGAGAGAGAGAGAGTTTGTATTTCTTCAATAAAATATAGGACATCAATACAGTGAGAAATAAATCAACTTATCTCCACCATTAATTACACTTGAAGACTGCCTCGAACACCGTGCTGAAGCTGTCTTGAAAACTATGGAATCAACCACCTCGAAACCTGTGCAGAGATAAAGTACAGAAGTTCATACCCTCGATTTCTATGTTGTACTATATCTCGATTTTTGTGCCAAAATCTGTCTCAAAATCTGTGCCTAAAAACAGCCTCGTTATCAGTGCCAGTTCGTACCTCGATTTCTGTGCAGGAGGAACTGTACCATATAGTATGGTCTCGATTTCTGTGCAGTAGAATCTGTCTCAAAAACCGTGCCCAAAATCTCTCAGGATTTGTGCTTGTCTTGAAATCCATGCCCAGAAATTTTCATGAAACCCGTGCCAGTAAACTATTGAAGATAAACACCTCAGGATGTGAGCCAAGAAAAAAAAATTCTGCCTGTTAAGAATCCGTACAGTGCAATAAATGCCCAGCTAGAAGTCTTGGAAATCATGCCAACTAAATATTGCAATAAATGATCCTTGGGATTCGTGCCCTAGCTTCTTCTCCAGCTCTCTCTCTTTCTCACGCTTCACTTCAATCACAAAAGTTAGCTCAAATGCCTCCCTCAAGCCTTTTTGTCTAAACCCTAGAGTTGTTCTAATCCAACAGTGGAGATTAGATCTCATCCGATGGTTGAGATCAAATGAGAGTGAAAATACCTTTTATTTAAATCACTTAATTAAAATTCACTCACCCACTAAAGTTAAGTCAAAAGGTGACTTTAATGTTATAAAGTCTCATTAAGTGAATTAATGCTGAGGATCAAATTTTTCCCCCTTCTAAGTGACTTAGGAAAAAGTCACTAGGGGAACACTTCCCTAGGTACAAAACTAACACTCCCTCTTAGCAAGGAAGGTGTTCCACACCACTCCAAACTTATCTCTGAAGAAGACAAACTTCCCCCTCCCCAAAGACTTCATCAGGACATCTGCTACCTGCTCCTCGGTGGAGATATACTACAACTCAACTGCCCCTCTCTGGACATAGTCCCGAATGAAGTGGTACCTGATCTCAATATGCTTCGACCTTTCATGGAATACCGGATTCTTACAGAGCTAAATGCAACTCTGATTGTCGTAATAGATTACCGTAGGTCTCAGCTCCCGATCAAATAAATCTACCAATAACTTACGAAGCCACAATGCTTCACAAGTCACCTGACTGGCTGCCATATACTCAGCCTCAGCAGAACTCAATGCAATGGACTTTTGTTTCCTGCTGAACCACGACACTGCTGCCGAGCCCAAGTTGAAACAGCAACCGAAAGTGCTCTTTCGGTCCCTCACACAACCTACCCAGTCTGAATCTGTGAACCCAACCAAGCTGACTCCACCCGAACCCCTGTAGTCCAAACCATAATCCACTGTCCCTGTAATGTATCTCAAGATGTGATTTGCGATAGTCCAATGCACACTCCTAGGCTGCACCATGAATTGGCTAAGAGTGTTGATCGCAAAACACAAGTCTGGCCTGGTGTTGACCAGATACATCAACGATCCAATGAGTTGACAATATAGTGTGGGATCCACCAACTTACCCTCCGTGTTAAATTTTGAGCATTAATTCACAATACTTTAGGATCTTCACTGAGAGAATAACATATACAGTATATCAATGCATAACAATCACAATAAGCATGACAAGCATCACAAGAATCAAAAGCATGAGAGACAAGAGACACAGAGTTTCCATGGGGAAAACCCTAAGGTGAAAAACCCCACAACTTTCTCAGAGATAGAGAGAGCAATGGCTCAACCAAAGTACAACCAAAATACACTTGATATAGTCTCCTAGAAGCAGATGATCCTCCTCCTCACTAGTGCGCCACTTTCTGAGTGAGAGAGATATGACTTTCCGAATGATCTAAATAGAGATCTCCTAATCTCTATTTATACTAACATGTTTTCCCAGTGACCTTATGGGGCCAACTTGTCTAGCTAGGTACATCCACAATATAATATATATTTTAGGGCCGACCCCACACATGGTGGTCTAATAACCCATCGGCAAGTACACACACTTGTGACACTTGTCAATCCACATGACAACACTTCCTTATAGAGGAATAACACATCTGTAATAAGGGTACAATAAATATATATGAAATACATTCCGAAGTTACATATACATCAACACTCCCTCTTAACTAGGAAGGTATTTCTCGACACAGATCTGCTAGACAAGTCTTGTTCTCGGTATAATTGTCATTGATGCATCGTCATCATCATCATCACTGTTGCTGCTATATCAACCAATCTCTGACTCTACTCGTCATAGGAAGTTCTACAGAGCCAGTCCTTTTTCATACCGGATGTAGGCCCACCACCTACAGGTCTTCATCATCACTGGCCATACTGTGGAAATCTCAGGACTTATTATGTGCATCACAAAACCTTAAAAGAGTCTCTTGACTAGCAAGAACCCTAAAGAGCATCTGAGGCCTAATTACGAGCAAAAGGCTCAACCTATCGGATCTCCAAGGGAACAAATTACATGTGGTCACCGCAAAACATCGAAAGAGAATCCCATGACTAATTACAAGCACAAGGATCAACCTATCAGATCTCCCAAGGCACAAATTACATGTGGTCATGGGAAAACCTCGAAAGAGCATCCCAGGTGTTAGCACTTAGATTTTCCTTGGGCTGTATCAAGGAAACCCCGAGGTAACCTCAAACCAATCTTTAGACTGAAAGTTGGTCCCCTTCAGCCAGAGGGGGCTCTCTGAACAAATCTACCATCCAATGTCTCCATGACAGCAGTTTGACAATAAACTCAATGGCCAAATGTATAAACTAAATAAAAACTTAAGGATTTTTAATGAGGTGGTTAGACAAATAGGAAAGGGATACCATTGGGCAATGGAGTAGAGAAACAGAAAAATAATAGATCAGCAGCCAAACAAATGTTTCATACAAAAGAAAGATAGCTATTTTATCATAGTCAATAAGATTTTGCAGGTGACAAGGAAAGAAATAAAGACAGTCCACTAACAACGGGCATCAATTTTCAAATGAATCCACTGTTAATTTGGAGAAATAAATGGATACTCAGATGCGGATAAATCGAGGCATAGAACATGAATCTCAATCTATATGAACGTTCATCAAAGCATATAAGAAAATGAGATAATGAAAAGCATGACAAAGAAAGTAAACATGCACATGTAGAGAAAGGAAAAAGGTACAGACTGTAATTTTGAAACAACACATGAATCTTTGATACAAAATCTGCTCAGTTCTGAGATCTTTATTAATTTCTGGAAACAACTTTGAAAACCCAGAACGGGCTCCTTCCTACTGAAAATCCACCTTTACATGTTTTTTACATATCAATATATAGAAAGACGGCCTATACCTAATCTTGAATTCAAAACCTAACTTAAACTTTAAAAATAGAAACAGTTACAACTTTTTTATTTTATTTTATTTCAGGAAGTAAATTTGCTGAAAATTAGACTTCAAATCCCTAGCTGTATATCTTAGATGGAGATAGCTGTGTACATTTTGAGAGAGGTTTCTGTAATTGGGCATGTGCTGAAGAAGAGCCTCTTTCAGTTTCTGAAAATTCATCTTCATTTGGAAGAAACAGCTCTTTGAAGTTAATGACTAAAACGGTAAACTGAAATTCTGGAAAATTGCCCCCTAAAGATGACTTCGATTCTCTTAACCCATAACACCTGTGCAAATTTTGAGAGAGGTTATTGGATAATGTCTTGTGCTGAATAAAAACCTCTCTTGGTTTCCACAAATGCCTCCATTTCTGGTGGAAACAGCTGCTAGAAAATGGTGACTAAAACAATCATTTCCTGAAATAAATGAAATTTCATAAACAATTTTCCTGTGAAAACAATCCACTGGTTTTTTCCCCATGGTTTTGATTGCTCCCCGTGGTTTTGGATTTTCAAATCTTGGAAAATATTTTCATCTTAAATATTTTCATTCCTATTTTTCTGTGATTTCTTTCCAAATAAATTACCTAAAAATCCAATTTTATAGCATATGTTTTAAACTTTTGGGTAATGTATTATTTTTTCTCCGCAACCATTAGGTAGGTAGTGGTTTACCTTACCACTTATCCGACTAGCAGAATAATATGCTAGTGACACGTGGTAAAAGTAAAAACCACGGTAAATATTCTGCACCACCCTCATCATTTTAACCCCGAGCTAGTTGAGTGAGCGGAATGAATGGTAGCCACTTATCCAAACTTTGTCTTTTTCAAAGTTTTAATTTGACATTTTTTGAGATTCATGCCAAGACTTTGGCGATTGGGTTTGAATATTAATATAAAATATTTATATTAATAACTATGAACTTTTAAATTTTTAAACAAAGATTTGGGCATTTTGGAGATCCGCCATCTTTTATCCATTCCACCATTTTAGAGCTTCACTAACTATTTTAGAGATTCACCAGTGCTTTATCTGCATAATTTACCATATTGGCCAAATTTAGAAGCCCTGTCAATTCATTTATATGCTCTGCTAAATATAGAATTTTTCCACTAGCTCCTGGTCACAGCCTTTGATCTTTTTTTGCCTTGATCGTGACCATTGATTACTTTATATGCTATTACAAGACGCCAATGAAGCCAATCCATTAAATGCTCAAAGAATCTAACTCTTTCACTATGTCTAAAATAAGCCACTGACAGAAAATATGATAGCACCGATGACCAACAATCTTCTTTATTCTCATAGTAAAAATTTTGCTGCAAATTTAAACCGAGAAAATCTTCCATATACTCAACTATAGGATCAAAAAAGACAAATGGTGTTTGATGTCCTTTGAAATTTCCTACAATCTGATGAGAGAATTGAAATGTTCTTTCTTCTTCAACATATTCTTCCAGCAATGAACGATTAACCTCATACTCAATATTAAAACATTCTTCTTCTTTGACAATTAAAGGTCGTTGAGAATGATCCTCAAAAGATAAATTTTGATAATGAACATCCTGGGATTGAATTTGACCTTCTAAGACTTCAAGATCATTAGACATGACAGCTCTATGTTCTTGATGAAAGAAACTAGTGTCTAATAGCTGATTTTCTTGTGGAGAATTATTATCACAAATGGGTTCCTTCAAAAGATCGTCGTGACTAATTTCATCCCAACTGTCATTACTTAAATTCAAAGTTTCATGCTCAAAAATGGAAAAAGTTTCACTAACATATCCCGGACTATGTGAAGACCACAAATCTGTAGAAGCAGGGGTTGTAACATGATTCTGTAGGAGCTGATCTATTTCTTCTTTCGTTAAAAGAGGAGGTGGTCTGTGCATTTCCTGAATCAAAAAACTATTGTTTTCTTCTTCTTCTGTAGATTGATCATGATGCTGGATGTATTCTTCATTTATCTCATCTACAATAAGCTTTTCTCGATCGTCAAAGCCATGGACTTGTGAAGAGAAATGATAGAGTGTTTCAGATAGGTCTTCATCATTCATATTTTCTAGATCTTCATCAATACTTTTAAGGTATTGTATGAAACCCTCAAACTGATCACAAAAATTTTCCACTAAAGACAAAGCTGGAAAATCTACTGTATAATGCTCATAAAATGCTATGTGAAAATCTTTTAAAGAAAACAAGCTGCCAAGTCTTAAACTTTCATACCAATCCCTTGCTTTTCCTTCTAAAGAAGCCATGAACATCTTCATAAGACAGTCCTCATGAAACCTAATCTTCAGCTTGTGTACATGTACATGAAATTTGATTAAATGTAAAGCAACATTATCATTGTTTTCATCTCTGAATTTGGGCAAGTAGGTTTGCCAATCTATTTTGGGAATTTGATTCGGAAAACCAGGAATATGAGACCTATTCATAGGAGCATACCTTCTTAACAATGAGGCCATTATGAAATACTGGAGATGCAAATTCTGATTTGAAAATCGAAGAGACCATCCTGTGAAACAATGCAACACTGGATTTCTTTAATGTGGAGTTGCCATGAAATTTCTAAAAACTGGATTCTTTGAAGATGGAGTCGCCAGGTGAAAGATGCATAGCCTGCTTGATATCTGACCATTGTTCACCATCAACAATCAAATCTGCAACTTTGCCGTTCATACCCAAGGAAAATGAAACCTTCGATCCCCGACAACGGCGCCAGAATGTTAGCACTCAGATTTTCCTTGGGCTGTATCAAGGAAACCCCGAGGTAACCTCAAACCAATCTTTAGAATGAAAGTTGGCCTCCTTCAGCCAGAGAGGGCTCTATCAACAAATCTACCATCCAATGTCACCACGATATCAATTTGACAATAAACTCAATGGCCAAATGTATAAAATAAATAAAAACTTAAGGATTTTTAATGAGGTGGTTAGACAAACAGGAAAGGGATACCATTGGGCAATGGAGTCGAGAAACAGAAAAATAATAGATCAATAGCCAAACAAATGTTTCATACAAAGGAAAGATAGATATTTTATCACAGTCAATAAGATTTTGCAGGTGACAAGGAAAGAAATAAAGACAGTCCACTAACAACGGGCATCAATTTTCAAATGAATCCACTGTTAATTTTGGAGAAATAAATGGATACACAGATGCGGATAAATCGAGGCATAGAACATGAATCTCAATCTATATGAACGTTCATCTAAGCATAGAAGAAAATGACATAATGAAAAGCATGACAAAGAAAGTAAACATGCACATGTAGAGAAAGGGAAAAGGTACAGACTGTAATTTTGAAACAACACATGAATCTTTGATACAAAATCTGCTCAGTTTTGAGATCTTTATTAATTTCTGGAAACAACTTTGAAAACCCAGAATGAGCTCCTTCCTACTGAAAATCCACCTTGACATGTTTTTTACATATCAATATATAGAACGATGGCCTATACCTAATCTTGAATTAAAAACCTAACTGAAACTCTAAAAATAGAAACAGTTACAACTTTTTATTTTTATTTCAGGAAGTAAATTAGCTGAAAATTAGGCTTCAAATCCCTAGCTGTATATCTCAAATGGAGATATTTGTGTACATTTTGAGAGAGGTTTTTGTAATTGGGCATGTGCTGAAGAAAATCCTCTTTCAGTTTCTGAAAATTCGTTTTCATTTGGAAGAAACAGCTCTTTGAAGTTAATGACTAAAACGGTAAACTAAAATTCTGGAAAATTCCCCCTAAAGATGACTTCGATTCTCTTAACCCATAACACCTGTACAAATTCTGAGAGAGGTTATTGGATAATGTCTTGTGATGAATAAAAAAATCTCTCGGTTTCCTCAAATGCCTCCAGGTTTGGTGGAAACAGTTGCTAGAAAATGGTGCCTAAAACAATCATTTCCTGAAATAAATGAAATTTCATAAACAATTTTCCTGTGAAAACAATCCACTGGTTTTTTCCCCATGGTTTTGATTGCTCCCCGTGGTTTTGGATTTTCAAATCTTGGAAAATATTTTCATCTTAAATATTTTCATTCCTATTTTTACGTGATTTCTTTCCAAATAAATTACCCAAAAATCCAATTGTATAACATATGTTTTAAACTTTTGGGCAATGTATTATTTTCTCTCCGCAACCATTAGGTAGTGGTTTACCTTACCACTTCTCCGACTAGCGGAATAATATGCTAGTGACACGTGGTAAAAGTGAAAACCACGGTAAATATTTTGCACCACCCTCATCATTTTAACCCTGAGCTAGTTGAGTGAGCGGAATGAATGGTAGCCACTTATCCAAACTTTGTCTTTTTCAAAGTTTTAATTTGACATTTTTTGAGATTCATGCCAAGACTTTGGTGATTGGGTTTGAATATTAATATAAAATATTTATATTAATAACTATGAACTTTTGAATTTTTAAACAAAGATTTGGGCATTTTGGAGATCCGTCATCTTTTAGCCATTCCACCATTTTAGAGCTTCACTAACTATTTTAGAGATTCACCAGTGCTTTATCCGCCTAATTTACCATATTGGCCAAATTTAGAAGCCTTGTCAATTCATTTATATGCTCTGCTAAATATAGAATTTTTCCACTAGCTCCTGGTCACAGCCTTTGATCTTTTTCTTCCTTGATCGTGACTGTTGATTACTTTATATGCTATTACAAGGTACTTTATTTAATTCTTTAGCTCTTCTTTGGCGTGGCTAATGGTCATATGGATAATTTTTTTTTTGGGACTTGGTGTCTTCCTCACCGAACTTAGGAGATATTACAACCAATTTTTTGGATTGGCAATCTTTCATTCACATTGGAAAAATACTGTGCTAACACCAGGACTGATTACGATCACACGGCTCAACCTATCGGATCTCCCAGGGCACAAATTACATGCCATAGGACAAAACCGCGAAAGAGCATCTGCCAGATATCCCAGGGCAGAAATTACATGCCATAGGAAAAATCTTGAAGACTATCTATAGATCTCCCAGGGCACAAATTATATGTCCTCCCAAGCAAAACCTCGAAAGAGCATTTGCCAGATATCCCAGGGTACAAATTACATTCCGTAGGAAAAACCTCGAAAGACTATTTGCAAATCTCCCAGGGCACAAATTACATGCTTATCTGCACAACCTATTCCATGGCCACAGAGTATCAACCTGATACTCACCATACATCATCCTGATGTACACATGATCATCCTGATCATCATCATTGCAACATCTTGCTACATGTCATCTGGAGCAACATCCTGAAGCTCGTCATCCATGATCATCCTGATCATACAATGCATCTACCTGATGCATACCAAGTATCTACCTAATACATATCATCATACATGATCCACCTGATACAAATATAAATACATGATACATATCAACATACATGATCTACCTGATCATACAATGTATCCACCTGATACATATACAGATACATGGTCCAAGCATCCAACATGATGCTTATACAAAATACATACACATGATCCAACCGATCATATCCAGCATCCAAGATGATGCATACATACATATAAATGATCCAACTGATCATATCCAACATCCAACATGATACATACATATAACAATGATCCAACTGATCATACAAAGCAAAAACCAGAACATCATCCTAATTCTCATCATCCAGCGCTTACATCCACAGCCATGTGAAGGATCCTCCTTCCAACATGCTTGGAATGGCTTCAACAAATGTGTCCATCACTTCTTCCTCGAAGTGTCATCAATCCAAAGAATACCAAGCCTCTCTCTGAAGTACTCGAACTTCACCCTGGCTAGTGGCTTCGTCAGCACATCTGCAATCTACTCGTCCATCGCAACATACAGGAGCTTCACAGCTCCTCTCTCCACCATATCCTTGATATAGTGATATTTGATCTCTATGTGTTTCGACCTGTCATGAAACACTGGGTTCTCGGACAGCTTCACACAACTCTGGTTATCACAAAAGATACCAGTAGCATCCAGCGGGATCTCAATGTTAGGAACCCATGTCTTTACTTTGTTAGTATGTTGTTGTTGGATGCATATGCTTTGTAAGTCGTCCTGTAGTATTTGTTGATCAATAGTTTATGTTATTGTTGTTGGCACATATGCTTTGTAAGTCGCCCGTAGTATTGTTGATCCATAGTTTGTAACGGCCCATGGTTTTGACCCATGGTATTGGCACCTAGAATTAGTATATAAGTGTGTGTTGAGACCTATGAAGGCACCGTGAAGTTAATTGTATTGAGCTTGCTCAAAGGAGGTTACCCCCTCGAAGTGGCCTGTGATCAATATAAAAGTGATTCTGAATTCTGTCATTTCTGTTATTTCGCATATTCTTGTTAATTAATTGTTGCAGGTGCATCACATCTAGTATCAGAGCACTTTCTTGGGCTCGCTGGGTGAAATTTCTGCCAAATTTTTTTCGCATCTGTTGCAGGTTCGGATTTGGGAATAATCCCTATCTACTTAACTGTGGGAAGTACTTGGGCATAAGCCCTAAAACTCATTGTGAGGAGTACCACAGGAACCCCAAAGTAGCTGGCCCATTGAGAGGACCTGCCAGCGAAAAGGGCAACGATCCCTACCTGATTGACTAGTTCCCACCCATGAGGTAAACCAAGAGGTGTCGTTTGTGGCAAAGCGGTTATCAGTTTTACCTGAGCCGTGGAGTGAGGGGTACTGCCCCAATACGCAAGCCGTCAGACAGCATTGGTGGCCGAGTGAAACCCCTGAACTGTTAGGAAGCCGCACATACCTGGGGTCCATATCTACTTTCAGCTAAACTATTGTCGATCACTGCTGCGCCGTTTCAGATCCATTTTGCAAGCCGTTCCAGATTCAGCCATTTTCAATCCATTCGGTGCTGTTCCAGACCCTTTCGAGCCGTAGCCTCTCCAGTCTGAAAAAAAAAAAAAAGGCCCGAAATCCCACATTTGTCTATTTTTAGGGTTTGCCATAACTTCCTCAGATTTCACCCAATCACCTTCAAATTTTACCACAGAGTTCCTTTCTGAATTCTGCTTCTTTGTTCCCCTCTGCCAAATTTTCCCGTTCTTTCACAGTGTCCAAAACCTAGTCACCCTTCTGATTTTTTCCCAAGTCTAGATTTTCCTTTACTGAAGTAGTTTCTGTTTTTGTTTTCCTACCCAGTCAACCGAAAAAAAAAAAAAAAATCCTGGTTATGGTTGTCACCCATGCAGGAGCAAAAACCATGGAGGATGCACTTGCAGCCATCCAAGCCAAACTCCAGGATCTAGATGAAAAATTTCTCGGTCTCCATTTTAAACATTCAGCTATGAACAACAAACAGTAGTCCAAGTCTTCAGCAGACCATGGGTTCTCTTCTTCCAGTAATTTTCGTGGTCCGAAGCTTGATTTTCCTCGCTTCAATGGTACTGATCCAACTGGATGGATCTATCGTGCAGAACAGTATTTCAGTCTGCATAATACTTTTGATGTCAACAAAGTTTCGTTGGCATCCTTTCATTTGGAACAGGAAGCTCTTCAATGGTACCGTTGGTACATCAAGGCTCATCCAGAGCCCAAATGGCCAGACTTTTGCCAGCTCCTTTTGCAACGATTTGGTCCTAGTGCTTTTGATGACTTCACAGGAGCCCTCACTAAACTTCACCAAACTGGCACTGTGAGAGAGTATCAAACCGAATTTGAGAATCTAGCCAACCACACCGAAGGATTGTCTGATGACTTTTACCGGAGTTGTTTTATCAGTGGTCTAAAGGATTCCATCCGCTCTGAGGTCAAAATGTTCTGTCCCAACACACTAATGGAAGCACTAGGGTTGGCTAAGTTGGCAGAAGAAAAAATTGCAGCCCAACAACGCTCCAAGCCCACTTTTGTTCCCTTCCGAAATATGGGTTCTCAGTGACCATCTAAACCGCAAGCTCCTCGACCAACTCCTATCAAGCATTTGTCTGAAACAGAGATGCAAGCACGCAGAGAAAAGGGGCTTTGCTATAATTGTGATGAGAAATTCACTTGGGGACATAGATGTGTTCAGTAAAAGCTCTATCTCTTGGATGTGGAGTCTCCGCCTGACTCTGAAATTGGTGACGAAGATCCAGAAACACTGGATGCTCCAGTCGACATTCAGGAACTTCCTATTGACCCTCCGTCTCAGGATGACCATCCAGAGATATCTCTCCATGCTTTAGCTGGAATCACCACCCCCCAAACAATGTGGGTCAGGGGTTACTTCAAGAAGCTTCCTCTTACAATACTCATTGATTCTGGTAGCACTCATAATTTCATTGACCCTCGGATCGCCAAACAAGCTGATTGTTTTATCCATCCTTGCTCCAACTTTGAATTCATGGTTTCCAATGGGGGCACCTTACCTTGCAAAGGGAAGTGTCGAAATGTGTGTATCTCTATGGGAGATTTGTGACATCTCCAAATTTTTTTATTTTTTTTGTTTCCTGTTATTTTTTTTTTCTAATTACTGTAAGCGACCATAATTAGCTCTATGTTAACAAACCCTTAAACTAAAATTAAACCTCTGTAAGCTGAACATACTTAACTCCTTACACCTGTATTCTTCCTACTAGTTAAATGAGGAGTATTTATGGTTGTCGTGCCGCTTACTTAGCTGTAGCTAACAACACTCTATACTTGATTTTTGCAGGTACACCTACACCATCGAAATTTCTTCATGATGCAGAAATGAATTACTAATGCACTGTGACTCCACATACATGTTTGCCTACAACATGAGTGGGCCTTCAATTTAATGGTTTCCTTCATAATGTAGGTGCAGGTTGTGAGATTCATAACATTCCACCTTGGTGTATATATATATATTCCTCCATGATTTTTGTTGTAGAACTCGTGGTACCTTGACAATTGTGACGCTGGAATGTTCGGCAGACCTTCCCTTGAATTATGACATGCATCGACCAACTTAGTTATATGTGTTATCGGCCGCGGAAGGAATATTATGTCTTGGCCATGAAAGATCCCACTTAAGCTAAAGGATTATCCTTCGAGTGTAAAACCAATGTTATGAGATCATACTACACTTTATCCACAAGTGATAACTATATACTAAGGTTATCTATTGTAAGGTCGCCTTCCAAAGTTCTATCTCAGAATTAAGATTGAACATCTTTCAACGTTGGGTTCTGACATTTCTAACCGTGGTACCTCAAATTTTAAATCGGTCCTCCCAACCATGTTCCTCCCAACCATAGATTAGATACAAATGCCAAGTCTGTCCGTAATCACCCCCGAGCCAGATGCATGCACGAAAAAGTGTGGACAGTTAACCTTGAAACTCAGTAACAATTCCGGAATCCCTTGCCTAACACAGAGTGCTCACGCAGCAAGTATAATCCTCCCCGGCATACTAAATAGCGTCCTGCCTCCCACATATGCCCTTCCTTTATAGTTTTGCCTAGGTCTTACCATTAGCAGCCAATTCCTCATGGAATTTTCGCAGCTAAGTAAATCCCTGATTTTCAGGGTGTGTCTAGTGTCTTAAATACACTTCTGACACCTGTTCTGGTTTCCCCAAGGTTAACTCTCACTTGTCCCCCACTTTTCCATGCATGATCTCCTCATTTAACTTGGCTGTTCCTGTTCATCCTTTTATTATTAAAACAATAATTAAAATTCAGAGTTGTTTCTTACAACAGTCCTCCTAGGACTTATTCGGTAGATTTTTCATCTAGCCCCTTATTGAAATAAATTTCACAATGATAACAAAAACAAAAACATAATGTCTTATTGTTATTTGGGGGACGTCACAAGATTATACCTTGCGCTCTGACATGTTTGCCTTGCCCTTAGGTGGATGTGATGTGGTTTTGGGCACTCAATGGCTACGCACACTTGGCCCTATCTTATGGGATTTTGCTGAACTTTGGATGCAGTTTTCCCTCAATGGACACAAACACACATTGACAGGATTACAACCAGGTTCTCTCAGCATCATCAGTTCACATCGCATGGAAAAACTCCTCAAGAAGAATTCACATGGTGTCATCTCTCAGATCCATTCCATTCGGATGCAACCATCAGTGGTCTCCACTACTCCCTTGGATCTACAACAAATTCTGGATTGATATATAGGTGTCTTTGCTGAACCAATGGAATTGCCACCTTCAAGGCTAGAAGACCATCGTATTCAGCTCCTTCCTGACAGCGTTCCTCCCAACATCAAGCCCTATCGCTACCCATTTCACCAAAAAACAGAGATTGAAATGCTCGTTCGGGACTTATTGAAGCAAGGTATTATTCGCCCAAGCACTAGTTCCTTTTCTTCTCCAGTTATTCTTGTCCGCAAAAAAGATGGGTCATGGCACCTCTGCATTGACTTCCGAGCACTTAATCACCTCACCATCAAGGATAAGTTTCCAATTCCTGTTGTTGATGAGCTTCTTGATGAGCTTCATGGGGCTCACTTTTTCTCCAAGTTGGATCTTCGTTCTAGGTATCATCAAATTCCGGTTCATGAGGATGATATCCCTAAAACAGCTTTCCGCACACATGATGGCCATTATGAGTTTTTGGTCATGCCTTTTGGCCTCACTAATGCTCCTTCCACATTCTAGGCCTTAATGAATAAAATATTTCGACCCTACTTGCGGAAATTCATTATGGTATTCTTTGATGATATCCTCATCTACAGTAAAACATGGGATGAACATCTCCAGCATTTGGATCTTGTCATGCAACTTTTCTCTAACCATCATCTCCATGCCAAGTAGTCTAAATATGTTTTTGGACAGAAGGAAGTTGAGTATCTCGGGCACATTATCTCAGCACAAGGGGTTCCCGTGGATCCTGCCAAAATCGATGCCATGAACAATTGGTTGCATCCTCAGACACTCAAGAGCCTTCGTGGTTTTTTGGGGTTGACTGGCTACTACCACAAGTTTGTCAAGGATTATGGGAAGATTGCAGCTCCATTAACTGCTCTATTGAAAAAGGATTCCTTCACATGGACACCTGCTGCTCAGTGTGCATTTGAAAAACTAAAACAAGCTATGTGTACTACACCTGTGCTAGCTATGCCCGATTTTTCCAAGCCCTTCACTATTGAGAGTGATGCTTGCGGCAATGTACTTAGTGCTGTTCTCCTTCAAGATGAACACCCCATTGCGTTCACCAGCAAAGCCCTTTCGGGTAAGAATCTAGCTGCCTCTACCTATGAGAAGGAAATGATGGCTATTTTGCATGCAGTACAGAAGTGGTGCCCATACCTATTAGGGAATCATTTCTGCATCAAGACTGATCACCAGAGTCTGAAATATTTCTTGGACCAGCATGTCTCCTCCCCGGCACAACAGAAATGGGTTAGCAAACTCATGGGTTATGACTATGAGATCACCTACAAGAAGGGTAAAGACAATATTGTGGCAGATGCTTCTTCTCGCACATTGGAGGCCCAAGGTTCTCTTTCAGCTATTTCTATGCCTGTTCCAAATTGGTTGCAATCTGTTCAACAGGGTTATGTCAATGACTCATCCTTATCTCAAATCATCCAATGCTTGACCAAAAACCCTTCTGCTGTACCACATTACTCTTGGGATGGTGCTTCTCTGCGATACAAGGGTCATCTGGTGCTTCCCCAGAGCATAGATCTTCAACATGCTATCTTCTATGAACTCCATGCTTCTCCATCGGCAGGGCACTCTGGGTTCCTCAAAACGTATGAACGAGCACGGCGTAACTTCTTTTGGTAGGGCATGAAAAGGACAATTCAACAAATGGTGGCCGAATGTGATACCTGCCAGCGCAATAAGGGTGAAACAACACTTCTTCCAGGATTACTTGAACCCTTTCCCATACCTACATGAATTTGGATAGATATTTCTATGGATTTCATTGAAGGGATCCCTAAATCTGGCGGGAAGACAGTGATTCTCGTTGTAGTTGATCAACTCTCCAAATATAGTCATTTTTGTGCTCTCAGCCATCCCTATACAGCCTCCTCCGTCGCTCAAATTTTTCTGGACCAGATCTTTCGTCTTCATGGCATCCCTTCTTCCATTGTCTCGGATCATGATGCGACTTTCACCAGTTAGTTTTGGACAAAACTATTTCACCACACTGGCACCAAACTGAAGATGAGTTCAGGGTATCACCCACAAACAGATGGTCAGACTGAAATTGTCAATAAATGCTTGGAAACTTATCTTCATTGCTTCACCTTGGAACAACAACATCAGTGGGAAAAATGGCTCCCTCTCGCTGAATGGTGGTACAATAGCTCTTACCACGCTGCCTCTAAAATGACTCCATATGAAGCAGTCTATGGTCAGGCACCTCCAACTCTTCTTCCATACACCCCCACTAGTTCACTAGTTCAGGATGTTGACACGGTCCTTCGAAACCGTGATCAGATTCTTTGCATTTTGCGGGACAATCTTCACATGGCAAGAAATCGCATGAAGCAACAAGCTGATCAGCACCGTTCTGAGCGCACTTTTCAAGTCGGCGATATGGTTTTTCTTCGTCTCCAGTCGTACAAACAATCATCCTTGAAAGTCAAAGGGAATCATAAGCTCACTCCAAAGTTCTATGGGCCATATCGGATTCTTCAGAAGATTGGGTCCGTTGCTTATAAATTGGAACTTCCTCCTTCTTCCCACATTCATCCAGTCTTTCATGTATCTTGTCTGAAGAAAGTTATTGGCACCAACATCAGTGGACAAACGATTTTACCCGAACTGGATAATGAAGGATACATCCTTTTGGAGCCAAAGGCCATCCTTAATCGGCGCACGCATCAGCTTCACTCTTGCTCTATCACAGAGGTCTTAATTCAGTGGCACGGCATGCAACCAAAGGATGCTACATGGGAACCACTCCTTCAGATTCAACAACAATTTCCACATCTAAAGCTTTGAGGACAAAGCTTTTTTTAAGGGGGAGGGGATGTTAGGAACCCATGTCTTTACTTTGTTAGTATGTTGTTGTTGGACGCATATGCTTTGTAAGTCGTCCCGTAGTATTTGTTGATCAATAGTTTATGTTATTGTTGTTGGTGCATATGCTTTGTAAGTCGCCCGTAGTATTGTTGATCCATAGTTTGTAACGGCCCATGGTTTGACCCATAGTATTGGTGCCTAGAATTAGTATATAAGTGTGTGTTGAGACCTATGAAGGCACCGTGAAGTTAATTGTATTGAGCTTGCTCAAAGGAGGTTGCCCCCTCAAAGTGGCCTGTGATCAATATAAAAGTGATTCTGAGTTCTGTCATTTCTACTATTTCGCATATTCTTGTTGATTAATTGTTGCAGGTGCATCACAATCAAATAACTCAGACAGTAGCTTCCATAGCCATACTGCCTCACAACTAGCTGAACAGGCTGCAACATACTCTTCCTCAGCTGTACTCAGTGCTACGCAAGACTGCTTCCTACTAAACCAAGAGATCACACCTAATCCCATACTGAAGCAACACCCAGATGTGCTCTTCCTATTTGCAGCACTGCCAGCCCAATCTGAATCAACATAACCCTGCAGGTTAAACTTTTGATTTGCTTCATACTTGAGCCCATAATCCATTGTACCCTTCAGGTACCTCAAAACATGCTTTACAGCAACCAGGTGAACACTCCTCGGATTTGTTAGGAACTGGCTCAATGTGTTCACCGCAAAGCAAATATCTGGTCTCGTGTTCGTCAGGTACATCAAGGACCCAATCATCTGATGATACATAGAGACATCAATCGGCTCACATGAAGCATCACATAGAAGCTTTAGATTAGATGCCATAAGTGTGGCCATGGCCTTGCAATCCATCATCCTGAATCTCTTCAGGATATCTACTGTGTACTTCCATTGACCAAGGAGGATCCCACCTGCACTCTACCACACCTCCATACCTAGGAAATAATGCATCATTCCCAAATCTTTCATATCGAACTCGGCAACAAGATTTCTCTTAGTATCTACAATCAATCTGTTATCTCCTGTTACAAATAAGTCATCCACATACAGGAGTAGAATCACAGGATTCCCTTCGTTAACCTGGTAATAAAGGTTGGAATCCACTTTACTCTTGGTAAAGCCCAAACTAGATAGGAAACTGTCCATCCTACCATACCAAGTTCTACGAGCTTGTTTCAAGCCATACAAGGCTTTCTTCAATCTGCACACATATGACTCCCTGTCATGTATTTCGAAACTGAGTGGCTGCTCCACATATACTTCCTCTTCAACTACACCATTCAAGAAAGAAGTCCTGACATCCATATGGTTTATTTTCCATTTCATCATTGCAGCCAGGGAAAGTACTGTTCTGATGGAAGTATACTTGGCTACCAGTGCAAAATTTTCTTCATAATCTATTCCCTCTTTCTGAGAGAAGCCACGAACTACGAATCTTGCTTTGTATTTCTCTACACTGCCATCTGCAGCACGCTTGATTTTGTAGATCCATTTAGAAGTCACAATAGACTTCTCCTTAGGTCTTGGTACAACATCCCAAACATCATTCTTCATTATTGATTGGTATTCCTCAACCATGGCATCCTTCCATTCTTTCTTTTCCGCTACTTCTTCATAACTAGAAGGCTCTTTGTTCATAATGTCACAGAGTAAAGCAACATAGCTGGTATGTGATCTGGTTCTCTTCTTTGCTCTGTGTTCTTCTTCTGCAATACCAAATATTTCTGCATCTTGAATGAGCTCTCTAGCCCATGCAGGTTTCCTCTTGTGAGAGTTATCCTCACGGGGTGGATCTACAGTTTCTTGCGGATCTTCAAACTCATGAACAACTTCTGGAACTTCTTTAGTCATGGTGGTGTCTTGAAATCTAGTTTCCTTAGGTTCTTCATAAACTTCGATAGGTGCCTTCCTTGATTTGATGAATGCTGAGTTTTCATCAAATGTTACATCCCTATTGACATCAATCTTCTTGAACCCTGGAAAGTATATTCTATAAGCCTTCGAGCTTTCACTGTAAACCACAAAGATACCCTTCTTTCCTGAAGGATCTAGTTTAGTCCTCTTTTTCTTTGGGGCATGAGTGTATACTGGTCAACCAAATATTCTGAGATGGCTGACTTCAGGTTTCTTACCAGAAAAAGACCTCTTTTGGTGTCCTATTGTCCAATATCTTGTGGGGTGTTCTGTTCTGCACATATACAGCTGTTCTAGCTGCTTCTGCCCATAAATGCATAGGTATATCCTGGTCATGCAGCATTGCCCTTGCTGCTTCCATGATTGTTTTGTTCTTCCTTTCTACAACTCCATTCTGTTGAGGATTATAAGGAGAAGTCAACTCCCTCTTAATCCCTGAATCACTACAAAGCTTCTTGAAGTCACCTGAGGTGAATTCTCCACCATTGTCGTATCTGAATGTTTTGATCTTCTTGTCAGTTTGATTCTCCATCAAGGTTTTGAATTCCTTGAATTTATCAAACACCTCATCTTTGTTCTTCAAGAAGTATACCCAAGTCTTCCTGGAGAAGTCATCAATAAATGAGACATAGTAAACATACCCACTCAGAGAACTGGATGACATAGGACCACATACATCTGAGTGGATGATTTTCAGGATGTCTTTTTCCTTGCTTTCACTGCTTGGGAAATCCTTCTTAATGTTCTTACCTTTTGCACATCCTTTGCAAACACCTTCATGTTTGGTCTTGATTTCAAGAAGACCCTCTAAAACATTGCTTGCAATTGGAAGTGCCCTATAGTGCATATGAGCAAGTCTTCTATGCCAAAGTTCACTTGGTTCCATGGATTCATGTACCATGGCATGTTCAGATTGTCCCTTCAATTTATACAAACCTCCCTCTTGCTCTCCAATCACTACTGCATCATCTATGTTCTTTCCCTTTGGCCACACTAGGACTTGGCCATCCACATATGCAACCCTCATACCTTTTGAATCCAATGCAAAGATGGAGAGTAAGTTCTTCTTGATCCCAGGTACATAAAGGACTTCTTTCATCTTCAAAGATTTTCTAGAATCTAGGTTGTAGGAGGCTTCACCACTTCCTTTGATTGGGTATTGATAATCATCTCCAAGTTTCACCTTATGGGGTGATTCATGTTCAGATAGATTCACAAAAGATTCCTTAAACCCAGTCATGTGTTTGGAAGCCCCACTATCAATCAACCAATCATTACAACCATGGGAGATAGTACCTGTGAGAGCAGAAATTAAAACATATTCTTCTTCACTTGATGAGTCATCATCACTATCACTTTCTGCCCTAGGCTTCTTTGGGGGTTCATCATGTTCGGCAGCATGAGCATGATATCTTCTTTTGTTATTCATTTTCTTTTTGTTGAAGTTGTTGTTGTTGTCTTTCTTCTTCTTGGGACAATGTCACATACCCCAATTTTGCAAAAATAATGTAATTATTTTATTAATATTCCTGAGACATTATGTTAAATTTAATGCTAAGTAGGAATTAATGACTCAGCAGAGTCACCAGAAATGGAATGTAAATTCTGAATATTTTATTATTAATAAATAAATTATGGAGACAACAGCATGGGAGAGCTGTTAAAAGAGGTTACTGGTCTAACTGGTGGAGGGAACTAGGTGGAAAGGCAAAAGACAAGTGGCAGCATCCTCAAACACTTCCTAAGTTGCAGGTGGCAACTTCCCTATATTTTGGGGTCATGATTCCCCAAGAAAGTGGAATCTGAGCAGGTGGCTCATTAATGACAGTTAACCCAACTAAGACCTAGGCAATCTTTTAAATAGTACTCAATGAACTGAGCTGGGGGTTCAACATTGTTCTGAAGGGAGAATACATTCAGGTGAATGCTATTCAGGAGTCCCATTGAGGAAGAGGGAATTACAGTAAGGAAATTTGTTTGAGTGGGATGCTGCAGTAACTTGGTTCCAGTTTAGCTGTTTTGGCTGATTGAATTGTTTTGCTGCACCTAGTTCCAGCCAAGGAGACCAGAGCAAGCTCGGGGGTCCTGAGAAGTGCTGTCTGGGCACTCTCCAGGAGTTGGTAGGGAGGAACAGCATCCCATTGCTGTTGTTGACTACATCTTATACAGGTTCTGTTATTTGTTTCTTTTATGATTTGTATTTTTATGATTTGTATTTTTTATGATTATTAATTATAAATGGATATATGCTGTATTTAAGTTCCTACCTGTCCGGGAAGCAAATATTTAGGAAGATATCATCTCAGATTAGTCATAGATAGATTTTGTCGAGTTATTGTTGTTTATTTGTATCATTAGTAATATTTAAAGGGTAATGTTTTAATACAGTTGTAACATTTAATTATTCTGTATTCAATACCAGTGTAAGACTTTCAGTTTTATTTTATAAATAAAATTTCAAAAACTTAGTTTTGAATAGACAAGCGAGGATCTTATATAAATAATGGTATGCTGCATATTATACAAGGTAATTAACAAATCATAAGAAAACCATAGTAAACATTAACATAAACAAATTACAATACAGCTATCCTGACAATATTATTTCAGAGGAAGGGAAGGTATGGTTAGGCTATTAATACCATTGCTCAAATCCTAATTGTTTCTCTTCAACAAATCCTTACTTTTCAAAACAAATCTTTTAAACAAACTCTAATAGACAAATTCATAAAGAAGACAAAGATTGAGCCGAACCCTCTTAGGCTCGGCATCGAGCTTGTTTAGTATAGTATTAGCTTTCTTTATATTCACTTCCTCGATGGAGCCATAACCCAAAACAACCGAACCAGCAACCAAATTAAAACTAGAATGTGGCTTCATACGAACCCTATTATTTCCCAGTTTATAACAAAAGAATTTAGCAGCAGATGAAAACCTAGTTTAAATTTGCACAACCAAACGAAACAGGCAGAACGTTCTTTCTTTAGCTCATTATTGAGTTTCCTCATTACTACATTATCTTTCGTTTGTTCCACAAACTATCAACAGAAGAAAATCATAGCGACGGGATCAACTTTTAGATCAACTCATCACTGTTGTTTTTTGGAATTTGTTTTCATGCGCTTTCTGACTTTACTGGTAAAAGAAGTAGTAAGAACAAAAACCACGATTTCACAACAGCCGTAGTTCTTTTCACTACTTACAGTTTGTAAAACGTAGAACCTTTATATATATATATAGTAAAGACAACCGAAGGAACAAGACTACTAATTCACAAGTTATTTTACCAACAACCTGGGTGAAACCATGTAGGTTTTAAATCAGAACAGTAAAATAATTAAATTTTTTTTTAAGAGGCCGTAACTTCATCTCCAGGTGGGCTCATGCCTCTAACCAATTATCCACTTAAATACACAACAGATCAAATACTGGCATTTCCTCATATCGAAGACAAGTTTTTAAATTACTTCTTGATCAAACTGTAAACATTCAATTTACCATGCAGAGTAAAAACCCTTAATAATTCATTTATTTTTACAGATAAAAGATGTGGCGAGAACGTCGTAATCTCTGTGGTGCTTCAGTCAAACCAAAAACCCTAAACCTACAGACAATCAACAAGGAGGGTTATGCCATGGTGAGAACCAGGCTTACCGGTGGAGTCAATCACGGAGCTCGTGCCATCCACACCTTTAAGTAGTAGCAAGATTCCTGCAACAACAATCTAGAGTTAGTTGCAAATACATTTGTTTCGAATCTTTTCTTAATTTAAACAAACGAAGAAGCAAATCCTGTATCTTACCAGTATTTGGAAGGGAGTTTGATACTGTAATTTTTCCAGTTAACCGCAAGCAAGTAAGTGTAAACCCCTCCTTCTTAAACCAATACCCTGAGAAGGCAGGAATATGGTAACCTCCATTACGTAAGTCTTGACAGGATTCAAATGGAAAGATAAAAAGACGCCATGTCAGGGTCAAGACCTTAGCGAAGGAGAAAACCCTAGGATTCAACAAACTGATGGCTGTGATAACAACTCGAATAACTCCTGCACAGTGCATAAGACATGTACAGAAGGCTGGAGCAGTATAGTAGCTGCCATTGACATTGTAACAGAAGGGATTCGGACAGGAGGGTTTCGCAGTACAACCAAGCCCGAAGGAGAGGGAAGAAATGGTAAGGAGTAGGGTTAGTCAACCTCTTATCTCCTAAATACTTGGATGTGAATTAGCCACGTATCCTTTTAATAAATCTCATGCAGTGGGTAACTCTTACATAGTTCGTTTTACGACGATAGCTCCATCATTGTACCAAATAAAATGATATTATGGATTTCCCCTAAGGGTCGTGATACCATATGATTGATACATAACCCATGACTTGAACATTGCTATCAAACAATGTATAGTGAGTAACATCACTATGTCCTATGACCCGATAATCAAGCAAATATTATTAGCATTCAACATTTCAATGAGAACTTTACCTTGATGCCAAACCAAAGTCCTAGTAAGAGTAATACGATCTATTGCTTGGTGATATTGATAGTTGCAAATGCATAGTTTGTCTATCATCCTTTTTACAAACAAATTAATACAATAATGCCTTCAATTCTTGCCAGTATAGATCTTAACTTGATTTATAAATTCATTGCTTTTAAAACGTCGTTTCAAATCCAGTCTTGGAGTATTCTAGGCATAAAGAATATTTTTAATTGTTTTAGAAAAGTGAATAGAGATAGGGGTGCAATACAAGTGCTTTATGTTGGTTGATAAAAACCTGTTACGACATCTCCGATTTCCATAACCTCATGTGCAGGACACAGATCTTCACCTAAGCTGCAAGTAATGAATTGAGAAATTAACATTTAGTCCTTCTCTAGGGATTTTTCACTTGAAGGATTTCTGATACATAGATTCTAACTTGGGATTAGAATTACGCTAAATCATCTCACTTACCATTACGATACAATAATAAGTATTCAACTATTTCAGAATTCTTATAAACATTTAGACAAGTCCACTCAAGATAAGCTTATAAATTCGGAATCATTGACATAAAAAAAAAAAAAAATTGTCCAACTCATACAACCCCGAGATGTTAGGAGGAGACTTGTATAGGTTTGAATATCTAGCTAATGCGGAAACCAATAGGTTACTTTTCACAGTACTGGTCATGAGGCGATGCTGTAATACAGTAACATCATCAATAATATTTATTCTACAGATTTGTTTCCAAGAATACAGTTATCTTTTGTTCTTCTAGTAATTTCTAATTTAATAACAGTAAGAACAGAGAAGTTTCGTAGGCAGAGTGCTAGCTTCAGACACCTGAAAACCGAGTTAGCATGCTTAGACTTTAATTTGAGTGAATTCGGAACTGCTAATTGGATTATATTACTTTAAAGATTTAATTGTCGCAACCGCATGATACCTGTATATCTGTAAAGAGAATGACAGTTCGATGCATTAGCTCGAAAGCTAAGTAAGCCCAGTTTGTCATGACAACTCCCCTTGAGATTGCAAACAATAAAACAATCAGTAATACAAAAGAGAAAACCATAATCACAATTAAATACAACAACAAATCATTCAGACAGATTATGATCATTTAATTAACACAAACAGATCAAGGAATGCATTCAATAACATTAATTGCTTTTGTTAAAAGTTTTAAATTTTTTGATATTTTTGGGTTTTGACAGACAATCTAAAGCAAAGTGTCCCTTCTCATTGCAATTGAAGCATCTGAGATCTTTCTTATCTTTATGATAATGGTGGTGTGAGAATCTTCTGTTATGAGATTATTCCTTCTTGGACTTGCCTTTCTTGGCATGTGCTATGAGAGCTTGATCTTCATTTCCCATATTTTCTTCTCGGGCCACAAGCCTAGATTCTTCTTGAGAGCCTTCTTCCCGCAATCTGTTGAAGGAGATCAACTTCTTCCTTGCAAAAATTCATTGAGTAAGGAATCCCATGACCTGGGTAGGCCATTTAGAGTGGTCATCACCACTTCACCATTCTCCACCATTTCATCCACTGCTTCTAATTGTTCCTTGATCTGGGAGACCCTTGAAAAATAAGATTGAATGGTTTCTCCATTCTGAAACTTTACTCCTTTCAATTGGTTCCGCGGGGTCATCTTCCAATTTATGTTCTTCCCTTCAAATAGCTTGGTCAAAGAGTCAAACATCTCCTTGGGTGTCTTTAGAGAAGACACATGGGGTATGAGATGGTCTTTGATAGAATCAACAATGATACTCTTTGCCTTGACCAAGTTTTTCTTATGAAATACCTTATCCTCTTCATCCTCTAGGATAGGGATGTCTTCTTTTACATATGAGTCCAACTCATTCTCTTCCAGGATTAACCCAATCCTATAATTCCAAGCTCGAAAGTTATCAGCTCCTTCAAGCTTATCCTCAAGCTTGGTGTGGTGAGACATCTTAAAGAGTACTTCAAATGGAAATAGAAAAGATTTAGGTATTACCACTTGAAATGCTGAAAACTGGATCTGGTCCTGGATTAGGGTTTCTCGAAAAAACCCTAAAAATTCAAAATGTGAATTTCAATTTTCTGAAAGGATAGAAAGATGCACCTTAATGAGCTGATCAGCCTAGTGTATTCAAAATTTGAGATCAGCAAAGCTTTACCCTTCAAATTTGCCTTTTTGTCCTCCCAGGCTCACTTAGGAGAGCCCTGAATTGGGGTTTGAGTTTCTTGGAGATCTACCCATCCAAAAATCTCGATCCAAAGCTCTAAACTTCGATTTTTGCAAGGATCTTCCATCTATGTCTTCAGATTTTAGAAATTCCTATTTTTGTGGAAACCCTAATTTTTAGGGCCAAATCTGAAAATGCTCAGAATTGAATTCTGATTGGACAGATAGATTCTCCTTGATGAGTAGAGTCAATCTCCTATATTGTGTTTCCAAAATCTGTGGAGAGAAACCCAATAAACAAGAAACTCAAGTTTTCGTCACTGCAAAATGTCTTCTTCTCAAGTTAGCTCTGATACCATGTTAAATTTTGAGCATTAATTCACAATACTCTAGGATATTCACTGAGAGAATAACATATACAGTATATCAATGCATAACAATCACAATAAGCATCACAAGCATCACAAGAATCAAAAGCATGAGAGACAAGAGACACAGAGTTTCCGTGGGGAAAACCCTCAGGTGAAAAACCCCACAACTTCCTCAGAGATAGAGAGAGCAATGGCTCAACCAAAGTACAACCAAAATACACTTGAGATAGTCTCCTAGAAGCAGATGATCCTCCTCCTCACTAGTGCGCCACTTTCTGAGTGAGAGAGATATGACTTTCCGAATGATCTAAATAGAGATCTCCTCATCTCTATTTATGCTAACTTGTTTTCCCAGTGACCTTATGGGGCTGACTTGTCTAGCTAGGTACATCCACAATATAATATATATTTTAGGGCCGACCCCACACATGGTGGTCTAATAACCCATCGGCAAGTACACACACTTGCGACACTTGTCAATCCACATGACGACACTTCCTTATAGAGGAATAACACATCTCTAATAAGGGTACAATAAATATATATGAAATACATAGATGGAATACATTCCAAAGTTACATATACATCAACACTCTGAAGCATGAAGTTGCTTCAAGTCGGTGATCATAGGTGTAGACATAGGCCTGCAGTCCTCCATCCGATAACTCTTCAGAATCTCCGCTGCATATTTCCCCTATCCTAGGAAAATATGTCCAGGCTCCTGCCAAACCTCCATCCCCAAGTAGTAATGCATCATCCCAATATCAGTCATCTCATACTCAGCTGCAAGATCTCTCTTGCACTGTGCAATAAGATGCTCATCTCCAGTGATAAATAAGTTATCAACATATAACAGAAGAATGAGTGGATCTCCACCAACCACAATGTAGTATAGGTTGGGATCGGCCTTACTCTTCTGAAATCCCATCAAAGTCAAATATGCATCGATCCTGGAGTACCAAGCTCTAAGAGCTTGCTTCAGACTATACAAGGATTTCCTAAGCCTGCGCACATGAGAATCTCTCCCATGTATCTTGAATCCCTGTGGCTACTCCAAGTACACCTCCTCCTGTAGAAGACCATTGAGAAATGTGGTCTTCACATCCATCTGGTGGATTTTCCAACCCATCTCTGCTGCTATAGATATCACTGCCCTAATAGAGGAATACCGAGCAATTGGAGCAAATGTCTCATCATAGTCAACTCCCTCAACCTGTGAGAACCCCCTAGCCACAAACTGAGCCTTGAATTTCTCCACACTGCCATCTGCAGCATGCTTGATCTTGTATAGCCACTTGGAAGTGACCACTGACTTCCCCTCAGGTCTCGGCACAATCTCCCAAGCATCATTCTTCATGATGGAATGGTACTCTTCCATCATGGCATCTCTTCATACCTGATGCTAAGAAGCCTCCTCAAAGGTAGAAGGTGCAGAGTCATGAAGACTTGCAACAAGGGCCATCCCATATCTGTCTGGCTCAACCACTGATCTGATCACCTCCTGAGGTCTACCAAATGCTTATGCTTCCTTCAAGGTGTCTTGAAGTCACTTAGGATTCTTCTTCCTTGGAGGCTCCTCCCAAACTGGTGTATCCTCATCTGAGGAAGTGCCAAAAGTAGAAGGTCTAACACCTCGAGGACCTGTAACTAATGAACTAGTCCCAGAAGAACCTGTAACATGTAAGCCTGAAACTTGTGATCCTGAACCTGTGCCTGTCCCTGAACCTGTCCCTGAAGTACCTATAATATGAACCATTGATCCTGTAGAAGATATACCTTTACCCTATGATCCAGTCACCCCAGAAACCTGCGGACCTGAAACCTGCATCGAAGAAGCCTGTATCAACTGAGGTGTGGGAGCTAGTGGCTCCCCCTGATCCATCTCTCTCGACTTCCTGAAGGCCCTCTCCTCATCAAACCTCACCTCCCGCCTCACTACAACTCTTCTCTGGCCAAGAATGTAAAGTCGATATGCTTTCGAAGTCTCATCGTAACCCACAAAGATACCTCTCTCTGCATTGGGCTCGAACCTCATCCTCTTCTCAGAAGGGACGTGAGAGTAAGTCAGAGAGCCAAATATCCGAAAATGGCTCACCTGAAGCTTCTTTCCTGAATACATCTCCTCTGGAGTCATCCTCCCCAAAGCACAGTGAGGACTCCTATTCTGCAGATACACTGCAGTGTTGCATGCCTCTGCCCATAGAAAGAACAGTAACCCCTGATCATGAAGCATAGCTCTCGCTGCTCCAACGATTGACCTGTTCTTTCTCTCTAATACTCCATTCTGCTCAGGAGTGTAGGGAACTGTCAATTGTCACTGTATACCCTCCTACCTGCAAAAAGCATTGAACTCCTTGGAGGTACACTCACCCCCATTATCTGATCTCAACATCCTGTTCTTCCTCCCTGTCTACTTCTCCACAAGGGCTTTGAACCCTTGGAAGACACTCAACACTAATGGGGACTTCTTGTTTCTCAAGAAGTAGATCCAGGTCTTCCTGGAGTGGTCATCAATGAAGATAATATAGTACTCGTGACCAGTCAAAGATACTGAAGACATAGGACCGCAAATGTCAAAATGAATCAAGTCAAGCACTCCTGCCGCTCTCGTGTCACTGCTAGGAAAAGTAGTCTTGGTGTACTTTCCCAAAGCACACCCTTTGCACACATCACTCTACTTAGTGTCGAACTCAGGTAAACCTGTGACCATGCTCATCAACAATCTCAGAGCGGGGTGATGTAAATGGGCCATCCTCCTGTGCCATAACTCACATAGCTCATTGCTGCTGCTATGTGCTAGAGCATGCTGCGGCTGAAACAATAACTTGTACAGTCGTCCACATCTAACTCCAATATCCATGGGGGTAGATACACCTGTGGTCTTGGGAAACACCTGCACTCTCCCATCTGAGAAACACACCCCAAGACCCCTGTCCTCAATAGTGGAAACTGAAACAAGGTTCTTTTTCAGCCCAGGGACGTACAGCACATCCCTCAAGGTCATGGGACTCATGGACTCCCTCTCAAATGTAATGGTCCCCTGACCCACTTCTCTAACAATGGTGTTGTCACCAAGTACCACCTCCACCTCTCTAGTTATCCGTGATATCTCGGAGAACAACTCCCGAGTACCTATCATGTGTCTCGAGGCTCCGCAGTCAATGTACCATGTACTAGTGGTGGATGGACTTGTATGATGCCCTGTCAACAATGAATGCTCACTCTCCATATCCATGTTTGTGCTGGTGGCTAAGGAGACTCTCTCTCTCTCAATCTGTCCAGCATATAGGGAAAACTCCCTCTGAAACTTGTCACCAAAATCATCAACCTGTACTGAGGCTGTTGTCTGTTGTCCCTTCTTCTTCTTCTTGCTTGGACACTATGATGCATAGTGCCCAAACGCCTGACAACAATAGCACTTGATTTTACTCAAGTCCTTCTTCTGTCCACCCTGCGGTTGCTATTGCTGCTGCCTCTTGGCCCCATTCTTCTTGGGACCCTTCTTCTTCTTACCCTTGGCTATCAGTGCCACGTTTTCCACATCTTCCCCACCATTTGATGAACTGCCCTGTACGAGACCCCTCCTGGTCTCCTCTTGTACAAAGTCATCCCACAGTCTCTCCGAAGATGGTAGGTTCTCTCTACCCACTATGGCTTGTACAAATACACTCCAGGAATTTGAAGCCCCATTCACTACTGTGCGTACTAGCTCAGTAGGAGATACCACTTCACCAACCACTGCCAGTTCATCCCAAAATGCAGAAATCCTTGTGAGGTAAGCTGTGACTCCCTCTCCTCCATTCATCTTGATACTCTTGAGTTTCTCCTTGAGAACCATCTTTCTGTTCTCATTGGAACTCTCATACAAGCTGGTCAAGGCACTCCACATCTCATGTGTCCTGGTCTTCCCAGAAATGTGAGGGATTATGTGGTCTTTTACTGCATCAAGGATAATCCTCCTATCCTTACAGTCCTTCTTGTTGAAGGTTGAAAGTGTTGTTGCATCAATGACATCGGGAATGGTAACTGGGTTAGCTGTAGTATTTCTCACCACCTCTACCCATAGTTCATTCTCCTCCAATATCAGTAAAATTCTGGCCTTCCAAGGCACAAAATTTTCTATCCCATTCAGCCTATCCTCAATCCTTAGACCTGTAGCCATCTCAAGACCAACCCAACATAATGCTGCCCTCTAACAGAAGATAAGAAATACTGAAATTTTTGAGATCTGAAAATTTTTGTGTGTCTGCAAACTATCACTGTTTTCTGCCCCCTTGCTCTGATACCATGAAGATTTTCTACACTCTACTGTTTGATGGTTTATGTCAACATTTCGTGGTTTTCATTCCCAGTCGGTTTTGCATTGACTGGAAACTACTTATGAAATTTTCAGTAACAATTAAACACACAGTAAAAATGCACTAACAGGCTAAAAAACACATTTAACAATCAAACCATAAAATGATAGAGTCATAAATTTTTGGCCAAAATCAAGCCTTGGAAAAACCCCCACGGGGAAAACCAGTTAGAGAGAGAGAGAGAGTCTGTATTTCTTCAGTAAAATATAGGACAACAATACAGTGAGAAATAAATCAACTTATCTCCACCATTAATTACACTTGAAGACTGCCTCGAACACCGTGCTGAAGCTATCTTGAAAACTGTGCAATCAACCACCTCAAAATCTGTGCAGAGATAAAGTGCAGAAGTCCGTACCCTCGATTTCTATGCAGCTCTTTACCTCGATTTCTGTGCTATACTATATCTCAATTTCTGTGCCAAAATATGTCTCGAAATCTGTGCCTAAAAACAACCTCGGTATCAGTGCTAGTCCGTACCTCAATTTCTGTGCAGGAGGAACTATACCGTACAGTACGGTCTCGATTTCTGTGCAACATAATCTGTCTCAAAAATTGTGCCCAGAATCTCTCGAGGTTTGTGCCTGTCTTGAAACCCATGCCCAAAAATTTTCTTGAAACCTATGCCAGTAAACTGCTGAAGATAAACACCTCGGGATGCAAGCAAACAAAAAAAAATTCTGCCTGTTAAGAATCCGTACAGTGCAATAAATGCCCAGCTAGAAGTCTTGGAAATTGTGCCAGCTAAATATTGCAATAAATTCTCCTTGGCATTCGTGCCCTAGCTTCTTCTCCAGCTCTCTCTCTTTCTCACGCTTCACTTCAATCACAAAAGTGAGCTCAAATGCCTCCCTCAAGCCTTTTTGTCTAAACCCTAGGGTTGTTCTAATCCAACGGTGGAGATTAGATCTCATCCGACGGTTGAGATCAAATGAGAGTGAAAATAGCTTTTATTTAAATCACTTAAATAAAATTCACTCACCCACTAAAGTTAAGTCAAAAAGTGACTTTAATGTTATAAAGTCTCATTAAGTGAATTAATGTTGAGGGTCACCTTTTTCCCCCTTCTAAGTGACTTAGGCAAAAGTCACTAGGGGAACACTTCCCTAGGTACAAAACTAACACTTAGGAGCTATACTCATTTGTCAGTTTACTCCACGGATTGGTTATGCTTCCATTCATTATGGAGCCCTTTGTTGATGCCTCCTGCATCGCACAGTGTTATGTCGAGTCTATGCTTCCTAAGCCGATCCATTTTCTCATACTCTTATTCAAAGAAAGACATGAAACCAGAGTCGGTCACACCTCAGATCTCTTGACTATTACATGTCGGCCATCCTTATTGAGTCATTCCATTTCACCCGAGTTCTTCCAAATATTTCAGCATAGCTGTTACCTCCTGTTGGTTGATGGGGGATGCCTTAATGCCCTCCTTCTAGCGAGTTTTGTTCCATCGAATTCAACTCATTTATTCCGAAATTTGAGACTTAGAGTTCGGTTCAGTACCTTGAGGCTTGCAGTCATTTGTGGTAGGTTCTCTCAACATAGACAGTTTTGGGAATAGATCAATGTCCCTTGATCGATAGATTCATCTTAGTGTTCAACTTCAACACATCTATTCACACTTTGATGATTGTGCTATGTGCCTTGATTCCCATTTTCATTATTGGTGGGTTATCTCACGTCTGTTAATGGTATACATCATTGACCGGTAATAAGACGATGTCACATCAGGTTCGACTTCAACACCTTTATTCACTTGATGGGACTTGCACTTTAGATGATTTGTGTAGAAGACCCCAGGAGATAGTGGCATTCAGTATGCTACTTATGATCGTGACTTTACATCAGAGATATCACCTCTCAGACATCAGCAATTTCTACCTCCATTTTGCACCAGTTGTTTCCTTTCAGTAGGTGATTGTCTCTTATTGTAGATGGTTATGGCTATGATCACCTATGACATGTATTCATTATGTACTGCCTATTCATGGCCATTGTATCAGATTGTTGTACTATACCGACATGTATCCAGAGATATTATTGTATTATGACGAGTGATATGTTCCTTCCAGTGGTGTCTCCATCACTCCACTTCTAAGATTTATAATGTATTTTGGCCATCGTAGCACCATTCTCTGACCTTACACATTAGGGGGCATCTATTACAATGTAATTTTCCACCTTGTGAGCATCAACATTCTTTAGCCTTCAAGATCCATTTCACTGACTCAGATTCACTTTATGTCCTCCAAAATACACATTTTTGCCTATTTTTCCCCCTGTACGCTTGCTGTCCCATTATAGCCAGCGTACACACAGGTTGTTCCACTATAGCCCGCGGGTGCCAATTAAAATGGTAAAAATCATTAGAAAATTACTTTTTACTCCAAAAAGTGGTCTTAGGGTGACCTTTGGCCCTCTATATGCCCATAAACGCCTTGATGTGTCATTTCACTTACCTTTGGAAGGCTATATATTGAGCTCTTATAGCATATGAAGGGAGGAGAAAGAGAGAGCAAGATAACTCTAGTGGATTTTTGCAGTGACTTGAGTCTACACTCATTGATCCTTGTTGTGAATTCCTTGTATTCACCTTCCAAAATCCTTTCATAGTTTGAGTTTGCCATTACACGGAGGATTGAAGTGGTGGAGGCACAAGTGGAGAGAACTAGTTCTTGGTTCATATTGGTTGTGAGCAAGAGGTCGTATATTATAATTCTTGTTATTCATTAATGGAAATACTCATTTTGTAGTCCAATTGATATGGTGAATATTGTTAAATTACATTGGGTTATATTTTCTTATAATATCATGGATCGTGCTATTGATTATGTATTTCACATACTATATGCACTTGCTTGTACTTGTTGTTGAGACTAATCTGCAGGTTCAAGTGTAGAAGTTGAAATCTCAACGAGGATCTACTTCGAATATCCGGTTGAAGGTTGGTCTTTTCTCCATTATCTTAGCATTGTCATTTATATAGCATTGCATTGCGAATTGAGTCATTTTCTAGTAGTCAGCTGTCTGTTGTGGTCTACCCCAAGCCATAGGAAGTTTTCTCCGTAACATCCACCCATGGCCTATCCCATAAAGGAGAACACAAAAACACATAGAAAAAAAATGTCAGTGGTTATAATAAGCATCATGCCCCCCTGCATGTCCAAATACATGGCTATGAATGAAGTCCTATCCCCTAGGTATGGTTCCTCAAACGCCCACATAAACGATATTGACGCATTGCTAATCACATGCTTCACAATCCCCATGTTTCTTTGGGAAACTTTGGATTTGAGGAAATGGTATTCAGAACTCTCCTAGATGCAAATGGGTAACTATAAGACCTGATAGTAAATATCAATTGCCCTTTGCATGTGGAGATTAAGGAACTTGCAAAACAAGAATGAAACCATAAAATATCGACAAATGTAACTTTGACTTCGATCTCCATGATCGATAGAGGGTGAAAGAGCCCCTAGCAACTGCCATTTCTAGAAATCAAGGGCGAGTTGGAGATGTCTTGCGATTTTAGTGGGCAAACAAAGGTTTAAATTGCTTTTTAGAGGGGAAAAATTGCTATATCTTGGCTCCCCATTCTAAATTCGATGGGGATAACCTCATATTCATAATAAATAAATAAATAAAATGTGACCTAATCACAGCTAATGTGTGTTTAGTAAAAAATTATCCCATTAAAAATTTAAAACCCCTATATTGATCCCATGGGCTAAGATTATCTCCTAAAAATTTTCATAGTCACAAGGGTGTATTTACGCCTTCATTCCCTTTTCATTTTTTACAAGGTGGGAACATACCTTATCTTCGACGTCTTGAAGTCCAATTAACCCATCCCTCTTTCAAGGGCCATGGTTACGTTGCCTCCTCATTATTGCAAGGTGTCCACCCCGGGACACAAAGTGGTGTGATTGTGTGGTTTCTTCACATTTATTTTGTTTTTTTTGCTCTGTAAGTGGGAAAGTGGGGTCTTCATTTATACATTGTGGATAGGTTGTGTCCATATTGTTGCATGGCATCCTTCTTCTCCCACAAGGTGGTCTTTAAGTATATTTTATTCATATTTCTTTAGCTTTCTTTCCTCCACAAGTGGGTAAGTGGGGTGCACATTAATGTCTTCACTTAGACATCATCATTATTTGCAATCTCCCTTTGTCTTTAGACATAAATGACAACAATATTTCTAACTATTTATTGTTGAGGCCATTCCCACCATGGAAATATTTGAGGGCCACTTATCTCTAATAGAAAATCAAATCTTGTTAACACATATACATGGGTTATATTATGAAATATTGTTTGAAGATGTAGGAATAAAAACACCCGTACCTTATCACAAAGTGTGTTACAAGGAAATGGTAATTGCCAAGTCGTCTAATAGATAGGTGGATAATAACCACAACTTAAACCGAAAACCACCATAACTTAGATGGAACATCACAATGAATGAAGCCATGAGATAGATACCTAGGTTCTAAAATCTTTCGTTTGTTTCGTTAAGCTTTTATTCTAGAACACTAGCCTCTAATTTCCCAAGGAAAGAAATATTACATGTTTCTAGGAAACTATAATTAATCTTGGACTTTGCAAGCCATGCTTGCTTCTAAGGAACAATTGTAGGTCATGGTAGTCACTCTCTAGGAAATGATCAAGCTTACCATTAATTTTGTTATCTAAAACTATGGTGAAAAATTGTATATGGAAAGCAAACTATATATGTTGGTTGCCAAAATTGACATGAATTTTCACGAGTGCCTTATCTTGGTAAAAATTGGCATATCATACGAGGAAATCAATTTTCATGAGTACCCTCTCTTAGTGAAAATTGGCATATCATGTAAGCCAAACAATTTTCACGTGTGCCTTCTCTTTGTGAAAATTGATATATTAGGTGAGGCAATCATTCCTTTAACACTTTCTAGGTCTATATCTAAGGAATGGCATGAAGAATATGATGGAACATAAGAGAATTGTTCATTCGCCTCCAAATCTATCGCATGGAGTCCAAGCACAAAGCCATGGAAAACTTCATAGAAATGACGAATGAACAGAAGAAGAACATATTGGCTATCATTGGTAGAAGAAACTTCTTATCTTTGGTATAGTTATTGAGTGTTAGTTCACCATCAATTTAGGAAAAGGTGACCATAACCATATGTTGTCTCACTGTGTCCAAGAATTGCAATCAACACTTGGTGTTGAAAGGTACACTTCCAACCTTGGTGTGATTAGAATTAAAAAACGCTTTGGCAAATGAAAAGTGAGCATTGTCTCTTTGACTTTTGGCAAGGAAATGATTTCATTCATGGTCATCCATCAGAGAGGATCCCAACGGTAATGAAGATATTCCAACACAATTTTCATACACATACTTTGTCGCATGGGCCTTGAGAAATCAATTAATCATGTCAAGGTTATATAGGGTTTGAAAAATTACTTGACAATATCCACATCTCAACCAAAAGACACTTTATATGAATTTACATACGTGAACACTAAAGAAATCCACCGTGTGATAACTAGCACTCAAATCCCCCCGTGTCGGCGACGGAAAATTTTTCGGCGAGGCATAGTTCCACCCCTTCTCATTATTTTTTTGGAATTTCGACGATCTGGGTCATCTTAAAATGGGCTAAAACCCTTAGGGGAACAGTTCCATGGCATCATTCCACAGTGTATGGGGTGAAGCTACGATTCCGCCGGTTTTTATAACTCGATCTAGGGAACAAAACGCCGGAAAAGCGGGGTGATTTGAGAGCCATTTATCCCACGCCATATACACGATTGAGTTTGTTTTCATCCATAAAACGTTTCCATTATTTACATTCACTCTCGCATATCGTCTGATCTGAAAGAGATAAGCCGCATATCGTAATACGAAGTCGAAGGTTTTTGAATCAGATAAGAATATCTCTACTGCGTTGTTTCAGAGTTCACATGGCAAATGATGGACATGTCGATAATGTTAATGTTGCAGGAAACGACTCATACTCAGCAAATGGTGGCACGGAGAATATTCAAAATAGTAATATGATGATACAGTGGCACGGAGAATATCAGCATCAAGGCCGAGGCCCATATGGATACAATCAGGCATCGTACCCTGGTGCCCCAAGTAATATGTTATATGTGCAGCCAGATTACACATATTCCAATCCACCGCCTGCAACGGATATGGACATGAATATGAATGGGTATAACGACGGCTATTATTTCAACGAATATGATGGTTATTACTATTTTTATCATCCACCCACCAATGGCTTTTATCCATTGCAACCACAATCACAATTCCAAGTGCAACCCCAACCGGTATTCGACGCAGGAAGAAGAGGAAGCTCCAGCAGCAGGCGAAAGGGAAAGGCAGGAAGAAGACGAAGCTCCACTGGAAGGAATAATAATAATCTTCAAGCAACAGGGAGAGGCGGAGGCAGAGGCAGAGGCAGAGTGTTCAGGGACAATAATTATAACAATAATACATCATTGCCCCAAGTTATGGGAAACATTGGAGAGCTATTAATAAGATTGGGAATCAATAAGAGCGAAAGCTCCACCGAACTTGAAGGCCAAGGGCGTGTTGAACGGGATGAGCATGCAAATGCAGCTGTAGTTAGCAGAGAGCATTCGAATGCCAAGTTTTTTGTTATAAAGTCTTATAGTAGGGAGAACGTGGTGAGTAGTATTAAACACAATGTGTGGACGAGCACCTGCAGAGGAAATAGAAAACTAAATGCAGCTTTCAGAGAAGCCCGTCACAGACACAGTGTAAATGCTATTGTGTTATTCTTCTCGGTAATCCTACATGAATACCTATTTTTTTAATAAATTGATCCAATATCGAATCTTTCAATTGCTTGTGTATTGCATTAAAATTTAGTTAATATAATCAAATTCCGAAACTAAAATAGGTAAATCTGGTTGCGAGGACATACAGGTGGAAGGAAGCCGGAATTTCTGTGGAGTGGCTGAAATGGACGGGCCCGTAGATTTTGACGCTTTTGCAGATTGTTGGGATCGCGATTGGAAGGGAAAATTTCCGGTGCAATGGCACGCAGTTAAGGATGTGCCGTACAGCCATTTCCAGCATATTACTTTCAATACTGTGGAAAACCCTAACCAGATGTCGATTATAAATAGTCGAGACACCCAAGAAGTAAATATTGTCTTAGAATACATTTTTTAGTTTCCATTGAAAAGTACTTTGCTTCTCCTAATCGAGTTAGATCAGAAAATGTATGGATGCAAGCTGCTTACAGAGAAAAGTACTTTGTGATTAATGATATTTGATTGTGAATTTGCTTGGATTCAGGTGGAATATAAGCAAGGAGCAGAAATGCTGGACATTTTTAACAAGTACGTTTCCACAGCATCTCTGTTGGATGATATATCCACATCGACTGCATCAGTGGAACAACAGCAATCACAACCTCCATCGTTAGTACGTCAACAACAACAAGAACAACCAGAGGGGAGGAAAAAGCGAAGAAAATTTGTTGAGTCGCCAAGAAAAAGCGAAGCTGTATATCTAATTTAGATAGGACAACAAGCATAAGGATAAATATATAAGTAGTAGTTGGTTAGTGAACTTGGATTTTCATCAGGATAAATATATAAGTAGTAGTTGGTTAGTGAACTTGGATTTTCATCAGTCATATACGATGATATCATTACTTCAGACAGTGGATTTGCATTTTTGTGAGTTGTCATGTTGACTGGATTTGTATTGGTTTCTTTTAGATAATTTGAGTTTTAATGTGTGAAGACTCATCTAGTTTCATAGGTTTCATCATTCTTTCTTTATTAATTAATACTTCTTTTATAGTGAGTTTTTCTAATTTGTTCTATAGCATTTTTTATTTTGTTTTTTAACTTATGAATCTGTGCAATTAAGTTTTCATCATGATTCTTAAGGTGAGAAATTTCTTTATCTTTATTAATGATGATTTTTTAAACTTCTTTTTCCATCTTTTTCAATAACTTCTGATTGTTGTATAGGATCATTTTTGAGATGTCTTTAAAATCTTCTAGTATAATAGATTTCTAGTCTAACTTCATGCTAACATCTTGCAATGTTATCATTTTATTTTTACAATAGAAACATAAATTTATTCTTCATATTTAAGATAGATATTCCTAAAAATTTCATCGATAGAAGAACTAAAAATTATGTCAACACCTTCTTTAAACATAACTACAACCTCTTTCATGGTCTTGATAATGTTCATTTGACTTATATGTTAGAAATCCCCTCTAAATCTTCCTTATTGACTATCTTGATAATGCTCATTTGATTCATAAACCAAAAATCCAAATATTCACATTCTTATTATCTCTGTAAGCCTTTTTATATTCACATTCTTATTATCTCTATAAGACTTGAATAGTTTATATATCCCTCCACATGGAAGTACATGATCAATAAGATGTGTGCCTATTATACCTAGTATTAAACAAGTATTATCCAAGCACGATAACCAACATCACTTCATGATGAGAGAACTATTGTAATTTCTTATACTTCCACAAATCGAAACAACTTATAAGTTCTACAATATTATATGATGTGGAAATTTCTGTTTTTTTCATATATATCCCCAAAAGAAGTATTTGAAGTATGTTTTCCCTTTTTGCAAAGCATTTACCACAATCCATTTTAGACATATATTGTAGAAATCAAACATATTTTTCTACAAGATTTTTGCTTCCGTTGTTCATAGTAAAAAATAACAATATACATTTACATTATTGTTCCAAAGACAAGGACTGGCTACCTCGTAGCTCTTGCTTGTTTCTATTTTATTCCATTTATCATTGTTCTTTATTTTTTTAGCTAATTCCACAATTTTTTTGGCTGGTTTGAGGGTTTTTTCTATGTTTTCCATGTTAATAGTGGATTTCTTTTAGGATTTTACATCAACATTTGTGAGAAAATGAGGGGCAAGTTCAACCATGAAAGGGGTACATTTTTGTGAAACATGATTGCATATCTTCATTAGTGATTTGATTTCTATCATTTTCAATTGATCAATATTGTTCCATGTTTATTAGTTTTTTTTTTTCATTTTCAATTAATTTGAGGATTATCCTTTTATTTACAAATCAATGATGTATTTCTTATATTAGCTTTTCATTCTTGACAACGCCACTTTTTTGCAACATGAGTTCATGTCCAAAGGGTTTTTCACTTTGCTCTCTTTGTAAGTTCATGAGTTATTTTTACCTACATGGTGTTCTCCTTAGTTTTATTTGAGCATTGTTGCTATCCTTTTTCCGAGGAGCACTTTAATGTTCCATTTTTGTCTTGGAGCACCAAATCTACTGATGCTCTTATTTGGTATTAGAACATCAATTCTCATCTTTGGGCATAATGCTTGCATTGGATGAGTGGTTTTGGAGAGTTTTTATCAAACATTTTCTATGTAATAATTGAGTGGTTTTGTACTTATAGTAGATCTAATTATTAAATGGCTTGGGTGGTTTGACACTGACTATGGTTTTGTATGGGTGGTTTCACTACATACAATAATGGTCAACATCTCAATCTTGTATATTTTTCATAATATTTTTGTTCAGTTTATTTTCAAATTCTTGTTTCGTATGCTTCCAACTATAATTTTCTATTTCAAATTACCAAAATTAGAACTTTTTTTTGTTTAATATTCTACAAGTACTTTCATTTTTTTAGGTGTAACTTAGATATTGATTAATAAAAAGGGTATGGACTAATATTTGAAATCATCAAAATAAAAGTTATGATTTAATTAAATTTTAAAAATCACATTTTTAATAATTAAATTCAGTTTATTAATATTAAAAAGTGATGAAAATTCATAAATATAAGACATAGGTAAAAATAACAAAAAATATTAATAAATTATTTGATAAAAGTAATGTTGTATTTTATCATTGGGTATTGATGCTCCTCTTTAAACCCAAAACATTAACATTGGCATGTTATATATATATATATATATATATATATATATATATAAGTTGGCGAATCTGCATGATACATGAGAATGTGTGAAGGCTATTTTGTCAATAATATAATATGTATATATAATTTTTTGGTGAATATTTCACAAAAATAGAACCTTTTAAAATATGGGAGAATATCTCACAAAATTATAAAATCTTGTAAAATCATGGCGAATCTTTCACATAATTATAAAATCTTGTAAAATCTTGGTGAATCTTTCACTTAACTATAAAATTTTGTAGAGTCTTAGCAACTTGGTTAAAAGTTTGACTAAATAAAAATTTCTATATGGTTTTATATTCGCTTTAGATTTACCATGTACTTTGGCACTAAAACACCATAATGTTTCACACACAGATGTGATCCTTAACCAAAACACTAGAGCATGATATTCTACAAGGTACCAACTAATGGAACAACATGATTGACAAGTAAATAAGATACCAAGAAACAAATTACTAATAATGGTGATCATGGTAATGTTGGAACATGTTGAAATAACTATTTGAATCCTTTTAATATGATTCTATGATGATTTGAGACCTTTTCTTTTGACAATTGAAGTTTTTTTAAAATAAATGCATAAGAAAAATAAAGCAAATTCCTTTTAAAATTGTGATTGAGACCATATAGGCCATCACTGTTGATGTAAATACCATGCATTCGATCAAAACCAAAAAATTTGGAGTAGCATCAATGCATGTAGCTAATTATAATCTCCTTGAATTGAAATGAATAACTAAACCAACAAAGAAAACTAAACAAGTACGTTGCTACAAAAGAAAAAAACCACTTTCTTTTTGGATTCATTTTACTCAATCAGACATCCAAACGAAATATTACTTAAAAGAATAAAGAATCTTTTATATTAAATTTGAAAATATTATAAGAGAGACATACTTGAACTTTCGCAGTTGAATAGGACCGTATAGTTGTTCGAGAGAGGATGTCCTTTTGATTCTTTGGACACATGTCATAGGCATTAGATCTCTAAGAGGTAAGAGGGAAGTGGGAAAATGTCAACTTTGATCTCGGTGAAAATTCGATAGAGTGACAACTTTAGCAAAGGGAACAAAATTATGTGTGGAATGAGGGACCTTGGGTTCTCTTTTATAACTAATGATGAGAGTCTAGGGTTGAGTTTGTGGCACTAGATTCATCGACCATGTATAGACTCATGTCAGTTTCATCTTCTTTTTGTCGGACACGAAGCAAAGTCAGCTGAAACACAAGTTGATGGTTGGGTCACACTTTTTTTTGTTTTTGTGATATTTAGGTCACTCAAATCGAAGGATTATAAGTGACCTAGGTCACTCTTATCGAGCGATTAGGAACGACCTTATTTATAAGTGCCTTTTAAAGATTTCCTTTGAATTTTTGGGATTTTTTATTGATTTTCCAAGGTCATTTGGACATGAATGAGGTGGCATGATGACATATAAAGGTGATTGTGATTATGACATGTCAGGTAAGAAAATTTTGTTTTTTAATAAATTCCCCCCTGATGTTTGAGGTCAAGATCTCATCGTACATGGAAGAAATACATCATAGGATTTTGTTAGCAGGAGATAAATGTGATAATGGTGGAGAGAATGGAGACTCCTTCAAAGAGAAATGGCCTTTTGATGGGGATACAGGGGTCCTTACCTACATATATAATGGTGCATATAATCTCAAATATACATGGACAAGGCAGGCATACCCATGCTCACAACAATGTCTTGAAGAATAAGGTGATCTACACCTAGTGAGGGTCAAATGAATACATGAATAATCATTATGTACATCATAATGGAAAAATCGACCTAGTGGGTGTTGGGCTAGTACATGAATACTCACTATGTACATCATAAGTCTATAGAATGGACTCAGAAAGGTACATAAGTATGGTCCAACCCTGACTAATATGAAGAAATCATAGTGAACCAATGGCATTCTGAAAAAATGCTTGATCGCAACAATTGATGCTCTGTTGGAACTAAATAGGGTCCAACAATTTGGGATGACTCACATAACTGAAAGTATAGATCCATCAAGTTATAGGAACTACATTTGTAACTGTATACTCAAAGTAATTCTCGAACCATGGATTCCACAACATTGTTTCCAACCTAGCCTGGATATCTCAATAGATAAATAACTGAAATAGACTCCACCAAGGATGGGAATATTTGGGGTCTTGGACCAAATAATGAAAGTATCTCTTGTATGAATCTCAATGACGTGATGATTGATTTAGCATCGAGTACATGAGACACAACCAAACTAAGGGGGCACTGATGTCTACCCTCAATTGGTCCAAGGTACTCATCAATGATGGTTACAACGCCGAGGTACAGGTTTCCTTTGGTCTATCTTCTCGAATAGATGTGTTGACGTCAATAGAAGGAGACATGTGACTACTAAGGCAATGTTGTTTCCTTAACAAAAGTGAAATGGATACCATCGGGACAAAAGTAACACTAGATAATCAACTGAGACATTATTTGAGGATCAAGGGTAATTGAGTAAGGGACTCAAACTTCCTCTTTTTAGAGTATGAAGGAAAGGTTTACCAGGAAGCACATGTGTGACTTATTGACGGGATCAAGGAAATGACCTATTTGGGGTACCATGGGACATGACCTTTAATGGATATTAATGGGGAATGGATTGCTACTCTTGGGGATAGGTATATTGCTTAGGTATGACCCCAAGGGTGAGCCATCGTAGAATACTTTGAATAATGATGACAAGGGATGCTGTCGTAACAAGAGATAATGCATGATATGCATGATGTTGAGAAGCACTTATCTTGAATGGTTTCTTTCATGCATGGACACCGAAGGGAGAATACTAATGAGTACTCCAATAGTACCCAGGTGTAAAAGTGCATATTTAAACCAAACCAATTGTACTTATATCTTAAATGGCATGAAAATTGAAATTTTACCTAGTCGAACGCAAATTGAGGCAAGTAGAAAAGTGGCCCAAAACTAATCTCCTAATCATGGAAAGAAGAAATCCCATAATCGAGAAGATATTGAAATCCTAATTCCAATGTTACGAATGGCCCATTAAATAGATGTTGTATGATCCCATAAATCTCATAAGTAAAACTAATGAAAACTTATTAACTAGGAGTGGGACCCTCTCTGCCAAGTGTCATTTTCATGTGCACTATTGGAGGAGACTATGGGGCCTAAAAATTTAGTTTTTGATTTCTTCCACTCCAACTATTATATTCATATTCCACGAGTTGTAGGTAGATTTGCTTGCATTTATTATCAATTTTAACCATCTAATTTTTAATTTTGTTTCTTTGAGGGAACTCAATGAACCGCTTTTCAGGAAATGTCACGTCTTTTGAGGCCTTTTGTTTGATCCAAATCACACAATTCTACTAAAGAGGAGTGAATTGGGTTGTATCTATTTTGGAGACAGATGTGACCTTAATCACATCTTTCAAGTGAAATTAAGCAACCACAATTTCCCAATTTGGCCTAACAGAAGTGTCCTAGGTCATCTAAAACTCCTTAAAGAGAATGACGTGAGGGTAAAGAGAATTTTTTCTACACTGGGCTGATCCTAATTTCTTGGTGTGAATGCACTGATCCTAATTTCTTGGTGTGAATGCAGGATGCCCCAAGTCATCTAGAGTGAGAGGGGAATTTATGACATCTGATGAGATACTTGCAATGATCAACCTATGAGAGATACTCTTACTAGATGTGGGTTACTCAAGTTATTAGAGAATTGACTGATGTGCATTGCACCTCTACTACTCAACAATATTGTTGAGTTCTGGGATGCCAATGCGGAGGCTTTTATCGTTTAGGGTGAGCATGTGGATCTTACCTTCGAAAATATGTACTTCATGACTGGCTTTCCCCGAATTGAGGTCATTGAGGACACGCATCCCAAACATCCGCATGACATGGACATGAGGGAGGTCATGGGGCACCATTGTTTTGTGGCCATAGACCTTCATGTTATGTTGGTGTTCCTGGTTGACATTGAAAACCTGGGTACAAGAGTGATTACACTTAGGTTAGTTTCGGATTTGGGATCTACTGATCCACATAAGATATCGAGGGGACATATTTTGATGGTGGAGAGAGTACTAGAGGGTACCTCTTTGGGTGGGACAAGATGTTTCTTACTGTGGTTCTGTAAGAGCTTAACCAGGTCAGCCATCTCGTGGGAGACTTCAGTTTTTCATCATTTATTTTTGCCTTAGTATTTGAGAAGGTACCCACCTTATGCCCTCACTTTGATATGATACATAGTAGGACTATGGAGCCCAAGATGAATTTTTGGGGTGAGATGATGATTAGAGAGGTAGGAGGTGCAATTCGTAAGGTGTTCAGTTGATCCTTCTTTACGCAGTGGGACCATATTCTAGTGGTGATTGAGGATTAATAGTATGTAGGAATGGATTATCAAGGGGTCTTGGAGCTACATCATCCCATTGGAAAGGCCTGGCGACCAAATGGTATCTATGCATTTATTTTTTATTTTTTATAGTTATGCTTACTAGCATATATGGTAGCTAGAATTTTACATTATATAAACATTGATGGATAGTCATTTATGTGTGCAGTTGTGCGGCCAATTCCCTGGTATACTATCAGTGGAGACACAGTAGGGTCGAGGGTGTCAATCCTACTCCTCGAGCATGGTGTTGACTGGGTGAATATACAGTGTTAAACGGACTATGTAGGGATATTGATTGACTTCTCAAGGGCATAGTCAACGATAGCTGGCACCACCTTGATGGGGAGCTTCTCACTATGTGCTTTGGGAACATTTTGAATGTAATTTGATCATGCATTGGATCGCTATAGCTGCTACAACTATCTGGGACTAGATGGGGCACCATGTGCCTCCCATATGTGATGATAGCGAGGAGGACAAGGAGGGTTAGGATGGAATACTCAACAATGCATAAAGATTCCTACATGCCATGCGCATGGTAAATTTTGACTCATGTATTTATTTTACAGAGCTATTGGGGCTCCAAGATGCAGACATGGGTGTGTATTTTTTGGACACACTTATATATCTATGTGTGTGTGTGTGTGTGTGGAGGTAATTTTTTTTATGTATTTTTAGTTATTTATGTGATGGTTATCTAAATATGGATGCAATGTGATGTGGCTATGTATGAAAATGATTAATTTTCTTTATATGATGAGCAATGCAGCACTCTAGAACGTCATTATCCATTTGATCCACCACAACATTAAAAATCTTGGGGACATGTATGAATGTAATGGATTCAAACTATATAACCAAATGTTTAGCTTACTGAAACATTATAAGGAGGCAAGAATCATGTACTCGACAACAATTTTTCAACTATGAGACAAGAAACTAGGAGTCCAAATATATGAAAAGGTGACAAATGCTCATATAAAGACCACCATCCAATAGGATGATCACAACATCATACTCTGCCTCGGTATTGGTGGCTACCCCAATACACATGCCACTGATATGGATCAAGTCATGTGATGGGCAGTAAAGTATTCATGTAGACGAGGCTAGATTTGGGAAATATCTACTTGCATCATCAAGATAGCCAATGTAAATGATAGGATCCATCTGACAACATCAAGGAAAGGAATCATGGTCAATACTTCTGGAAAAATAAAAGAAAAACTAAAAAGAGAAAACTATGACATAAAGGGTTAAAAGTTTGGTTGAAATTGAGCATAAAATATCTTGAGATACAAACCATTACAGTAGTTCTTCAAGAGTTGAATAATTCTCCTTTGAATTCAATAATGAGGTATGCCCCTATCCTAAACAAGTTTTCATAACATAAGGTCCTTACCAAATAGATATCAAATTTACCTTTTCCAAGCTTTTCATGATCTTGGTTGTAAGCGATAACAATGTTAGCTTCCTTAGACACATGAGGAAAAATATGTGTGTTGAAATGGGATTTTTACTTATTCTTGGATGCCTTGATTGTTTATGGATCTTCTCATCAATCCTCATCCACTTCTTCAAGGGTGATTAATCATTCCTCTAGAGTGGTGGTATCTGGCAACAATTTGACTGCTATGTAGAAAGATGGGATCTGGCACTTGATTGGTAGAAATGACACCACTCCATACACGAGATTTAATGGGGTGAATCTCATCATAGTTTTGGTGGATCTACGATATGCCCATAGTTATGGTGTAATTCCCTCCTATAAATGGATTTGAATTTTGAACTATTGAGCGCACTTATTTGAATGTGATCTAATCGAATAAATGAAAATGAATGCTTTCAGTATTCCATAGATATGAACAAATATTTCTTTATGAATACTTTTATGATTCCATATATGTGAACAGAGGTTGCTTATGAATTTCAATATACGAATATAAGGAATGATGAGTAAATTTTTTCCTATGTTGAGAAATTTTTAAATTTGAATAAAGTCTATAGAAATTCGATTAATATTATGGTCAAAAGTGAATAAAGCATGATAAGATGTTATATTATGCGGTGCTACTGATGTGTGCATTGAGTGTGTCTAGTGACAGGTATAACAATTTGCTAATTGACACTCAATTGGAAGTAACAGGGTCGTAGAGAATATAAAACATAATGGAGAGCACAAGAATGGACTATTGACTCTCACTAGCAGCCCACACATGAGTTGAAAGCCTTATCATCTTTGCTTGGGTGTCATGTGCTGTATGGGTAGGCCATAATTATTTTGTCACATACGATGAATTTCAAGGGCACGCAATAAGGACGAACTTTATCCTCAACCTCCATTAGTATCACATAGGTTGTAGAAGATCAATTGGAGGTAATGACTCCTAAATCGCTACATTGCACTCCCCACACAAGGAATTGGAATAAAATGATTGTTTGAAGGACACATAGAAGTGACACCTTGGAAATCAAAAGAATTAGAAAGTATATGAATTAGAATTAGAATATAGGATTTGCATTTACTTTATATTTGCAAAGAAAAATGGAATGTAATGAAATTATTGTTATATAAACTATAGTAAGGGAGTGTGCATGAACTGAATAAAAGGGAGTAAATAAATAAGTTAAATGAATTGAATAATAGGAGCACTTGTAGATTCCTAGAGAGACTAGAAGTTATTTATTTATAAGACTTGAGTTAAAATGCACATGGAGCTACAATTAAGGGAGTGGAGACTTAGGATCACAGAACATCTAAGAGTTAAAAGAGGAACTCATGTGCACCCCCATGTGAAGGTGGCACATGGAAGGTGAATAATTGAAAATGGAAAATCAAATAAAAGACTAATATGGCATGTAAACGACATGTGCCATAAGATAAATTCCTATTTAAGGAAGAGAGCATGAACGAGAAAGGCACCCTTATGCACCCTATTATTAGATGGATTTTGCAATGGAAAATTTATGAACTAGTGTTACTATGTTTATATTGGTAAAGTGAGTTCCTAAGAGACGGGTGGATCTCAAGCTAGGCTTGCACTCCTTGGCTAGTGTGTTGTTCACTACAGTCCCTTACAGCTCAGGGTAATTGAAGGAAGCAAAGTACTTTTATTGTGCTGTGGTGGTTAAATGGGGAGTCGGTTAGCATTGCAACAAGACTAGATTTGGACTTAAGTTGTGTTGAATTTAGAAACTTGGGAAACTTCATCAATAGTTGGATTCAACTTTGGAAATTAGGTTCTTTTCAAGTATTTTTTTTTATTTTAAATTTTGTAAAGGAATTATTGTTTTTAGAAATTCAATAGTGGATTTGTGTGAAAATATTGTGAATAATGTGAGTCTAATTTACATTATATGTGTTAGGAAGTGGTTTATCTAGGGTCCTCGAGAAGGGCTCCACATATGGTATCAATGTTGGTTTTGGAGCCTGATCTTCCTTATTCAGAGTTCGTGTTTCAGACATGTTTGGATCCCAGCCAATGGCAGGGGGGTTTGGTGGGGATTTCCCCCGAAAAATAGTCTCCATGGGGGGTCCCGGGGGCCAACGACTAGTTTGGGAGCCCCCACTAGTTGGGGTTCGAGAGAAGCGCCACCGTAGCGAAAATTTCGGAAAAAATGCCTTGTAAAATGTTGTAATATTGATAGTCATGACTTGGTCAATAATGGCTGATTTATGTGCCCATGGTATTGGGTGTCCCATAGTATTTTACCATGGTAATCCCTCTTTAAAAAGAATGCATTGTAATATGGTTGTGCATTGTAGCATTGTAAATATCTCTATGATTGTGTGAGAGAGACTATGAGAGAGTGAAGAGGAAGTTGCATCAGATGTGATACAGGTTGTATCCCTTCATTTGTTGGATGGTATAATAATAAGCATTGGTAATTTCTGTGTGGATGTATCCCATCTTGGGTGAACCAAGTTATATTGGTGTCTCTCTTGAAATGTGTTTTATTTGATTTATATTTGCATCTTTTCTTTTTTTTTTATTGCTCTACGATCCTGTTTTTCTAACAATTGGTATTAGATATTGTTAGCACTAGAAATGTACTCGGGTTGTAAGAAGGTCATCTCAAGGTAACCACAAAACCAAGCTTTAGGAAAGGAATTTGGCTTCTTTCTTTCCAGAGAGGTATCTCTCAATGATTTTTTTAACAAGGCCAGATATATGAACAAGAAATAAGGTCGGATTGTTGTTGTTTTTGGTTGAAACAAGGAAAGTACGCATGGGGTGATGGAGTCAAAACAAATATATATATCAATTTATAGTGCTATTGAATGGAAATTTATAACAAAGGCAAGGGAGCCATTTAGTCACAGTCAAAATGCTTTGGTCTGGTGGAAAGGCATAAATGAGGAACAATCCATTAGCATGAGCATCTAACAAGGATGAGTCCAATGTTAACTTTAGTAGAAAGGTTTTATGAATATCTGAAATCTATAGACAGAGCATATATGTATGAATTATGTACTATCAAACACTTATTCCAGACATGAAAGAAAACATTATGGAAGTAATAACAGGAAATACATTCACATGAGAAAGAGAAAAAAAACTATGACATAAACGAAACATGAATCTTTGAAAAATTCCAGCTTCGGCTCTGTGATTTAGTAAAATATAGGTCTCAAAATAAAAATCTCAATTCTCATGGGTTCCAACCCTTTCTTCATTGTATTTACTAGTTCTTATACAATTGCTCCATTAGCTGAAACAAAACAAACTGCCAAAAATAGGCATAACTTCCTTTACATGTGTCATTCAATACTTATTAACTAGTAACTGATTCACGAAAATAAACTAGATGCCTAAATAACTATTTTTTCAATAGTAAATTCTCCATGATCTTCAACATCTTCATGCATGCAACGTGTACCTAGATCTCCCATATTTTTCTGTTGTCCTCAATTGCTCTGCAGATGGAAAATATAAAGTGGTGAACTCCTTTAACAACATGCGTAATTCCACATGATCCCTGTGTGAATAATTTTGCAACTATGTACATGCTTCCTTGAAAACAAAGAACATTTCAAACTCATCTTCCATCTTGTCCACAATTGTTTTTCCAGATAATGATTGATGCATATCAACAAAGTTCGCATGGTCCATTTTGCATTCAATTAATTTGTCCTGATATTCCTTTTGTGTCAGCATAACACCTTTCTCTTCCCAAAAGAATGGAAGTGTTTTCTTGAACAAAGGATCAAACATGTGTCTAAAAAGCTTCATCTCGTGTACCATGATATCTAACTTGGCCTCAACTGTGTCTAAATGTTGATGCTTGTTTACCACTTTCCTGGCCCAAATTATGATAGATATTATGTCCTTTATGTTTGATGTCTTCAATTCATCTTTTGTTAACCCATTTAAAAATTCTATGGCATTCTCAGCATAATCAATAGGTTTCTTATTTAACTTTTCTCTCCCTGCTGTCACACTCTACTTAGCGAATTTAATCACAACCTCTTTGTCTAAAAGAAATCAAGGTAAGGTCTCAACTTGCTTGCTTCTGCTATGATATCATCCCAGATTACATGTTTTGCTTCATGCAGTGATGACTGACATGTGACCTGCTTCATCAATTCATCATTTTTAGTCTGTAATTCTTGGCATTTGTCTTCCCAGGCCTTTCTCTCTTGTTCTTCTTTTAAAACAGAGCTTTCCAGATTTTTATTCTGGTTCTTCAGTTTTTCTAGTTCCAAATCTTTTAGACTCACTTGTGCCATGGCTTGAACAATGGAAAAATCACCAGATTCAATAGAAGAAGGGATGATTATACTTTCAAATTCTTTATCTTTCTCTTGCAAATTCTTTTCTAGATCCTCATACTTAGCTTTGAGAATATTCTCACACTCTACGACAAAAGGCATATCTCTTTTCCATTGCTTTTCTTTTTCTACGAATTTCAGTAGTTTGGCTTTACAATCTGTTGGCTCACCTATCAAGTCTTCTTTTTCGTTCTCAAGCTCTTCCAACTCAGGAGTTTGTATCAATTAAGTAGAAGGAATATTTATCTTTTTCTTCAGTTGTTGAAGGGCATTCTCCTTTTCATTCAATAAATTTTGTATGGCAGACCTTTTCTCTTCTTGGATCTCAGTAGCCAACAACGTTGTCTGCAACTTCTTGATATGTGATTGGTGGGATCTATTTTCCACCTTCTCCTGTCTAAGATGACTCTCTACTTTGCTCTTTTTGGACTGCAGCTTTGATAAGTCCAATGTAGCCTTTAACAGATTAGTATAAACACTGTCCCCAGTTTGTTTATTCAGATGTATCATATCAGGAATGGGGATGTTTTCTTTGTTCATTTTCATCTCAGCAACCTTATTCTTGGTTGTTATAGCCAAATTTAAAGTGTTCTGAGAATGATTTCTAATAGTCACTAGAGATACATCATTGCTAAAGATTTTTCTAACTTATGCATAAAATTTCAATTCTTATGAAGTTATATCTTTATCATCCTTATATTTGTCCAATAATTCTGACCTACTTTTGAATTGTGTAGTAGGGTCACTGGCTATTTATTGAATACATATTCTTTGATTTCAAAATCAGGTCCCTTGACCTTCACTTGCTTCTTCTTACCCTTACCATTTGCCACCTATACAAGTTGTCCTACCTCATATACTTTTTGTTTCTTCGAGGTTCTTGCTGTGTCTTCCTCCTCTATATCGATAGCATCAGAAGAGTTCCTTTTTTTGGTTCTCTCAGAGCAACTGGCTAAAGTTGTAACTTTTGCAGCTACTGGAATCAAGCTGGAGGTGCCAAGGTGTGGTGAGGTCACTTTCCTTACAGAGGAAGTGGAGTCTTCATGCATATCAAGATATTATTGAATATTATGGGGATATTCCAACCAGTTTGCAGTCTCTGATAGAACTCCAACCTCAAAGTGTTCAAAATATTTTATTTTATTATCCCACCTTCTAATAAAGATAATGCAATGGGGGCCATAATTTATATCAGCTTCAGCTGGAAACCCCATTTCTCTTAACACACCTTCAATTGCTGGAAGGGAAGCTTTGTTCTTAATGATAAATGGGCCTACAACCCATGGGCATGTAATATAAGAAGCCTTCTTAAAATCCAGAAAACGTTCAATCTCCACCTTTAATTTCTTCCTGATCAGTTCCATAGCAAACACTTTGGGAGTAAAAAATGAGGGTAGTATATAAGGTTGATGAACAAACCCATATAACCTGATTATTGTACCTTGTTCAAAAAGAAACCAGTCACCAATTCTCTTTTCAGGAGAGAACTACAAAATCTCTTTCATCTTTGTCAAAACTCTAGGTAATTTCTTCTGAAAGAAACTACTATAAACCTCTGACATAAGGATATTCATAAACTTGTTGTAGTCTCTATTTATTTCCTCTGTGAATAGCATCTCAGGGAGTTGTAGTTTTTCCTCATTGAATGATAAACACATCTTCAACAAATAGGATTGAAATATGAAACTTCTCATTTTGTGGAAATCCACTAGCTGAGAATGAATATTCTGAGCTAGGAATTCATCAAATTTAAGGCAAGAAGATTGTACTAACTGACTAGACTCTTCTGAATCGATTTCAGACTCAATTTGACAGGTGATAAGGACAAACAACATACTCATTAGGGGTTCAGTAACATATTTATCTGTATCCATCCCTAAAAACTGACTCATCATGGTTATGACATATTGAGTGTCTTCATTAAAAATATTGGCATCAACAAGGAATGGTTGGTATTGCAACGAGATATCATGTTTTAAGTAAATCTTGAAGAAATCTTACATCTTTTCAATTGTAGACTCTCTAAAGTACTGGACTATGGATTCTTCATTATAATCTTTAAACTTTCGACTGAACTCATTGGGAAGTGAAAGGGTTTTTCTAACGACAAAAGGACTAATTGGACACAAGATTTTTGAGTTGGATGTATCCATAATTACCCTCTCAGAGGAGTAGTAATTAGTGGCACACCAGTCAACGAATTCCAAGAAATTTAGGGTTTGGTCTGTTAAGAAATATTGGAAGTATGACTTGTAAACATTGTGAATCTCTGTATCCTGGTCCCTAAGAAGTTTTAATTTGTTTTTCACCATTTCAACAGGTCCATTTAGTAATTTAGTATCAAAGATTTTAGAATCTTTGTCCTCTAATAGCTCCTCTATGTTCGGATACTCTAGGTTCAGGGCTTCTACCTCTCCAACTTCAGCCATTTAAATAGTTTTCAATGAGGACAAGATGCCTATCGGGTTTACTGACAAGTGGTCCAAGTTTTCTGTTTGAGCTGGCCGCTTTCTGCACAGTCGTTTTCCAGTGCACATAATAAACAAATACCTTAATTGCTACATGTAATGTATTTTTATACTATTTTTATGTTGATATCATTCTTGCATATTTCTATCCGGTATGATCCATCCTGTACCATTGATCTTTCTCCTTGTTTAAATCCATTGTCTTCATCCTTTGATGCTGCCTGCCTCGCACCTTTTATCTGCAAAATAACTATCAACCATAGATCTGAATCCCATCTTCATCTTGATCATCCAAAGCACGATCCCTACCAAACTTCGCAAATCTGAAAAGTTTATTTTCCCATGCATGTTATATCAGCAAAACAAATAATTGTCATAGATTCAATCCTCCACCAGATCTGAGGCATTGAAACCTATGGAGCCTACCAATTTTTGCTGATTTGAGAGGTTTTCTTATTCTTGCATGTTCAATCGGAAAAATTTCTGATGACCGTGGATCTGCTTTCACCTATTGATCTGATGGTCAATTTTTCCTGTAGGTTAACACCTATTCCGCCCATTTCAAAAACCATTTAAGACCAAGCATCTTACCTTTGTAAAGTTGTTTGCAATCATTGATCTCCATTGCTATAGATATAATCCCTTGATTTTTGTCTTCACATAACCCTTAGCGGATTTTCACATTCTGACCTCATTTGCAAAGTCAGGACTTAGGATTTTCGATCTTTTCCATTCCAAACCTAGGAATAAACACTTCAAAACATTTCAGAAATCTCATTAGCACTCCTCTAGGTCATTTGACATAGAATTTTTAGACCTTACTCGTTATTTTTATGGGCCTAACCCCTTCCAACTACTTAGCCCAAAAATAGTGCTAACAGAGCCAAAGGTCTATTTGGCATATAAACTCACAGGAAAGAAGGGTTCCTAGTTTGAGTGAGAGTTGAAGAAGGAACATTTAAGGTAGAGAAATTATATGGCCAAAACTATCAGTTATGCAATATGCAAATGGAGGACTATCTATATCAGAAGGATCTATTCCTACCATTGGGAGGAAAAGGAAAATAGCCGACGACTATGAAGGATGGAGAATGAGAGGTTCTTGACATAAAGGCACTGGGAACAATATGGTTGTTCCTGGATTCATAGGTGGCTTTAAATATTTCAAAAGAAGAAAAAAATAGAGGGTATAATGAGTGCATTGGCTAAGTTGTATGAAAAACCCTCGGCCTCAAACAAGGTATTTCTAATAAAGCATTTATTTAATATGAAGATGTCAGAAGGTGGATCTATTGTTGATCATTTAAATGAATTTAATATAATTACAAATAAGTTAAGTTCTATAAAAGTGAAATTTGATGATGAGGTTAGGGCTCTTCTAATATTGTGCTCATTTCTAGAAAGATGGAATGGCTTCGTCATGTCTGTAAGTAACTTTGTCTCTGGTTCAAACAATTTGAAATTTGATGATGTTGTTGGTGTTATTCTTAGCGAGAAAATGAGAAGGAAAAGCACACGTGAGATATTAGGTAATGCATTGACCATGGAAAGCAAGGGAAGACAAAGGGAGAGAGGAAATAACCTAGATAATCACATCAAATCAAGGTAGGGAATATCCAAGTACATATTGGAAAAGATAAGAATGTTGGAACTATGGAAAGAAAGGACATCTGAAGAAATACTGCAGATCTCTAAAGAAGAAAGGAGATAGACAATAGGAGACTACTCAGGAAGCAAATGTAGTAAGTGATGTGCTACAAGATGCTTTAATTCTTGCATTAGATAATACTAGTGAATTACTCGGTAGTAGATTCATAGGCTTCATGTCATGATACACCCCATTGGAAATTCTTTCATGATTATGTGCCAGGGGATTTTGGACATGTTTTATTGGGTGATGATGAACCATGTAAAATTGTTGGAATGGGTAAGGTATGGATAGCCTTAAAGAATGGTGAATGGATTCTGAAATATGTAAGGCATATTCATGCTATGAAAAAAAATGTGATCTCAATAGTGAAGTTGGGATATGGTGGTTGTTTATCTCCGTTTGGAGAGACGTGGTGGAAGATCACTAAAGGATCAATGGAAGGGATAATTTTAAGGACCCATACTTATTTAAAAGTGTATAAACCTTAACGAATATGAACAATTCTTAAAATGTCAACTGTAAAATATTTGGCGGTATTTTTCTAAAATTATTTCAATTTCCAAGGATTTTATATAGTTTATATAATAATTTTGTGATTTTTAGAGTGAAAATAGTTTACCCCATCAAAATTGGGTGAAATGGGGCTTCAAAAAATGCAAATTGGCGAATCTTTTTTTGGAAAAAAACATGGAAAAATAGCCTTTGGGCTAAATTTCTCCCCTAAAATTATCCTTGATCAATGGTGATAGGAAAAGGAGACAGGATAGGTATGTTGTACTATGTTCTCATAATACTAACTATTCTATCTCTTTAGCTTCCACAAGAACAAATACAGCATTGTGGCCTCATAGGCTTGGCCACATGAGTGAGAAGGGGATGCATATTATCCACTCAAGGAAGTTGCTACCAGATCTGAAGTAGGTAAGTTTGGAATTCTATGAGAACCATGTTTATGGAAAACAAAAGAGACTCAGATTTCTTAGGGCTGGGAAACAAAATAAGAGTGAAAAGTTAAAGCTTGTACATACATATGTATGGGGACCGACTCAGGTACAATCTCTTGGTGTCTCTCATTATTATGTTACTTTTATTGATGATGCAACTAGAAAAACTTGGGTTTATTGCATAAGACATAAATATGATGTATTTTATACTTTTAAGAAATGGAAAGCTTTGGTTGAGAATGATACAGGAAAAAGGTTGAAGTGTCTCAGATATGATAATGGAGGTGAATACTGCAGTAAGGATTTTTATAGTTACTATTCATACCATGGGATTCGTAGAGAGAAGAATGTCCCAAGAGAACCACATGAAAATGATGTGTCAGAAAGGATGAACAGAACAATCATGGAGCGCGCAAGGTGTATGAGATTGCATGCATGGTTGTCCTTACAATTTTGGGTAGATGTTGTAGATACTATTGTTTACTTAATAAACATAGGGCTTTCAAGTGCTTTGGATGGTAGTATTCCAAAGAAGGCATGGAAAGGTAAAAAGGTAAACTACTTTTTTCTAAGAACTTTTTGTTTTGAAGCATGTGTTCATATTGATAAAGAAAATAGAACAAAGCTTGAGGCTAAATTCAGGAAATGTACCTTTATTGGATACGAGGTTGATGATTTTGGTTATCGCTTATGGAATTATGAAAATAACAAAATCATTAGGAGTATACATGTGGTATTGAATAAAAAGGTCAAGCATAAAGATCAATTGCAGGGAAAGAAATGTGAAAAGGAAAACATATAGTACCCAGTGCTTGATGAAATCAAAGAAAATGAAGTTCCAACTAACCACATTGGGTCTGCAAACTTTATGACAGTTCATCTTCTAGGGTTAGGTTTTTTTATTTTTATGGTTATTTCCATCATGCTTATGATAAATATGTTATTTCAATCTCTTATTGTATTCATATTGCAATGAATGAGAGTAGCCACCACATCTCTTCTTAGAGATATAGCTACCACCATTCTAACTGCTTTTATTTTACAGTTTGTTCTATTTCATTCATTTAATAGAATATGAGTTTTCTATATCACTGTGTCTCTTGCCATATTGTAATGCCCCTTGTAATACCCCAAATTTTGGAGTTATAACCCCTTTTATATTTTGTTAAGTATTATTTCATTATACTTATGTGACATTAGAAATTTAGAGAAGTTAACTTCTGATGACTATGTGGACCAACACATTAAAGAGATGGGAGTCACAATTCCTATGGGTTTGGAGGATAAATAAAAAATAAAATAATAATGAGAAAATTATTATTGAGACATTTGTAAAAACCCTAAAGAAGAGTTTTGAGGAATAATTAAATTAAAGAAATAAAAATTAAGAGAAACACAAAAATGAGAACAAGAAAGAAAGAAGGGGGATCGGATCCATTCATTATTATCAACACAAAAGAAGAGAAAAACGGATACTGAAAAGAAGAAGAGATACAAGAGAGCCAACTAACCATAACTAATCAAGAAAGAGAAAGGGGGCAGTTTCGAGCACAAACTGTACCAGAAAAAGAAAACCATAACAGTTGGGTATGTATTTGGAACACAAGCAGTGTTCAGTTAGGTGTACTACCACAAGTTGCGGGAACACTACAAATACCTTGTAGAGGATGTGATTGGTTGTTTTCTTAAGTGCAGAGACTTAAAATTCCCTGAAGCATCCTGGAGCTCATGAGTACTGGGTTGGATGTTGGGTTGTCTGCTGTAAGAGGAACTACATAATAACATGGGGAAACAAGTTGAGAGCAATAAAAAGAAACTCTGACCCAGAGGAACTGTGAACTTGGCTCATGGGTGACCACTAGAGCAAGGAGGACTTGATGGTCTAAGGATGGGAGGTTTCTGACTATGCTCCACTGGTCATCAGAATATACAGACAAGTATTATGTTATTTTTATTTAGTTAAATTTTATTCTTTACTGGCTGCAAAAGCGTTTTAGTTATAATTACTAGATTTTTTATGGAGGGAACTATATTACTAAATTTGGACAGAAATGGTTTCATTATATCATAACCCTATAGATAGATTTTTTATGGGTTATTTTATTTCATAAGTATTTTATAAAACAGAGTAGGGTTCTATGTGTGAATATTCAATATTTTATAGAACAAAGTAGGGTTCTGCGCCTAAATATTAGATATTTTATGAAATACTTATGGAAATTTGTGCGTGGAATGTATGAGCAGTATACATATAAAATACATGGAATTATTTGAATAAATTTATGAGGTGAGAACTGGAAAGGAAATAAATTCTTTCTATCTTTTTCAGCGATTCACAAATTATAAAATACAAAGTATTTTTATACGTCTACAAATTGTTTTCCAATGTTAGACAGAGTTGTTGTATTTCTATATATTCTGTATAAAAGTGTTATTTATCTTCAATGTGAAAGCTTGAACTCCATGGTCAAGCTTCAACCTTGATGTTGGAGTGAAATCACTACTTAGGTGAAAATAATGTATTTTTCATTGCATGAACTTTGTAAACGAATATCGGCTAGGGTTTCTTTACATGTCGTTTACAAATACCTAAGTATTAATTTGTTTTGTTCCATTAAACAAATCTTGCATATAAATATAAACTAGGGTATCTTTTATGTTGTTGACAAAAAAATAAGTAATTTATTTAACAACGAGTTAACCAATCCCTTCGAACAGAAACTAAAGACAAAGCTCAGGTGTATGGTAACCCTATAAATAAACTCGTATAGAAATTTTATTGGAGACAGAGATCAAATAATAAGCAAACGCCCTTCAGAACTACGTTCTGTATAGATTTCATAAGTTATCAAAGGTTACAATGCGAGCAATGTATAAACTGAGTTCAAACATAACTATCAAAACAAAAACCAGACTTGCTAAATGTTTCTCTTATATAAAAAAATACAGCAATTGTATTTTGAGGTCGTAAAACCTTTAGAAAGTTTAACTATTAGAGGAAATTTGAGGTCTGAAATGGGCCTTATAAGAAAACGAGCCAACCATAATTTATTGATGAGTTGGAATTCAAAAACCAATCGAATTTCAATAAAATGAGTCAACCATAATGGTTGACTTGAGATATTTGTCATAACAAAAACTATTTTTTTTCTTCGTATTTTCAACATATCTCCCTGTGTTTTTACTCATCATGACGTTTTTCAGGTATTTCTTGTTTTTGAGGCAGTGAGGTCCGTCAAAAGTATGCATTGTGGGTACTCGTTGGATGCGGAATTAAAGTATGCATCCAATGAGTGCTCCCGCTTGATATTTGTGTAAAAACAAAGGGAGATCTGCTGAAAATATGAACAAAAAATATTTTTTTCGTTCTTCCTCCAAAATTAATAAATATTATTTTATTATTTTAACTATTATTTTATTATTTTTCGTAGAAAGCCCATTTTAGACCTCAAATTTTCTCTAATACACAAAACTAGCTTTCAAATATTAATGTAAATGCTAACAACATGGAAACCCTAACTAATTCGTTACTCCAACGTTAAGCGACAAAGGAAGATCCGTTTGAGTCTTAGGCATCGGTGAGATACCTGGCCGTCCGAATTCTCTTGTTCATTGGTTAACACTACAAGCTTATCCTGAACGCATTGAATTGCTTCCACATAAGCTCTTTATCTACACAGGAAAACAAAGATGGAAGTTAAATGATGCAAAGAGTTAAACAAACAAACCAATTTTGCTGGAAGTTTAAATTCTTAATAAACATGAATTATACCTTACCATATTCACGTCTGGATCTCTCATTTGATAGAGTTCAGTACTGGAGTTGGTATTTTCTCCTTTGAGAATGTTATTGCTAGGGAAGGAGCCAAACATTATACGTTTAAACAGAACAGAAGCGTTTAACATAGAGCAGGAACGCTCTGCGTAGAAGCTCAAACAATGATAAAATCTGAAAGGACTAGGCTCTTTTTCCCTTCACGAATTCACCGGTTTGGACGATAGGGTTACCTTATATGAACCCAGTGTTAGTTTTAATACAATTCACTGTGTGGTAGATGGTGAGAAGGCCATGAACACAAACTTTCAGCAAATCGACGATGGAGGATCGTTCACGAAATCCAACTCAATTACCATGGATCATGATCGACGGTTGTTGTAGGATGTGGTACTTTGTACGCTGCTTAACGTGGAATCAGACATTAAAGTTCGACTATACATAACATATTTCATAGCTGGAGTCGACCACTTGGAACTCCACTGGAACCGTGCAGTGATTACGTGTGTTCTGAACTCCAAGTGAAGCCCTAAAATGAAGTGAACATGCCAGAGTGGAGCCGCGGGCATTTGGAAGACACCAACGTGGAGCTGCGGGAATGTGGAAGACACCTGCCTGGAGCTGCATGCATTTGGAAGGCTGCATTGGTATTTATGGTTAAATATTGTTACAATAAAATATTAAACTTTGTTTGCATGCAACACATCGTATATATATATTACCGTATTATATTAGAACATAGTAAGTATTTATGCATGGTAAGTTTAATTTCTTACTCTACTTTATATACAAATACAACTGCGAAAATGTTCAGATGCTCTATTTTTTTTCATAGTTAAAAAAATAGGGTAATGTTCGGATGTGATGTGATAAGCATTTTTATGCTTAGACTTTAAAATTATTTAGTTAGAGCAAATGCAAGTTATACACCATGTTTATAATGTTTTTGCATTCAAATACCTTGTATTATAATTAATATAAGTTATGCATGTAAACACAATGGAAAATACTCTTTTGTATGGTTTATATTGTAATGTTTACACTTGCATGGGTAAAATAGTATTAATGTTGCATGTGCATTTGTGTTATAAGTTAAATTATAATGAAGTCAAAGCATTGACGTTAAAACTAAATTGAGTCATAATTTGCTTATGATATTTGATATTTGGGTATAAAATGGAAATGTTTATATAGTTGTAATAACTAGCATTATGGTAGGACATTGAAATACAAAAAAAAGGTATAGAAGAGACATTATACCTCTAGACTAATGTAGACTTTGAGGGAACCTATCAAGTGCTTCGGCAGAATAAAATGTTAATAAAATGATCCTCTGAATATTTATATTTTGAATAAATGAGAAACACGTGACAATGTGCATGATGACAAAATGATGAACAAAAAAAATTAAATGAATGATACTTGTGGAAATGGATACTTTACTTAAATTGATGAATAAATGCATGCTTTGCTTAAAGATTAGCTATTTTATAAAATATATGATGTAAATGAATGAATTGCATGTATTGCTTAATGATTAGCAGAATACGAAACATGATTATAATTATGTAATGATTGACACATGATGTATATTGATGAGTTATGATGAGCAGTACTACTAATGGCGTACTTTAAGAATATGTGCAACAACAGGTAATTATCATAACCAACTGACTCATAAAGGAAATATAAGGGCCTTAGAGTACGAATAAATCACACACAGAAGAACGGCGACGTTGTCAACTTCCTACAGATTCCACGCAGGAGTTGACAAGAACCTATCCGCTTACTCGGGGAAACATGAAGTCATGCAAAGTGGACCATGATGGAATTGGTCACGTACGAGGTTGAGGGGCATACAGTAAGAACATACTTACTCCTTAGCGCCATTAGTATCCAATAGAGTGTAGATGGAAGATTGAAGGTAACGGATACTAAATTCCTTCATGAAGTTCCCGCAAATAAGATGAAACGAAGAAGCACTAATGAAAGGACCCGACGATGTGGTACCTTGTTGATAAATGAAAATGATGGACGAATGGACCCGACGATGTAGTACCATGTTGATAAAAGTAAAATGAGGGACGAATGGACCCGATGGTGTGGTACCTAGACCCAAGATGAAAACAATTGATGAATATTATGCATTAAGCATGTAAGTTTGCATTTAGGCTATTTGCACATGAAATGAATTTTAGCAATTAAAATAATGGAGAATATTATTTTAGTCAACTCCACCTGCGCCCACAAAAATAGAAACTTAGATTGAAGCATCAGGGGGACAAACTTGAGTAAATCTAGGAATGTTGGTGCACTCTCTTAGAAATCAGACACATGGTTGGGTGAGGTAATTATATTTAAATAATTAGAAAATTAGGCATTTTTTCATGAAGCGACATGTGTCGCAGAGAATATTCCTATTTAAGGAAGGCAAGAGGAAAGGGAAGGGAGCCCTACTGTTGGATGGACACCGTAATGGTGAAGAGACATTGATTTACTTCTATTTTGAGTTTGGAAAGGGATCTTGGTGGGGGGGAATCCCACTTCTAGATCTCTGGTTTTTGTGTTTGAGCTCTACGGCCCCATTGCTCAGGGGATCGGAAAGAAGCAGAGTATTCCCGGAATTTGTAGGGAGGTCAACCAAGGGTTCAGTTGGACATTTGGACTTTTGCGGCAAGGAGTAGTTATTCGACAAGTGGATTAATCCACAACTATCAGAATCAGGTTTGAACTTTATTTTATGAATTATTATTATTGTCATTTACATAAATTTGAGTAAATTGAAAAATGTGTAATGGTTTACATGAATCATGGTTGTGGATGTATTTTATTGTCATTTTATTTTTCCCTAACCTAGACATTATGATTTGGACTGTCCATGTCGAATATCGTAAACATGGCATAAGCTAAAATCACTAGTTGTTATTCGGTTTCATAGCAGTTGGTTGATTTTTAACCAAGGGTAAAATATTTATGGTCAAATTTATGAAATTAATGAGTTAATGCTTAGAATGAACTAAAAATACTGAATACTACTTCTTAGCCTATTGTAATATTACTTCTGATTTATTCAAGGGTATCACGAGTGGTTACGAGAGATAATTTATACAAAGCTTACAACCAATCTGATCTCAGACCTCAGTTAGTTCAGGATCTGAACTCTAGAATTCTGCAGAAGAAATCTGATCTATTCCTATATTGGTTAAACCTTACTAATTCTGTAGGACCCGATCAATAAATTTTTTCCTCTGCACGCTAAACTCCCAATGCATCCGAGATTCATCAGAACTCTCACTATCGATGTTACACCAAAATATCGCTACCATGAGTCAGATGTCATCCCCATGCCTAAATCCCTGAAGTACCTTGACTTGGATGTCAGGAGAGAGGTTGATTTCCCTACCATTCGACCTTTCTTTGTAATCCTGATGCAATTTTCTTTCCATGAAGGGGCACATTCTGCAACTTAGAAGAGGGCGCCAATGAGGCAACTTGTCCTTGTGCAACATGCATTGATATATCTCTGGTGCAGGTTGTCTGTGAGAAAGGTGCACTAGAGTTTGTTTAAATGGATAAATGGTACCTTCGAGCGACTTCTCGAAGCTTGGTGATGTGGAGGCTCATCCATAAACATGTGGTGAAGTGTCCTTTGGTTCCCTAACCTATTGGGATGATCCCTTATATCTCTCCCCTAAATATTCAACCTACTCTATCCGTCCAACCCTATAAATATGAGCTCTCTCTCCATTGATAAAGACGAAGGATTATGCACCCTCATGCTGGTGGAATCTAATCAGAACATTCTTCTTCACTTGTAGAAGTATTGGAAGATTTGCATCCCTTGAGGAAAGATCACATATGTTGGTGTTGCGACGTTAAGGCTTGGTTGTAACATTTATTCTCTATGTACTTCTATTCATTACATTAATACAAGTCATTTCCATAAGTATTGTTGTGTTGATGATTCTTATGATTTTCCTCCTTAACTGTTAATCTATATCAATTCATATAGATATGCTTTTACCACTTGTATGTTTCCACTTGCTTGACATGGTTTTGTAGCTGAATATATGAAGACTTGGAGCTTAGAGAAACAAGGAGATAATAACTATAGACATAAGGTAAGCCACATCTTCACCCATCTTCAACCCAATAGCATATCCATTAGTGATGAGCAAGTCATCCACATGCAAAACAGCACCACTGTAAATTTTCCCTTCTTTTGCATGTAAACATTGCAGTCAGATCTGCATCTCTCAAACTTCAGTGATAGTAAGAAGGAATCCATCTTCGCATACCATGCCCTTATGGCTTGCTTGATCCCATATAGTGATATCCTTAGTTTGCATACTAAGGAAGGATCATCAGAGTACCCCTCAGGCTATCTCATGTAGATCTCTTCTTCCAAGTCACCATGCAAGAAGCCACTCTTTACATCCATGTGATGTACCTCCCATGCATATGAAGATGCAATGGCCAAAGCAACTCTCATTGAATCCATCCTTGCAACAGGAGAGAATGTCTCATTGTAGTCCAACCCTTGGACTTGTGAGTACCTTTTTTCAACCAATCGAGCCTTGTACTTGGTTGTAGATCCATCAGATCCAAGCTTAGTTTTGTAGATCCATTTGCACTGAACAAGTTTCCTGGTAGGAGCCTGTGTCAACGCTTCTCTTTACTTTGTTAGTATATTGTTGTTGGACGCATATGCTTTGTAAGTCGTCCCATGAGTATATTGTATTATCCCACATTGTTAGTATATTTTTGTTGAGCTCATATGCTTTGTAAGTCGTCCCGTGAGTATATTGTATTATCCCACACTACAAGAAAAAAGGTCACCGGTGAGGGTCATGTCTGTGACGGACCATTAAGGGTCATCACTAATGTCGCATATGATTACGGTCTTTAAAATGTCGTCGTTATAAGTGCCTTTTGAGATGGTCCTTTAAGTTCCGTCACCGAATACCTTTTTAATGACACTTTTGGTGAGGGTTCTTAAAGGCCCATTATTGATTCTCTCTTTGGTGAAACTTCTGGTGGCAATATTTTATTAGCCCTCACCAATACTCTTTTTTGTTACTTTTGGTGATTGTAGAAATTTTTTGTCACCAATGATCATTCTAATGGTTTTTGGATGACAATATGTGACTGTTGCTATATTTTTTGACAAAATATAGTGGTTTAAGAACAATACCGTTATGGATTCTTTGTAATTAATATGTTTCCAAGGTCAAATTGGTCACAATACTCACTCATAATATCTATAAGCAATATCTAATGGTTTTCCATAAAAGAACACTAGCAATTTATAACCATTCCAAAATGGATCTATGAGCAATCTCTATTGGTTTCTCATAAGAAAAATATATAAACCATAACCTAGTGACCTTGGCTATTGGTTCATCTCTAGCTTCCTTTCTAGAACCATGGGAATTATGTAGTTCTCTAGTGTAGTTTATATTTATGGTTTATTTGCTTAATATTTGACCCTCAATAGCCTATAAATGATAGCTGCTTCACTATCTTAGTGTGGCTCGACTAAAGTTCCCTCTTTTTATGAAAAAATAAATTGTAAAGTGAATTTTATGAATCCATGAATTGGATAAAACATATTTTTATTCAATATACAAGTTATGTAGTCATCTTATCCCCTCCCCCATTTCCTAGTAGGCTACTCTATATGATAGGGATAAACTTCCTTTGGCCATTGAGTTCCATGAAATCAAGTGCCCACTTTTTGAGTAAACATAAATGTATGAATCTATAACATGGCTAAAACATTCTTCCATTGTATTTACAAGTTATGTATCCATCTTCTCCCATCCCGCATTTCGTAGGAAGCCACTATTCTAGGGATAAGCTTCAATGGGCCATTGATTTCAATGTTGTGTAAAATTATTAGAATTCAAATTCTATTTTATATATGGAAAAATAATAGTTTGTTTTAAATATATTCAAACATAATAAGTGCTTTACCTAGCTTTATGACTTTAATTTGTGTAAACCTCCATTTGCAAATAAAAGGATATATCAATAAGGTATAAATTAATATTGCAAATATGTGACCAACTATGGAAGTCTTGAGGTGGTGCATCTTACACCGTAAGCAAGAAACCCCTTTATAATTCGCTTTCCCATTCTACTCAAACTTGTCAATTTGAACATTGTCTATGTAAGCACTAAGTTGTCTATGTTGTTCATGAACCCTTGGAGATGTGACATAGCTTCCCTCTTCCTCTTGCCTCCAAAATGACAAATTCTATGAATTTAGGGTTAGTTATTTATTGGTTGAGAATCCTTTGAGATTGATCAAGGAGATTACAAATGGAATACCATCCTTATCAACCCTAATATTGTTTTTAAATTTCATGGATCATCCCTTAAAGACAAAGGTAACCATTTATTGCTTAACATGGGCATAATTCCTACTACTATTTGATTTGATGGTTTATGTGGAGCAATTAACTGAGTTAATTTTTAATAGAATATGCATATGCCAAGTGTGATGAGCGCTAGGTAGTTTGAGGTTTATGTTTCCATTTATGTACAAGGTTCAAACATCCCTTCATGCTCAAGAGGGATCCAAATTCTCATGGTGATTCAAGGAAGAATACTAATGTGACTTAGGCTCTTATATTGAAGCAACATCTATCCACCAGGCATATTTTTTTCCTACCAGAAAACATGTTGAATGAAAATAGTGTCTATATGCATGAGCAAGTATTGACCTAGATCAATCTACTCAGAACCAAGTGGTATGCTCATACAATTGGAATGGATTGACACTCCTTCAAGTATGTTCATGACAAGCCAACCACCGCACAAGATCCACCTATTGCACCAATGAATGATTATTCGTTCTATTTTTTCAACTAGCCACTTCCAGTCCCATGTTCGATAATTATCGGGATTGATAATAAAACCAAGGTACTTAAAACCAAAATTGAATTCCTTCAGAGGGATGTTAAACAATCCAACAATTATTCCTGAGGAATGTTCTACCATGCCAAAAGTAAAGAGCCCATATTTTTCGCAATTGATTACCCTACTTTTTGCACAGCGGTATATGTCTAGAAATTCTTTGATATGAGTATCTCCCCTTAAAGAACCTGAACCAAAAAGTAAAGATTCATCAATGAAAACAAGATGCAAAATAACAATTCTACTTGAGATTTTAACACCTTGTATTTTCCCATTTTTCTTTGCTTGAGATAAGGCTCTATTGAAGCCTTCAACCATTAAAAAGAATAGATTAGGCAACAGGGGACATCCTTGTCTCAAGCCATGAGTCACCTAAAAAAGTTGAGGTCGATCCATTGATGAAAATTGCATAGCTTGCAGAGGTCACACATGACATAATCCATTTGAAAAAAAAATTGTGGAGAATGAGATTCATGCTTTATGGCCTTTGATGGTATAAACATTTATCTCAATTGGTCAATTATCATAAGACATTTTCCTGGAGGAGCTTCTTTATTACTGTAAGGTGTACTTTTCCCACAGTAAGACCTACACTAGAGTTGCAACCAAACGAACGATATGTTATAAAGATAATCCAAATCCCCTAGTAAAGGCCCTTTCCATGAGGGAGTGAAATTTAGTCTGAAACCATGCCCAAAAGGTCCTAGTAGACTTTCATGAATCTCAATCTTCTTCATAAAATAGGATATTTTCATTGTTAAGCTAAGGAGAACTTAGTAGATAGTTTTGTGAGACTTCATTTTTTTCCTTTTGGATCTCAAAGAAGAAAGAAAAAATAACAAAACACCGATTTTATGACAAATTATCTTGTAACTTCTTGAGTATGAGACTTTATCCTTGGCTTCAGTCTTGAGATGTCATCTTACTATTTTTGAATCCATTTTTGTCTTTATCCATAAGTATTTTAATGAATGCTTGTTATTAATGCTGGTGTTAGGGGAATTATTTCTAAACATGTTATTAGATTCCCAATCATGTAAAAATGTTCTTCTTGGTTAGAATCTTTGATCATCTTTGTTCATTGTGCTATTATAGGTGGGGTTTAGAGTCTATAAACTATGCTATGCCAAAAGACATAAATTAATAATGTACTATAATTGTGTCATTACAACATAAAAACCAACTTTATCTGCGTATTATTATCTTAATTTAGGAATTTAAAAGCTTTGGAGCTCATAACATATTGGTTGAATTATGCATCATTGATCTTGTTCAAGATTGCCAATGAGATTCTTTTGTAAGAGATGTATAACTATTTTTTGTAGGCTCCCCTGTTGCAAGTATCAACTTTCTTTGTCTTCTCAAATATTTTTCACCTTTTGCTATCTTTGAAATACTATGGTTTGGACATTGGCCCTTGCCTCTGAAATTCTAGATTTAGCAAATTCAAAAATTTGCAGCTTTCATGTAAAAAGCATGTAACACTCAAGGATATGGAGAACAAGATTGAAAGGGTGTCCAAAGAAAATAAGAAAAGGAATTTGTTAGTATATTTACTACATGGAAAAGGTGTTCTGTTCTGCACATATACAACTGTTCTAGCTGCTTCTGCCCATAGATGCATAGGTAGATCCTGGTCATGCGACATTGCCCTTGCTGCTTCCATGATAGTTCTGTTCTTCCTTTCTGCAACTCCATTATGTTGAGGATTATAAGGAGCAGTCAACTCCCTCTTAATCCCTGAATCACTGCAAAGCTTCTTGAAGTCACTTGAGGTGAATTCTCCAACATTGTCGGATCTGAATGTTTTGATCTTCTTGTCAGTTTGATTCTCCATCAAGGTTTTGAATTCCTTGAATTTATCAAACACCTCATCTTTGTTCTTCAAGAAGTATACCCAAGTCTTCCTAGACAAGTCATCAATAAATGAGACATAGTAAACATACCCACTCAGAGAATTGGATGACATAGGACCACATACATCTGAGTGGATGATTTCCAGGATGTCTTTTGCCTTGCTTTCACTGCTTGGGAAAGCCTTCTTAATGTTCTTACCTTTTGCACATTAAGACCCTCTACAGCCTTGCTTGCAATTGGAAGTGCTCTATAGTGCATATGAGCAAGTCTTCTATGCCAAAGTTCACTTGGCTCCATGGATTCATGTACCATGGCATGTTCAGGTTGTCCCTTCAATTTATACAAACCTCCCTATTGCTCTCCAATCACTACTGCATCATCTATGTTCTTTCCCTTTGGCCAAATTAGGACTTGGCAATCCACAAATGCAACCCTCATACCTTTTGCATCCAATGCAGAGATGGAGAGTAAGTTCTTCTTGAGCCCAGGTACATAAAGGACTTCTTTCATCTTCAAAGATTTTCCAGAATCTAGGTTGTAGGAGGCTTCACCACTTGCTTTGATTGGGTATTGATAATCATCCCCAAGTTTCACCTTATGGGGTGATTCATGTTCAGATAGATTCACAAAAGATTCCTTAAACCCAGTCATGTGTTTGGAAGCTCCACTATCAATCAACCAATCATTAAAACCATGGGATATGGTACCTGTGAGAGCGGAGATTAGAACATACTCTTCTTCACTTGATGAGTCAACATCACTATCATCACTTTCTTCCCTAGCATTCTTCTTTGGAGGTTTATCATCCTCGGCAGCATGAGCATGAAAGTTTCTTTTACTGCCCTTCTTCTTCTTCCAGGATTAACCCAATCCTATACTTCCAGGCCCGGAAGTTATCAGCCCCTTCAAGCTTATCCTCAATCTTGGTGTGGAGAGACATCTTAAAGAGTACTTCAAATGGAAATAGGAAAGATTTAGGTCTTACCACTTGAAATGCTGAAAACTGGATCTGGTCCCGGACTAGGGTTTGTCAAAAACACCCTAAAAATTCAAAATGTGGATTTCAAATTTTTGAAAGGATAGAAAGATGCACTTTGATGAGATGATCAGCCTAGTGCATTCAGAATTTGAGATCAGAAAAGTTTTACCCTTCAGATTTGACCTTTTGTCCTCCCGAGTTCATTGGGGAGAGCCCTGAATTAGGGTTTGAGTTTCCCGGAGATCTACCCAGCCAAAAATATCGATCCAAAGCTCTAAAATTTTATTTTTTCAAGGAGCTTCCAGCTGTGTCTTCAGATTCCAGAAATCCCTATTTTTGTGGAAACCCTAATTTTTAGGGCCAAATCTGAAAATGCTCGAAATTGAATTCTGATTGGACAGATAGATGCGCCTTGATGAGTAGAGTCAATCTACTATACTTTTTTTCCAAAATATGTAGAGAGAAACCCAATAAACAAGAAACTCAAGTTTTCGTCACTGCAAAATGTCTTCTTCTCAGGTTAGCTCTGATACCATGTTAAATTTTGAGCATTAATTCACAATACTCCAGGATCTTTAATGAGAGAATAACATATACAGTATATCAATGCATGACAATCACAATAATCATCACAAGCATCATAAGAATCAAAAGCATGAGAGACAAGAGACATAGAGTTTCCGTGGGGAAAACCCTAAGGTGAAAAATCCCACAACTTCCTCAGAGATAGAGAGAACAATGGATCAACCAAAGTACAACCAAAATACACTGATATAGTCTCCTAGTAGCATATGATCCTCCTCCTCACTAGTGCACCACTTTCTGAGTGAGAGTGGGATACTTTTCCGAATGATCTAAATAGAGATCACCTGATCTCTATTTATACTAATCTGTTTTCCCAGTGACCTTATGGGGCCGATTTGTCTAGCTAGGTACATCCACATTATAATATATATAATTCAGGGCCGACCCCACATGGTGGTCTAATAACCCATCGGAAAGTACACACACTTGTGACACTTGTCAATCCATATGACAACACTTCCTTATAGAGGAATGACACATGTGTTATAAGGGTACAATAAATATATATAAAATACACAGATGAAATACATTCCGAAGTTACATATACATCAACATGAGAATGAGCAAAAAGCAAGCTATTGGGGAGCCTAGGAGCTAAGTGATCCAATATAGGATAGAGCTGGGAATAGTAGTATGCCCCCCCAATGATTGATCTCATCGTGACTGCGGCATTGAGATGTCCTCTCGACAGATGAAACTCATCTAAAACCATTTCATATATTGCAAGGGAAATGATGGTCAGTCCTACCCCTGGTGTAAAAATGGATCTTTCAAACAGCTTAGCTTATCCTTGATGATTTCCTTCAGATATGGGATAGAGCTCTTGAAATCCTGAAACTACCAGAAATTCAATATACTCTGCCTTTAGATGCTCTTTCACTGATACTCTTCCACTTGTTTGTGATCTAGAAGAATTTAGATTAATCCAAACTCGCTAATGCCAGACACTTTTCAATTTAATGGGTATGCTTGCAACCAACATTTGTTTTGGATTACAGAATTCGACATAAATTGCATCAAACAACTCTCTATCCTTGGAATAAAGTTTCCCATCATTCTTTATTTTAGACATCGACTTGGAGACAATACAAACTACAAATAAACCTGCACCAAATTCTGTTCACATAGCACATACCCTGAATATATTCACGATTAGAATAAACAACATTGGATCACCAATATGTTTTAAAATTTTAATGGAACTAGATTAGAAAACATCCTATCCAAAAAATCCATATTTGATACCAGTTGAAATGAAAATATCCTAATTTCCTACTGACAAATGCTGCCAAATTGTTTGGTGACCCTATGTCCTTACCTCACTGTATTTATTCCCTGTGTTTTTATTTTTACAGACTATATTGAAATTATTGAACAAACAATGATGCTAATGCTTACACTTTATTTGGTTTTGCTAGGAGATCGCTGCTTTGTTTTTTTTCATTGAAAGATTGTATGGAAAATAAATAAATAAATAAAGCAAACTTTTTATTGTTTCTAGAAAAAATAAAAATGAAACGGTTTCCAATTTCCGCTTCAAAGCAATTTCGATGTTAGGTGCAATATACTAAGTTTCTCCATTCAAATCATGCAACAATTAATGAACTAAACATTGATAATTAGCTTGTTGTTAGTGTCAACAACCCGCTCTGCTACAATCAACCCATTTCTTGTACAACTCTTCCAAAGAGAAATCTATTTCTTTCAATGATGCACGACCTTTGATTTGTTCTTTGACTCAAACTCTATTCTGTTACTTTTGCCACAAAGTAGAAGAATATAATTACTTGTTCTATATTTCAAGAAGCAATATGAGATTATATGATCATATTTGAAATATACAAAGTAATATTTCCTTGTAAAAAATTCTTCAAACTTCATGCCAACCTTCTCTTCAAGTGTATCAACCACGGCCATATCCAAATGTTCCCCTTCCTTGTTTTTTATCACTTTTTTTCAATTGATCTATCAACTGTGCAAAATAATTCCATACCCATCCTTCCTGGATTTCATTAGCATAATATGCACCCTTACCTCATTGAATCTCTGCCTTGATCAAAATAAAAAAATTGTAAACGTCGCAGGACTACTTTCCATGGCAAAACTAAGTAGACTTGCTCAAAAAAACCAAACTATATATCTTCCTAATGGTAATCCGAGCCACAAAATTCATGGTAGCATAAGTATATGTAGACAATAATGTCTTAGGGTATGAACCATATCACACATATGCAGCCCTGGATCTTTGATGATGTGGTTAGTTTTCCTTGACAACTTAGAACTGTTTTTTTTTTCCCATGCTATGATTGTTTTTATGTGTACAACTATTTTGTTCTCAAGTTCTTGTATTTGAACATTCATTTATTTTGAAGCTGTGTGCGATTTTGATTATGTTTTGGATGAAAATCAAATCTATGTTGATCTCATTCATTCTTTTATGTGTTTCATTTATGTAAATGATAACTATATCAAACATTGTTTACAAATTTGCATCCAATGATAACTATATTCATGATAACTATATCTGTTTACAATTTTTTTTACATATTGTCAAAAAAAAAAACCTATGTATTTGATTACTATAAAAAACTCGGCCTATTTTGTATTATGTTTTAATTTTAATTTTTCCCATCAATTTTTTTTGTTCTTTAACATAAGAAATATTTGCAGCTACAGTTTTTCTATATTATAAATGCAAATATCTGAACACAAGGGCACCAAAAAATTTGGACATATACATATACATATTTTTTATGATTACACACACACACACACACAAACATGTCATGTCAATAAAATATATGTGTGTGTGTGTGTGTACATGTCAAAAATATATAACATCACAAAAAATAAAAAAGGAACAAGAAACAATATAGTTTGCATTTCATTTACAACCAAAAAATATATAGAAAATAAACAATTCATTTTTTTATATATTTATAATAGTGTAAAATATCACACAATCATCTTCCTAACAATATCGATTGCTTTTGAGCATTGCACAATTCATAATGCACATTGACACAAAACACCCATTACAACTGCAATGTCGGGGACATTACCACCTCATGGCTCTTGTTTTAATATGGGATTGGGACAAAATTTTTGGTTTTGGTCAAAAGGTTTATTAATAGTCATTTTTTTTTAAATAAAAATTATTATTTAATATAAAAATCATTTTATAATTAATAATAATTTTTATTTATTTAAGCTTTCATGACAACAAGGTGAAAATGAGCTCTGAAAGTAAAGGGTATAGGCATATTGACTCAATGAAATACCCAAGCATTTTTTGGCATTCAATAGATTGAGGATTAAGGAAATAGAGAATTTGGGTACGTTGATGCAAAAATGTTCTAAATGATGACAAGCTTCAACAAAATTTGCAATAATAACAACCTGGTTGTTAGTGAGTAGTAGTATTTTTACACATTCTGCAACATAATTCCTCAACAGATTAGCATAAGTGTTGTGGAATCCTAAGACTGAGCCAAAGATGAAAAATTTTGATAGGTGTATTTTAGTGCTAACAACAGTGTTATACCATTTATTAGGTTTGGTTTTCTTCTACTTTTTTATGCTACGTATTTTAGACTAGTATGATGCATATATTAGTGTACAAGTTCATGAAGAATATGGTCTATGAAAAGTAGGTAAGCACAAGTTCATGAAGTCGAGGTAATATACAAATAGCACCAAGAACAAGATAGAGTAATCCTACCATAGATTGTAGACATTGGGATGTGAATGACATCGAGAGAATCCATGAGAAAGAAGGAAATCATCTATCTTGTCATACCAAGCCCAATGGGCCTATTTGAGACCATACAAGAATTTCAAAGTCTAGAAACCTTTGAATAGTCCTGAGAAAAACCCTATGGATGTTAAATGTAAATCTCTTCCTCAAGATCAATGTGAAGAAATTCACTCTTCGCATCCATTTGATGAACTTCCTATTGCTAAGCCACTGCAATGGGAATATTTATGTGGATAGGGTGTATTTGAGTACTCCAAATAATATTGCATTCATTTATTATGAAAATAAAAGGTCGTTTGAACCGAGGAAAGAGGGTTTGTGTAATGCAGGTGGTCATTGTGTTACATGCTAATTCTTTATTTATAATGCTTTCCTTGCCTCATACTAAGATGCTTTGTAGACCTTTTTTTCATGATAAGGGATTGTGTGGGTTAGAGTGAGAACCAACCCTTTTAATGAGAATTAAATTAGAGTGAAAAAGTAAAGTAAATATGAGAGTAAGGGACCTTATGAGAACAATCTTTTTTTAGTGAGAATCAAATTTAAAAAGGAGAGAAATCCATTCCATTGGCTCATAGAGTATGGTTGTATGACATATGGGAAAGTTAATATTAGCAAAAACTAAGCTCTTTGTCCAGTATTCTAAGCTTATAATTGTATTGATGAAGCCATCATACATATTTCTCAATAGTTTAATCTTTTTTATTAATGGGCTATTTTTCACCTCTTCCATGTCAATGTTGTTATCATTCATCCCCTTCACATGTAAATATAAGTCCACTAGTTTTACATACTTGGAATCCAATATTTTAGAGTGACTAGGTTCATATTTGGGAGTGTTATCTGGATCATATATTGATTTCTAGATTGTGCACTAGACCAATCAAAAAATACCTTTGGATTGTGTAATAGTTTATCCACAAATTACAAAACTTTTCATTAAGAATTTTAAGTTTTTAGCAAGGAGATCATGGCTTATTTCAAGATTTGGAATTTATGAGGAGTGAGGTTCTTATTTGGAAAATGTCTTGATCCAAATGGAAGTGTACTAGTGGAATAAATGCAATTGCAACAAAAACTGCGATGAGTTAAACTTATCATACACAATCACTAACTTATGGTGTGATATATTAACAACTAGCTCAGATGGAGATGAACTCATACATTGAATATTGACATGACAAAATTGAGAAACAAACTCAACTACATATATTTTTTAATTAAATAACATTGTACAATGACAACGAGATATGAACAAAATGAATTCGACCACAACAACCAACCTTTTTACAATTAGAGGGCCTTGCATAGATAATCTAACTAAGGGAATATGAATTGCTTTGTGTCTCTTATGTTCATATTCTGTAAATTACAGAATTGTACAAAATATTGAGAAGAGTAAGAGATAGAGAGAAGACAATCTGTAGTGACTATTGCTCTTCTGTGCTTAACAATTTGTTTTTATGTGCATCCACTCCAGTATGACTCTACTGATTTGGAATTGGTGCATGTGAAAAAGGTCAATGTGGCAATGTATTAACATGATTGAACTCTAATACTTTGAAGACTGGGTTATAGTGCTATTATTGCAAGATTAAGAATATTATTGTTTTTGAAAAACAATTCCAATTTGCCACTTTGATCTTTTTCAAATTTGTCCATTGCAATGTGTATTCGTTGTTGATGATTCCGCGTTATTTTCCACCTTTAATACAATGATTCAATTTGTGTGCCCATCCGTGACAAATTTTTGTGTTGAACTTGTCTCCAATGTGACTCCATATGTCACAAACTTGGTTGATCTCTGATTCTTCTTCTAGGAGTTGTTGATCCCCAACAATTGTCCTACTAGTTGGGGAATGTTATAAATGATAATAAAAAAACTGTGTGCAAAATTTTTGAGCTTGCTAGGTTTGATGAAACTATTGTCACAGACGTTTGTTCTAATACATAAGTGCGGGTTGTTGCACAATTGAGGGGATTTCCACAACGTCATCTTTGGAATTGAGCAGGTGTTGTTAACCTGGAATCCTCTGTTGGAACTGTTATGACTTACACACAAGTTTGTTGATCAAGTCAAAGATGATAACCAAATATCTAGGATCAATTTCCATCACCCTCGATAGTTTAATGTTTCTCTAGATATAAAAAGAACCCCAAAAAACAATACTCTAGATATAAAATACATCTATAGAATACATTGGTGCCTTAAGGCCCTACTCTTGGATTTATTACTGGATCCTAAAACTATAATGAATTTGATACAAGACTAACCAATATGACAAATATTTAAAGCATATTGTCAATGACTCCACTCTTAATCATATTGGGGTTATCTATTCAGAACATGATGATTTTGCATTTTGTTTTGCTATGGCAATGAACTAGGTGTTGAATTAGATTACTGGAATTCCCATATCCCTTTTCTAGAGCAAGTACAATTTTTGTTTGGAACTTTTTCTAACTTTGCAAGGCTTTGCAAGGAAATATATGGATTTGATGGGAATAATAAATCTCACTTGGGATTCTCTTATATAATATTATATAGGATTTTAAGTATACTCTTAGGGAGCAGTTATCAACTAGACAAAAAAGGTGGTCACTTTATCGGAAAGGGATTTTAACTTGGATGAATTATATACGAAGACGCCCATGTGCCTTAGTCCCTTTCTACTATGATTGTAAAAATAGTTGATTTTTTTACATTGTTTATAGACATAATAGATAGGTATTAAGTAGCAATGCTACTTATGCCAATTGTTTAGTAAAATATTCACCAATACTTTACAAAGTTTTATAATTAATGAAAGTTATAGAATTTAGAATTTACAAAGTTTCAAGGTCTAATTATTTGAAGGGTGCTAGCTCAATGGAAGAGCACCTGCTTTACAAGTATGAGGTTGGTGGTTTGATTCCATCATTCCCTATTATTCATAGGGAATGGTGATGATCACTATTTGTTCCTAAATATGTATCAATAGTGAGGGTTGTTAAAAAGACATCATCAAAAGTAATTTTTTATATATGAAATAGTGACAGTCAACAAACGTCGCCATATATATCCATCAATAGTAAGAGCCATGAAATGTCCATCACCATAAACCATTGTTGTTCATAAATGGTGACAGTCATTATCCGTCATTATAATCATTATTCGTGATGGACCTTGAATGTCACCACATCACTTATACTATTGGTGATGCTTCCTTTGGCAACATTTAGTTTTTGATGACGAAGGCTCTTTTGAAAATCACCAATGAGCTTATGGTGACATTTTTCAACCCTCACCAAAATATGTAATGGTGATGGTCAATGAACGTTACCATAAAAATAGTGAGGCCATGAAAGGTCCATCACCATAAATCATTGTTGTTCATATGAAATGGTGATGGCCCCTATCTAGAATTATAATAATTATTCTTGATGGAGCTTGAATGTCACCACATCACCTATACTTTTGGTGACGAGGCCTTTGGTGACGTTCAATTTTTTATGACAAACACTCTTTTGACCCTAACCATTGAGATTATGGTGACCTTTTTTTACCCTCACCAATGACCTTTTTTGTTGAAGTGCCACATTCATGGAGAGTAATAGTTGTTTATCTTAGAATTAGTATATAAGTACGTGTTGAGGCCAATGAGGGAATCCACACGTATTAATATTGCTCAAAGGAGTTTTCCCCCTCAAAGTGGCCTGAAATCAATAAATCCCTTCAGTGTTCTGTTATTTATGATATATCATGCATTTTCATCTTTTAATTGCTGGAGGTTCCTCACATCTAGTATCAGAGTAGTTTCTTGGGTTCGCTAGGTGGAATATTTGGCAAAACAAATTTCCGTAGTGGCTTCCAAGCACTATGATTATTGCAGTAGTTCCTTTTATTTGCATATGTATTGTTCCTTTCGATTACAGGTTCGGATCTGGGAATAATCCCTATCCACTTAACTATGGGAAATACCTAAAAATAGCCCTAAAAATCAATGTGAGGAGTACCACAGGAACCCCGAAGTAGCTGGCCAATTGAGAGGAGCTCCCAATGAAAAGGGAAATGACCCCTACCTGATTGACTAGTCCCCTCCTGAGGTAAACTGAGAGCTGTCATTTCTGGCAAAGCGATTATCAGATTTACCTAACCCGCGGAGTGAGGGGTACTGCCCCAATACGAAAGTCATTATACAACATTGTTATCCAAGTAAATCCCCTAAACCTTTAGGAAGCCAAGCACACTTGAATTCCATGTCTATTTCCAGTTGATAAATAGTAGATTACATCTATTCAGAGTCGTTGTGGATCAATTATGAGTTATTTCCATATTTCTGTTTTTTTCCATATCTTCCTTGCTTTAGCTTTGTTTCCCTTGAAAATTCACTAGAACCGTTGTACTTCCATTCTGCATATTTCCTTCATGAGGACCCTATCCCAAATTCCACTTCGTGAAGCCAGAAATCCCACATAAGTCTATTTTTAGGGTTTTCCATAACTTCTTCAATTTTCACCCAATTGCCTTCAAATTTTGCCACAATGTTCATTTCCTATTTCTGCTTCTTTGTCCCTCTTCGACAATTTTTTCCATTCTTTCACCCCGCTTTTGAAATCCCCATTTTTTGCTTCCCTATCCATTAGCAAGTGTCCAAAACCTAGTCAAACCCCATTTACCCATCAATTTTTTCCCAAATCCAAATTTTCCTTTTCTCAAGAAGTTTCTGTTTTTTATTTTCTACCCATTCTCCCATAAAAAAAATAAAAAAATCATGGTTATGTTTGTCACCCAGGTAGGAGCAAAAGACATGGAGGAAGAACTTGCAACCCTCAAGACCAAACTTCCAGATCTAGATGAAAAAATTCTTGGCATCCATCTTCAGTATTCAACCATGAAAAATAGACGACATCTAAAGTCTTCTGCAGACACTGGGTTCTCTTCTTCCAACAATTTTCGTGGGTCAAAGCTTGATTTTTCTTGCTTCAATGGTGTTCATCTGACTGGATGGATATACCAGGCAGAACAATATTTCAATTTGTATAATACTTTTGATGTCAACAAAGTTCCGCATGCATCCTTTCATTTGGAACACGAAGCCCTTCAATGGTTCCATTGGTACATCAAGGCCCATGAAGAACAAAAATGGACAGATTTTTTCCATCAAGGATTTGTTCGTGATGCTTTTGATGACTTCACAGGAGCACTCACTAAACTTCTCCAAATTGTCACTGTGAGAGAGTATTAGAGAGAATTTGAGAAATTGGCCAATCACATAGAAGGATTTCCTAATGAATTCTTCAAGAGTTGTTTTGTCAGTGGTATGAATTATTAAATCCAATCTGAGGTTTAGGGTTTAGGGTTGTCTTAGTGATCTGCTCTGCATTTCTTTAACCAGATAGGTAGATTTCGCTTGCATTTTTTCATTTCATTATATTGAAAAAATACAAAAACATAGTTTTGCATTTTCCTTTCCATTATAAGAGAAAATACAAAAACATTTGCTTTCCATCCTGCATTTTGCATATGAGTGCATGTGCTTTCATCTAGGATCTGCTTTTGCATTAGAAATTTAAAAGAATTGCATTTTATTTCGAACCGTTGGATTGGTTATCATTTTAGTGGCATTGTTTTTATTGGATAGATGAGTTTAAAGTTTTTCGATTGTGCATACTATTGAGTCCTATACTTCATCAGTTTCACGACCATATCCTTGAGTAATTACATCCATTTAAAATCAATGCTTAATCTTAAAATTGATTAGAACGATTTTTCTTTTATAGGGTGCACCAACTAGTATAGGTTTAGAGTCGTGGAATAGATCATTGTGAGTTAACAATCCAAGACTACTAGACGAAACATTATGTGTCTGACTAGGGAGTGGTGAAACCCATAATATACATCAATGTTTTCAGGAACCTCTACTCAGACCAGAGTTAAGCACGAGGTCATGGGAGGTTTGTTGTTGAGATAGCCCTCCAATAGTGGCCAAATGTGGGAGATATTTCCAGGATTTGTTCGTGTACAGGGGCTCTTGAGGGATCTACACCTCTTGATTTTCGAGCTTAGCTACCCTACCCATATGACGGATCCCACCTGTGACTGTCCGCCTGAGCATTGGTTATATTGTGGTGACCTTAGTTTCCTTACCTAGGTATCACATAGGGCATTCGTAGTGCTTATATTGAGGTTGTCTTGAGTCAGATAGGGGTTGGACAACACATTTTCCTATTGTATAGGGATTTGACCTTGTGCACGCAGTGAAGTATGGGAACCCTTAGAGCTGATTCTGTTACCTCCGGTTATAGTTTGGGAGTCTCAAGCCTCTCCTAGGCGAGACATACCGGCTGTAGTGTCGGGAGGTCCCTTGAGCCAGTTGTGTTTGTGTGCATTTGGCTGTAATTTCTTTAGGTGTGTGCTCTTTGATCGTTAGTTTGGCCGTTAGGGGACGCTTTGATTTATTGACCTTTCAGAGGTATCGTGGTGCAAGGTCCAACTCTTCACCAGTCTTGTCGGTTGGCTGGTTTACCAGCCATCAAAGTTACACGTCGTGTTCAGAGGGGACGCTGGAAGGCCCTCTCTGATTCTTCTAATTCTTTTGAAATGTTGCACGCTGACATTACCGCTATTTTTGGCATGGGAGAAATCCCTACAACTCCTTCAGGTAGAGTCAAAGATTCCTTTGCTCCTCCTACTCCTAGAGAGGCATGGGGGGGTGATCCATTCATACCAGAGACTCAACCTCTTCTGTTTGGATCTACTCCACCCGAGGACGTCCCATTCGATCCTTCGAATCCACAGAATTTCCTATATGGGATGCAAATTTTGCATGTTAACACAGGTCCTACGACCACTACGAATGCTACTTCATTCTCTCATGGTATGCCTAGTTACAACATAGTTGATCCATCCACTATGTTTGGTATTCATGCTAGCACTAGTCATGGTGTTGGAAACACTGCAGCCACTGGGGGCAATACCCTCATTGGGGGTACCACATTTTCTACTCACACACATAATATGGGGACCGGCCATATCCCTCCTAACAATCCAAATTTTAGAGGAAGGCCTCCTCCTAGGACTACCCCTCTTGGTGGGAACACTGTTCATAATAAGGCTCACATTCCACAGTATAATACACATGCCTCTACATGTCAACCCAGGACCACTTTCGCTAATGTTAATAATTCTCCTAATACCGGGAGTGGATACATACCGTATACTTTTACGACTGCAACTGCTACTAGTAATGCTAATGTAGGAGGTGGGAATATACCTTATACTTATGGTCACAACACCACTGCTCCTGCTACTAGTAATGCTAATGTAGGGGGTGGGAATATCCCTTATACTTATGGTCACAACTCGACTGCTCCTGCTACTAGTAATTCTTATGCAGGGGGTGAGAACATACCTAACAATTATGGTCATTATAACACGGTTCCTGCTACAAGTAATACTTATATGCCCCATAATTATGGTGGTAACCCTTACTATAATACAGTCGGTGCTGGCCCTCATTACAACCCACCTCATTACGGTGCTCATAATACTTATATACCTACTTACGCTCACATGGGTCAGGTTGGAGGAGGTTATTAGCCTTATGGCCAGGATCACGGTTATGGTCCATCTTATCCTTCAGGTCCGTATAATCAACCTTTTATGGGAGCTTATAAGCAATATTTCCAACCACAGCTCCCGTTCCTTGCTCGATTGAATCTTCCAGATCTTTTGAAGCTCGCGAATGATCCGGTGTGTCACGATCCTAATTGGCCTCCATTCCCTACCAATCTCCCTTCGAACATTCCCAAGTTTGAGGGGAAGGGTGGTGAGGATCTAGGTGATCGCGTCATGACTTTTCACCTTTGGTGCTCATCAAACTCGTTAAATCACGATTCCGTTCGTTTGAGACTATTTCAATGCACCCTCACAGGGGCATCCATGAAGTGGTATGTCGAGTTGCCTGGGGGCATGTACAAGGTGTTTCAATGAGATAGCCTTGGTTTTCCTGGATCATTTCCAGATGCCGGTTGGCTACAATACTAGAACTGAACTCTTGTCTACCTTCCGCCAGAATAAGGCCACACACATATCTAATGACGTTCAAGAGTGGCGTCGACAAAAGAGGTTAGTGAAAGACAACATTCCTCTAGAGTTTCTGTTGGAATGGTTTCTCAAGTCTTTGCTTCCATAAATTTCTAAGGATGTTTCTATGTCCACATTATGACTGAGGAACAAGCTATACTTAAAGTCTAGCAGCTAGATTTACTCTATGCTCAGTCTGGCATTCTTTATGACATTATTCCTAACGCACCGCAATCACAACATGAGCCCAAGCTAGTTCTTGGACCACATGCCGATGGCATTGTTGGATCCAAGTACTCGACCCGTATATTTGGTTTCTAATCAAATGCAAAATTTGTCACTTAACCAATCTACTCCCGGACAGGTTCACACCTTGTCCACTTCCACCCCATCATCTGATGTACACGCTATGCAATCAACGAACCCATCAGGTAACCAGCAGCCTAGTGGTAAGAAGAAGGGGAGAACTGATCGCAAGGGTGGAAATAATGGGAACAATGGTATTAATCGTAATACTCCTCCAAAAGAGAAGGCCAACCTTCCTCGAGGCAGCGGAAATGCTGATGAGGACCGTAGACCTAGGCATAAAGTGAAACTCCCTTGCAAGCTTTGTGGGGAAGATCATATTACTCACTTGTGTCCATGGATTGAGGAAGCATCGAAGCATCTGGCACAGAGCCTAGCTGTGTTGAAAGATCCCCTTCCACATCATCAGAACATGGCTTCGAATGCTCCCTCTACTAGTTATAGGACTAATGAAACTACAACGTCTTCTTCCCATGCTGGTGGCTTTGGATGCGTGAATATCGTTAAATCAGAGGTTAGTGTTGCTACTCGCCAATGTGATTATGATGCACCACAATCAAATATGGGGAATGAGCCTCCTCCTCCTCCTGATACCTCTTTACATATCGAGAATCCCACTGCTATGTCACGGATACCAAAAGGTGTTCTCAAGTGCTCTATGCATAATCCCAATGCTCGAGCTGCCCAAAACTACTCTATTGTAGAAGATTTGGGTCAAACTCCATGTGCCATGTCATCTCTTGAGGTTTTACAGGTGTTTCCTTCTCAAAGCCATGCCATTTTGTGTGCTTTAGAGGTTCAAGATGGGGGAAGTCCTAACATTATCAAGTTTGATAATACTGACGTTCAACCTTGCTTACCTTACCATGTGGCTTTTCAAATCCATGTGGAGTGCCTACAGAATGTCGTCAAAAGAACGATGGTTGACGAAGGTGCTTCTATGTCAGTAATGTCTTTATCTTGATGGAAATCTCTTGGCTCTCCTCCCTTATCCAAGTCTATGACCATGCTCACTGCATTTGACGGTCGATCGTTTAAGCCAGAAGGTATTCTTCCTTCCCTTGTTGTCTGCTTGGGTGGGAAACCCATGCCTATTGAAGTCGAGGTGGTTGATGCACCCATCGACTACAACCTGCTCCTGGGTAGGAATTGGATTTACGCTATGAGAGCGGTCATGTCCTTTGTATTCAGAGTTATTTGATTTCCACACGAAGACAAGATTGTGATGATCAACCAACTAGATTTCGTTAGTCCTTATTCCACAGCATCCATGGGACATGTTGTCCCCTAAGTCAAAGATTCTCAATCAACAACTGGAAACATGGGTGTCGGATTGTACCCCTCATTGTTGGGATCTTTTGATTTCCCTGCACCCATTGCTTTTATTGGAAACATTTCCGATAATGAGCCTTCTCCATTGAATAATGTACCGTTTCGGACTTCGTATTTTAACGATCGATGGACCTTTCCATCCATGAGTTCCACGTTTGGATATATTGCGCATGTTGGAATGGCTATGCCACTGTCTGATGCCAAGCTTTCATATCAAGATATTCAACAAGCCACTGCAGAGACAGATCTTTCCTCTTCACGGACAGAGGAGGAAGATCCCATTATGCCGTCGGAATGGGCAGTTGTCTCATCTTATTCGCACAATTGTCTTGATGGTACTTTACCTTCAGATGAAGCTATTCTTGAGGCAATGTGTGGTAGTGAAAGGCCTTGTAAAGACATGCATCATCGCTCCCATTTTCTTCCCAACCTAGCTCTTATCAAGCAAGAATAGTTTAGGATGACTTTTGACGAGATGGTTGGTCACTTTGTGGCTCCTTGGGAATCGCATGCGATTTTTGCAGAGGGGAACATGGATAATATTTCCCCTACCATACCGATCAACATTTCTCGTACCCCCGAAAAGGTTGAGAACATTTACATCGGTGTTGATTTCTCTCCCGAAGAGGTTTGCATTTACACCGAATTGTTTAAGGAAATCCGGGAAGCATTTTCCTGGTCATATGAGGAGATGCCAGCAATAGACCCCAGCATTGTCAAACACAATATTAGAACATATCCCAATGCTAAACTGGTTCGAAAAAACCTTCTTACTGTGAACCCTAGACAGGAAACTGCAATCAAGGAAGAGGTGGAGAAACTGCTTAAGGATGGTTTCATCTACCCAGTTCCCCTTACTGAATGGGTGTCAAATCTCGTTCCTATTGATAAGAAGCAGGGAACTATTCGTGTATGCACTGATTTTAGAGATCTGAACCATGCATGTCCGAAAGACAATTTCCCCACCCCATTCATAGATCATATTTTGGATGCTTGTGCAGGAAGCAAAGTTCTTTCATTTATGGACGGCTTTTCAGGATATAATCAGATATAGATAAAACCCGAGGACCAACATAAGACTGCTTTTATTTTTCCTTGGGGTGCATTTGTGTACCGGAAGATGCCCTACGGCCTTAAAAACATCGGAGCCACGTTTCAACGTGCTATGACCTATGCCTTTCATGACCTTAAACATATAGTGGTGGCATACTTGGATGATATTGCTGGCCATTCTTGCAAGAGAGTGGACCACCCCAAGCACCTCCGTTTAATTCTCAAAAGATGCATACGCTACAAGATTTGGTTAAATGCCAATAAGTGCATCTTTGTTGTGAAAATGGGTCACCTTCTAGGTTTCATAGTTTCGAAAGAGGGTATCAGTGTCGATCCTCTTAAAGTTGAGGCAATACTTCGGTTTCCTTCTCTGCGCAATTTACTTCAACTTCAAAGCCTCGAAGGGAGAGCCACTTTTCTAGGTCACTTTGTAGTGAATTATGCTAATCTTACTAAAGGTTTCGCGCGCTTGTTGAAGAAAGACACAACGTTTATTTGGGATGAGCGAGCCCGACTGTCTTTCGATGCTCTTAAGAAAGATTTCGTATCGGCCCCTTTTCTTACTCCACCCGACTTTGTAAGAGATTTTATACTTTATGTGCTCGTGTCTCAAAAGACAATTGGCATGGTCTTAGTTCAGGTTGATGACGTGCTCGTGGAACATGTGATCTATTACCTTAGTCAAAATTTAGTAGACGCTGAGCTGAGATACATTGCAGAAGTTGGCACTTGCGACTGTTCATGCAATCCAACGGTTATGGCATTACATCATGCTTAGGAAAACCACAATCATACCACATATCAATCCATTTTAGTTCATGCTATCACGATGTCTTATAGGGGGTAAGTACAATAAATTGATTGTGATCCTTCAGGAGTTTGATCTCGATTTTGCTTCAGTGAAGTCAATGAAATCCTTGGTTTTTGCTGAGCTCATGTTGGACCTTCTGCGACTTGATGAGGATATTGTCCATGAATATTCCTTTATGGATGAGCACTTATTTCTTATCTCATCTGAGGACCCTTGGTATGGGGACATTATTGTATATCTTCAAACTTTGAAGTTTCCTTCGCACTATTCACAAGATGAACAACGGCGTGTGAAACACCATGCTAGAGATTATACCATCATCCGCGACACTTTGTATCATCGAGGAAAGGATTCTATCCTTCGTCGTTGTTTGACTCATGAAGAAGCGGAGTATGTTCTTAATGATTGCCATGCTGGGGCATGTGGTGGTTACTCATCCGCGCTTGCTACAGCCCAACGCATTATGCAAGCTGGTTACTTTTGGCCTTTGGTCTTCAAGGATTGTATGAACCCCATAAAGAGATGTCACCTTTGCTAGGTGTTTTCTCGGAATGTACATTCGCATCCAACGCCCATTCATCCAGTCATCATCATCGTCCCTTCACCAAGTGGGGGCTAGATTTCATTTATTGCAAACCAGCTTCAGCTGGGTGGCATCACCATATCATTGCGGCCGTTGATTATTTTTCCAAATAGGCTGAGGCCATGCCTACCGTAAAAGTAGATGGTCAGTACTAGTCCACCCAGATTCACAACTAGTTGTTTCTTAGTTGAATGGCCAGTACTATGTGAGGGATCCTACTTTACTAAGGAGATTCTTAAGGGTAAGACTCTTCGAACATCATTTTGTTTCCATTACATATATTTATGTTCCAAGAAGTTTTAATCATGTATCTGATGCATATGCTAACTATGTCCTAGATTGGAATTTGTCGCATTCATAATGAAGCACACAAATAAACATACATTCATACAATTGTACATACACATATAGTAGAACTGGAGAACCATAGTTTTTTTATAAATAACATTTCCAAAATGGTAGTTTCACAATACAAAACTGGAGCCCGTAGCTCTCAAAAATACACATATCGATACAAAAATATGGGACTCTGAGATGTATAAGCCCCACGAGGAGGTCTAGCTTCCTCGGAATGATGTGTCTAACAGTAATAGTGTACTGTGTTGGCTATCCACTACAGTAGTCGCACCTAGGGACTCGATAGTCCCACAACATGGCACTGCATGTCCTTTGGAAGCCACACTACCTCGATCATGGGTACCCTGTTGGTCATGCAGGACACGTTTACCCGCACGGTCTCTAATGTGCGCTCTGCTGCAGTGTCGACTACCTATCCACCCCTGCCTCGTTGATGATGTCTCAGGAAACCCTCGAGTCTTCGCGAACCAGTATCTGCGAGAAAACAATAGAATGTCAATATGTGATACTACCCCTAAAAATATTTGTGCATTTTCATATATAATAAAAAATCCCAAAAAATTTAATACACAAAAACATAAAAAGAGTAACATACCAATGTCTCCGTACACGGCTCCTGGAGGAAGTGGCATGTCATGATCACCACATAAGTCTATCCCTCCATAGGGGTAGTCGTCAATGGCTATGACCTGTCGGTACCACCAGTGAAAGAACTCATCTATGTATGGTGATTCCTATCGGCCACCACCCTGTCGTGTTAAGACCTCTACCCACCGAGTCAGGGCTGGGTCATGGAGAGTACGAGGAGGGACTTCAACCCTCGGACTGAGCCCCAGAACCCTCTCGAAGAAAAAGCTGCATAGAATACTATCGTATCCAAATTTTTTGCCTCCCCACGCTTGCACTCTGTTAACTGGGTCTTCATAGACCCGAGTAACATTGTGCACCATTCATATATCATGGGCCACATGTACTGTGAGGCGTAGAACATCACCAACCTTGAAGTTTGGTGTAGAGCTACCAAACCTATAATCTTGATGAGAGTGGACATTATAATATTCATGCTCAGACTGACTATGGATCCAATGGGTACCTGACTCCTCACCTTCTGAGTGTTGGGAAGACAGTACCTCTCTATGTAGTCAGGAATGGTGATCCCACCACCCAGAGTACGAGAATGAATACTTGCCACTTCCCCTCGACGAGACAATCTTGTAATGAATTATATGTCATCTACCATCAAGGAGAGTATTTGACCATCCAGGTTGAAATTTTGTGCGGCTATGTCTCAGTAGTTTATCAAGCAACGGAGCAATTGGTTTTGGGCCCTCAAACCACCAATGCTACAAAATTTGAAAATCCCACATTCTTGTGATGCTTGTTGTGCAGGAAAATCGTGATGGATGGCCTCATCCACAAGGTCATGATCCCTTTCCCTCCATTCTAGAACCATCCTGAAGGAAGAAACACCAACAGTTTAGTGTTTTGCATTTAAAAAACCAACTTCAAAGCCATACCCATGGGCTATTTAGCAAACAGAGGTGGGCACCCGTGGTCAATGCATGTGTTGACTGCAGGCAGCAGGCCCCACTCATGACCCATATACTTGTAGCCCGCGTACACTGCTGTGACCAAATAGGGCTTGGACAATAAAAATTTAGGACCACTGAAAATTGAAATAAAAACTACCAAATGAAAGATAAGGATGAGATAGCTAACCTACTCCAGACGGCTCGACGAACGGATGCCCGTAGCTCCTAGAATCAGCAATTGAAGTTTGGGGTGAAAACTAACCAAAAACTCCAAATTGGGTAAAAAGTTAAAATGAATTGTAAATTGTAATTTTTTATTTCTATTTATAGTTTTGGAAACCCACTTGTCTATAGTTTTCACCGATTTAAGCTATTTTGGACTAATGTGACGTCTTGGAGTAGCATTTTGAACAGATTTCTTCGACGAGAGTTGATTTTTTACCATTTCGTGCCTACGGCAGGTATATTTCACACCTGGCATATAAGTTAGATGTCATTATCAAATGCATTATGCATTTGACCTTTTGACCATTTTCATTAACCCTCGGTGCGACCTCGCTTCTTAACCGACACAGAGCTTTCACACTGTTATAGAAGTGTCGTTATTTGGCGGTAGGGCCTTTCCGAACATGGGTGCCCTAGTTAGAACCCGTTTTTCCTTAAGATCGCGAGTCCTTTGTAGTTATGCCATGACTTTGTGATAAAGACTCATACTCTACTTTGTCTTGTGTTGGCCTTCTCCCATAAGGACTCCCCCTATTTTCTATCAAGTTGTGATTTCATTGCATCATCCTACTTCCTGCTTAAGCCTTGTTTCGGCTCCCACTTACTCAATTATTAGCCTAGTGCCTGAGCACTTTCCTTGTCAAGCATTGCAGAGCTTCCATTTTCCCTTCACAATTTGATGACCTTTTGCCCCTGAGGGAACACCCCCCCCGAGTGTCCACATCCTGCACATGCTTCCTTGCATTGATCATAGGTATGTTCCACTGCTTGGGACTAGTCTACATGCTATTTGACACTCGTTCCCTCAATTGTTGTACTGTAAGAAATTTTATTCTTTTTCAAGCTTTCTGAATATGAAAAAGACCAAAAAAAAATCAAATATTCCAAAAAGCCGGACGAGAGAATATTTACTTCTTTTTATTCGAAGCTGTTTTGTCACCTTTGAATAGAGCATTCATTCCACTCAATACATTATGAGTCGGAACTATAGTAGGACCTTAGTGAAGATTTTCTGCACTCTACTGTTTGCTAGTTTATGTCAACATTTCGTGGTTTTCATTCCCAGTCGGTTTTGCATTGACTAGAAACTACTTATGAAATTTTCAGTAACAATTAAACACACAGTAAAAATGCACTAACAAGCTAAAAAACACATTTAACAATCACACCAAAAAATGATAGACTCAGAAATTTTTGGCCAAAATCAAGCCCTGGAAAAACCCCCACGAGGAAAACCAGTTAGAGAGAGAGAGAGAGTTTGTATTTCTTCAATAAAATATAGGACATCAATACAGTGAGAAATAAATCAACTTATCTCCACCATTAATTACACTTGAAGACTGCCTCGAACACCGTGCTGAAGCTGTCTTGAAAACTATGGAATCAATGTAGTGTCCCCTCTACCATACCAGCGTGATAGAGAGGATCACCGTGCTCAGTCCGGGCAATTAGCCCCAAAACGTTCGTATTAAAATCATTGATGCAAAGAACGGTATCTATGCATACTATGGAAAAACGACGGTAATCAAATCAATGCTGTTGATCTCTAACACATATTCAAGATTCTGTGACAGCCATGAAATAAAGATCTGTGCAGAATTATACAAGATCATATGGGAATGCATAATCATTTAAAAACACAGCAAAAGCAAATTCGTTTAATACATCCACATACCTTCATAACATTCATCAAATGATAATTGCCAATTTACACAAGAGAATACTTATCTCAATAAGGCAGTCCCAAGCAACTGGCTATGCAACTGCAACGTTCCACCCAACCATAGGCCAGTGTGCTCCTCAATCTCTCAGCACCACTGCCACCCCCCGAGCTGGGCATGATCTCTACAAGGAACCAGGGAACAGCAGACTCACACATAGCCAAGCATACACCAAAATGAGCCAAGCCAATCTACAATTGGGTTTATCAGGCTACTAGGAGATGGAAAGGAAGAGTTGCTAAGCTAGTGAGCTCCAGCACAGAGCCAGGGATAACCTTGCAAGATCTATCTAGCTTGGCACCCACAATACCTACACACCCAGCACAAGGAAGTATTCTTTTCACTGCTGTGCAGTCCCTCAAGCCATCCCTTCCCTATCTAGTGCTCTCAGGGTATGTATAGAAGAGTAACCAAAGCCCTCTTGATCTTTTTGAGAGGTTGTCTCCCCCACTAGGTTTATCAAGCCACTTCTATCCACTACCACTCCAACACTTCAGCTCACAGGCTCAAACCAAGAACAAGGATGCTCATAACAGCAGAACCCCACTTGCTAGGCATGAGGAAAACGTTTTCCACAGTGGAATGCATGAGATGGGGTTTCAACTAACCCAGAAAAACGTGGGAACCCACAAAAACGAAATGGGAAGTTGGTGGACAACCCAGGAAGCCAAATCCGTTTTTAGAAAAACATCTTTGGACATTCAGGGGCAAAAACGACCTCCCTACCGTCCTCAAAACGTGGCCCTCCCTCTCCCAACTGTTATATACTGCAAAAACGACTCCCAGGCATGGAAAAATGCAGTATTTGGATGAAAACCGTAAATGGAAAGACCCAGCTAACTCCAACTGCGTGAATCCATGAAGACTGCCCATTCCCCATGGCTTTGGGCACCATTTCGTGGGTGGTTTCTTGCCCCACAAGCAAAAACACGATTTTCCAAGTTGATGGCTTGCCCATGCACGATAATGGCTTGCCCATACTCTTTCATTCCCAAGGCATTAACTGCCTTAACCAATTTCTTGGAAAAAAATTAAATGATTGGGTACATGAGACAAAATGGGTAGTTGGTGGTTTATGGGTTTCCCCATTGACACATGGATTAATACCATTGGCTCAAGGTTTGAATAATTTCCCTCCCTTTTCCTTGTAGAGTCATGCCCCATCTCTTTTGTTGCATTGCATAGCCGGTTGTGGGTTTTTCCATTAAAATTCGTATTTACATGGTGTCTTATTTACATTGTGCCCATCTTGCACAAGAACCATGGGCATCTATTTTTAATTGCTGATACATGAAACGCTAAATCAATGGTGGGGCCTTGGCCTTGAGCTCCTCACCATGATTAAATTACAATATTTACATCATTTACGGTTTAATACAAAGGGGGTCAAAATGGGGACATTACAATCAACCACCTCGAAATCTGTGCAGAGATAAAGTACAGAAGTTCATACCCTCGATTTCTATGTTGTACTATATCTCGATTTTTGTGCCAAAATCTGTCTCAAAATCTGTGCCTAAAAACAGCCTCGTTATCAGTGCCAGTTCGTACCTCGATTTCTGTGCAGGAGGAACTGTACCATATAGTATGGTCTCGATTTCTGTGCAGTAGAATCTGTCTCAAAAACCGTGCCCAAAATCTCTCAGGATTTGTGCCTGTCTTGAAATCCATGCCCATAAATTTTCATGAAACCTGTGCCAGTAAACTGTTGAAGATAAACACCTCAGGATGTGAGCCAAGAAAAAAAAATTCTGCCTGTTAAGAATCCGTACAGTGCAATAAATGCCCAGCTAGAAGTCTTGGAAATCATGCCAACTAAATATTGCAATAAATGATCCTTGGGATTTGTGCCCTAGCTTCTTCTCCAGCTCTCTCTCTTTCTCACGCTTCACTTCAATCACAAAAGTTAGCTCAAATGCCTCCCTCAAGCCTTTTTGTCTAAACCCTAGGGTTGTTCTAATCCAACAGTGGAGATTAGATCTCATCCGATGGTTGAGATCAAATGAGAGTGAAAATACCTTTTATTTAAATCACTTAATTAAAATTCACTCACCCACTAAAGTTAAGTCAAAAGGTGACTTTAATGTTATAAAGTCTCATTAAGTGAATTAATGCTGAGGATCAAATTTTTCCCCCTTCTAAGTGACTTAGGCAAAAGTCACTAGGGGAACACTTCCCTAGGTACAAAACTAACACTCCCTCTTAGCAAGGAAGGTGTTCCACACCACTCCAAACTTATCTCTGAAGAAGACAAACTTCCCCCTCCCCAAAGACTTCATCAGGACATCTGCTACCTGCTCCTCGGTGGAGATATACTACAACTCAACTGCCCCTCTCTGGACATAGTCCCGAATGAAGTGGTACCTGATCTCAATATGCTTCGACCTTTCATGGAATACCGGATTCTTACAGAGCTAAATGCAACTCTGATTGTCGTAATAGATTACCGTAGGTCTCAGCTCCTGATCAAATAAATCTACCAATAACTTACGAAGCCACAATGCTTCACAAGTCACCTGACTGGCTGCCATATACTCAGCCTCAGCAGAACTCAATGCAATGGACTTTTGTTTCCTGCTGAACCACGACACTGCTGCCGAGCGCAAGTTGAAACAGCAACCGAAAGTGCTCTTTCGGTCCCTCACACAACCTACCCAGTCTGAATCTGTGAACCCAACCAAGTTGACTCCACCCGAACCCCTGTAGTCCAAACCATAATCCACTGTCCCTGCAATGTATCTCAAGATGTGATTTGCGATAGTCCAATGCACACTCCTAGGCTGCACCATGAATTGGCTAAGAGTGTTGATTGCAAAACACAAGTCTGGCCTGGTGTTGACCAGATACATCAACGATCCAATGAGTTGACAATATAGTGTGGGATCCACCAACTTACCCTCCGTGTTAAATTTTGAGCATTAATTCACAATACTTTAGGATCTTCACTGAGAGAATAACATATACAGTATATCAATGCATAACAATCACAATAAGCATGACAAGCATCACAAGAATCAAAAGCATGAGAGACAAGAGACACAGAGTTTCCATGGGGAAAATCCTAAGGTGAAAAACCCCACAACTTTCTCAGAGATAGAGAGAGCAATGGCTCAACCAAAGTACAACCAAAATACACTTGATATAGTCTCCTAGAAGCAGATGATCCTCCTCCTCACTAGTGCGCCACTTTCTGAGTGAGAGAGATATGACTTTCCGAATGATCTAAATAGAGATCTCCTAATCTCTATTTATACTAACATGTTTTCCCAGTGACCTTATGGGGCCAACTTGTCTAGCTAGGTACATCCACAATATAATATATATTTTAGGGCCGACCCCACACATGGTGGTCTAATAACCCATCGGCAAGTACACACACTTGTGACACTTGTCAATCCACATGACAACACTTCCTTATAGAGGAATAACACATCTGTAATAAGGGTACAATAAATATATATGAAATACATTCCGAAGTTACATATACATCAACACTCCCTCTTAACTAGGAAGGTATTTCTCGACACAGATCTGCTAGACAAGTCTTGTTCTCGGTATAATTGTCATTGATGCATCGTCGTCATCATCGTCACTGTTGCTGCTATCTCAACCAATCTCTGACTCTACTCGTCATAGGAAGTTCTACAGAGCCAGTCCTTTTTCATACCGGATGTAGGCCCACCACCTACAGGTCTTCATCATCACTGGCCATACTGTGGAAATCTCTGGACTTATTATGTGCATCACAAAACCTTAAAAGAGTCTCTTGACTAGCAAGAACCCTAAAGAGCATCTGAGGCCTAATTACGAGCAAAAGGCTCAACCTATCGGATCTCCAAGGGCACAAATTACATGTGGTCACCGCAAAACATCGAAAGAGAATCCCATGACTAATTACAAGCACAAGGCTCAACCTATCAGATCTCCCAAGGCACAAATTACATGTGGTCATGGGAAAACCTCGAAAGAGCATCCCAGGTGTTAGCACTTAGATTTTCCTTGGGCTGTATCAAGGAAACCCCGAGGTATCCTCAAACCAATCTTTAGACTGAAAGTTGGTCTCCTTCAGCCAGAGGGGGCTCTCTCAACAAATCTACCATCCAATGTCTCCATGACAGCAGTTTGACAATAAACTCAATGGCCAAATGTATAAACTAAATAAAAACTTAAGGATTTTTAATGAGGTGGTTAGACAAACAGGAAAGGGATACCATTGGGCAATGGAGTAGAGAAACAGAAAAATAATAGATCAGCAGCCAAACAAATGTTTCATACAAAGGAAAGATAGCTATTTTATCATAGTCAATAAGATTTTGCAGGTGACAAGGAAAGAAATAAAGACAGTCCACTAACAACGGGCATCAATTTTCAAATGAATCCACTGTTAATTTGGAGAAATAAATGGATACTCAGATGCGGATAAATCGAGGCATAGAACATGAATCTCAATCTATATGAACGTTCATCAAAGCATATAAGAAAATGAGATAATGAAAAGCATGACAAAGAAAGTAAACATGCACATGTAGAGAAAGGAAAAAGGTACAGACTGTAATTTTGAAACAACACATGAATCTTTGATACAAAATCTGCTCAGTTCTGAGATCTTTATTAATTTCTGGAAACAACTTTGAAAACCCAGAACGGGCTCCTTCCTACTGAAAATCCACCTTTACATGTTTTTTACATATCAATATATAGAAAGATGGCCTATACCTAATCTTGAATTCAAAACCTAACTGAAACTTTAAAAATAGAAACAGTTACAACTTTTTTATTTTATTTTATTTCAGGAAGTAAATTTGCTGAAAATTAGACTTCAAATCCCTAGCTGTATATCTTAGATGGAGATAGCTGTGTACATTTTGAGAGAGGTTTTTGTAATTGGGCATGTGCTGAAGAAAAGACTCTTTCAGTTTCTGAAAATTCATCTTCATTTGGAAGAAACAGCTCTTTGAAGTTAATGACTAAAACGGTAAACTGAAATTCTGGAAAATTGCCCCCTAAAGATGACTTCGATTCTCTTAACCCATAACACCTGTGCAAATTTTGAGAGAGGTTATTGGATAATGTCTTGTGCTGAATAAAAACCTCTCTTGGTTTCCACAAATGCCTCCATTTCTGGTGGAAACAGCTGCTAGAAAATGGTGACTAAAACAATCATTTCCTGAAATAAATGAAATTTCATAAACAATTTTCCTGTGAAAACAATCCACTGGTTTTTTCCCCATGGTTTTGATTTCTCCCCGTGGTTTTGGATTTTCAAATCTTGGAAAATATTTTCATCTTAAATATTTTCATTCCTATTTTTCTGTGATTTCTTTCCAAATAAATTACCTAAAAATCCAATTTTATAGCATATGTTTTAAACTTTTGGGTAATGTATTATTTTTTCTCCGCAACCATTAGGTAGGTAGTGGTTTACCTTACCACTTCTCCGACTAGCAGAATAATATGCTAGTGACACGTGGTAAAAGTAAAAACCACGGTAAATATTCTGCACCACCCTCATCATTTTAACCCCGAGCTAGTTGAGTGAGCGGAATGAATGGTAGCCACTTATCCAAACTTTGTCTTTTTCAAAGTTTTAATTTGACATTTTTTGAGATTCATGCCAAGACTTTGGTGATTGGGTTTGAATATTAATATAAAATATTTATATTAATAACTATGAACTTTTAAATTTTTAAACAAAGATTTGGGCATTTTGGAGATCCACCATCTTTTATCCATTCCACCATTTTAGAGCTTCACTAACTATTTTAGAGATTCACCAGTGCTTTATCTGCATAATTTACCATATTGGCCAAATTTAGAAGCCCTGTCAATTCATTTATATGCTCTGCTAAATATAGAATTTTTCCACTAGCTCCTGGTCACAGCCTTTGATCTTTTTTTGCCTTGATCGTGACCATTGATTACTTTATATGCTATTACAAGACGCCAATGAAGCCAATCCATTAAATGCTCAAAGAATCTAACTCTTTCACTATGTCTAAAATAAGCCACTGACAGAAAATATGATAGCACCGATGACCAATAATCTTCTTTATTCTCATAGTAAAAATTTTGCTGCAAATTTAAACCGAGAAAATCTTCCATATACTCAACTATAGGATCAAAAAAGACAAATGGTGTTTGATGTCCTTTGAAATTTCCTACAATCTGATGAGAGAATTGAAATGTTATTTCTTCTTCAACATATTCTTCCAGCAATGAACGATTAACCTCATACTCAATATTAAAACATTCTTCTTCTTTGACAATTAAAGGTCGTTGAGAATGATCCTCAAAAGATAAATTTTGATAATGAACATCCTGGGATTGAATTTGACCTTCTAAGACTTCAAGATCATTAGACATGACAGCTCTATGTTCTTGATGAAAGAAACTAGTGTCTAATAGCTGATTTTCTTGTGGAGAATTATTATCACAAATGGGTTCCTTCAAAAGATCGTCGTGACTAATTTCATCCCAACTGTCATTACTTAAATTCAAAGCTTCATGCTCAAAAATGGAAAAAGTTTCACTAACATATCCCGGACTATGTGAAGACCACAAATCTGTAGAAGCAGGGGTTGTAACATGATTCTGTAGGAGCTGATCTATTTCTTCTTTCGTTAAAAGAGGAGGTGGTCTGTGCATTTCCTGAATCAAAAAACTATTGTTTTCTTCTTCTTCTGTAGATTGATCATGATGCTGGATGTATTCTTCATTTATCTCATCTACAATAAGCTTTTCTCGATCGTCAAAGCCATGGACTTGTGAAGAGAAATGATAGAGTGTTTCAGATAGGTCTTCATCATTCATATTTTCTAGATCTTCATCAATACTTTTAAGGTATTGTATAAAACCCTCAAACTGATCACAAAAATTTTCCACTAAAGACAAAGCTGGAAAATCTACTGTATAATGCTCATAAAATGCTATGTGAAAATCTTTTAAAGAAAACAAGCTGCAAAGTCTTAAACTTTCATACCAATCCCTTGCTTTTCCTTCTAAAGAAGCCATGAACATCTTCATAAGACAGTCCTCATGAAACCTAATCTTCATCTTGTGTACATGTACATGAAATTTGATTAAATGTAAAGCAACATTATCATTGTTTTCATCTCTGAATTTGGGCAAGTAGGTTTGCCAATCTATTTTGGGAATTTGATTCGGAAAACCAGGAATATGAGACCTGTTCATAGGAGCATACCTTCTTAACAATGAGGCCATTATGAAATACTGGAGATGCAAATTCTGATTTGAAAATCGAAGAGACCATCCTGTGAAACAATGCAACACTGGATTTCTTTAATGTGGAGTTGCCATGAAATTTCTAAAAACTGGATTCTTTGAAGATGGAGTCGCTAGGTGAAAGATGCATAGCCTGCTTGATATCTGACCATTGTTCACCATCAACAATCAAATCTGCAACTTTGTCGTTCATAACCAAGGAAAATGAAACCTTCGATCCCCGACAACGGCGCCAGAATGTTAGCACTCAGATTTTCCTTGGGCTGTATCAAGGAAACCCCGAGGTAACCTCAAACCAATCTTTAGAATGAAAGTTGGCCTCCTTCAGCCAGAGAGGGCTCTATCAACAAATCTACCATCCAATGTCACCACGATAGCAATTTGACAATAAACTCAATGGCCAAATGTATAAAATAAATAAAAACTTAAGGATTTTTAATGAGGTGGTTAGACAAACAGAAAAGGGATACCATTGGGCAATGGAGTCGAGAAACAGAAAAATAATAGATCAACAGCCAAACAAATTTTTCATACAAAGGAAAGATAGATATTTTATCACAGTCAATAAGATTTTGCAGGTGACAAGGAAAGAAATAAAGACAGTCCACTAACAACGGGCATCAATTTTCAAATGAATCCACTGTTAATTTTGGAGAAATAAATGGATACACAGATGCGGATAAATCGAGGCATAGAACATGAATCTCAATCTATATGAACGTTCATCTAAGCATAGAAGAAAATAACATAATGAAAAGCATGACAAAGAAAGTAAACATGCACATGTAGAGAAAGGGAAAAGGTACAGACTGTAATTTTGAAACAACACATGAATCTTTGATAAGAAATCTGCTCAGTTTTGAGATCTTTATTAATTTCTGGAAACAACTTTGAAAACCCAGAACGAGCTCCTTCCTACTGAAAATCCACCTTGACATGTTTTTTACATATCAATATATAGAACGATGGCCTATACCTAATCTTGAATTAAAAACCTAACTGAAACTCTAAAAATAGAAACAGTTACAACTTTTTATTTTTATTTCAGGAAGTAAATTAGCTGAAAATTAGGCTTCAAATCCCTAGCTGTATATCTCAAATGGAGATATTTGTGTACATTTTGAGAGAGGTTTTTGTAATTGGGCATGTGCTGAAGAAAATCCTCTTTCAGTTTCTGAAAATTCGTTTTCATTTGGAAGAAACAGCTCTTTGAAGTTAATGACTAAAACGGTAAACTAAAATTCTGGAAAATTCCCCCTAAAGATGACTTCGATTCTCTTAACCCATAACATCTGTACAAATTCTGAGAGAGGTTATTGGATAATGTCTTGTGATGAATAAAAACCTCTCTCGGTTTCCTCAAATGCCTCCAGGTTTGGTGGAAACAGTTGCTAGAAAATGGTTCCTAAAACAATCATTTCCTGAAATAAATGAAATTTCATAAACAATTTTCCTGTGAAAACAATCCACTGGTTTTTTCCCCATGGTTTTGATTGCTCCCCGTGGTTTTGGATTTTCAAATCTTGGAAAATATTTTCATCTTAAATATTTTCATTCCTATTTTTACGTGATTTCTTTCCAAATAAATTACCCAAAAATCCAATTGTATAACATATGTTTTAAACTTTTGGGCAATGTATTATTTTCTCTCCGCAACGATTAGGTAGTGGTTTACCTTACCACTTCTCCGACTAGCGGAATAATATGCTAGTGACACGTGGTAAAAGTGAAAACCACGGTAAATATTTTGCACCACCCTCATCATTTTAACCCTGAGCTAGTTGAGTGAGCGGAATGAATGGTAGCCACTTATCCAAACTTTGTCTTTTTCAAAGTTTTAATTTGACATTTTTTGAGATTCATGCCAAGACTTTGGTGATTGGGTTTGAATATTAATATAAAATATTTATATTAATAACTATGAACTTTTAAATTTTTAAACAAAGATTTGGGCATTTTGGAGATCCGTCATCTTTTAGCCATTCCACCATTTTAGAGCTTCACTAACTATTTAAGAGATTCACCAGTGCTTTATCCGCCTAATTTACCATATTGGCCAAATTTAGAAGCCTTGTCAATTCATTTATATGCTCTGCTAAATATAGAATTTTTCCACTAGCTCCTGGTCACAGCCTTTGATCTTTTTCTTCCTTGATCGTGACTGTTGATTACTTTATATGCTATTACAAGGTACTTTATTTAATTCTTTAGCTCTTCTTTGGCGTGGCTAATGGTCATATGGATAAAAAAAATTTTGGGACTTGGTGTCTTCCTCACCGAACTTAGGAGATATTACAACCAATTTTTTGGATTGGCAATCTTTCATTCACATTGGAAAAATACTGTGCTAACACCAGGACTAATTACGATCACACGGCTCAACCTATCGGATCTCCCAGGGCACAAATTACATGCCATAGGACAAAACCTCGAAAGAGCATCTGCCAGATATCCCAGGGCAGAAATTACATGCCATAGGAAAAATCTTGAAGACTATCTATAGATCTCCCAGGGCACAAATTATATGTCCTCCCAAGCAAAACCTCGAAAGAGCATTTGCCAGATATCCCAGGGTACAAATTACATTCCGTAGGAAAAACCTCGAAAGACTATTTGCAAATCTCCCAGGGCACAAATTACATGCTTATCTGCACAACCTATTCCATGGCCACAGAGTATCAACCTGATACTCACCATACATCATCCTGATGTACACATGATCATCCTGATCATCATCATTGCAACATCTTGCTACATGTCATCTGGAGCAACATCCTGAAGCTCGTCATCCATGATCATCTTGATCATACAATGCATCTACCTGATGCATACCAAGTATCTACCTAATACATATCATCATACATGATCCACCTGATACAAATATAAATACATGATACATATCAACATACATGATCTACCTGATCATACAATGTATCCACCTAATACATATACAGATACATGGTCCAAGCATCCAACATGATGCTTATACAAAATACATACACATGATCCAACCGATCATATCCAGCATCCAAGATGATGCATACATACATATAAATGATCCAACTGATCATATCCAACATCCAACATGATACATACATATAACAATGATCCAACTGATCATACAAAGCAAAAACCAGAACATCATCCTAATTCTCATCATCCAGCGCTTACATCCACAGCCATGTGAAGGATCCTCCTTCCAACATGCTTGGAATGGCTTCAACAAATGTGTCCATCACTTCTTCCTCGAAGTGTCATCAATCCAAAGAATACCAAGCCTCTCTCTGAAGTACTCGAACTTCACCCTGGCTAGTGGCTTCGTCAGCACATCTGCAATCTACTTGTCCATCGCAACATACAGGAGCTTCACAGCTCCTCTCTGCACCATATCCTTGATATAGTGATATTTGATCTCTATGTGTTTCGACCTGTCATGAAACACTGGGTTCTCGGACAGCTTCACACAACTCTGGTTATCACAAACGATACCAGTAGCATCCAGCGGGAGATCAATGTTAGGAACCCATGTCTTTACTTTGTTAGTATGTTGTTGTTGGATGCATATGCTTTGTAAGTCGTCCTATAGTATTTGTTTATCAATAGTTTATGTTATTGTTGTTGGCACATATGCTTTGTAAGTCGCCCGTAGTATTGTTGATCCATAGTTTGTAACGGCCCATGGTTTTGACCCATGGTATTGGCACCTAGAATTAGTATATAAGTGTGTGTTGAGACCTATGAAGGCACCGTGAAGTTAATTGTATTGAGCTTGCTCAAAGGAGGTTACCCCCTCGAAGTGGCCTGTGATCAATATAAAAGTGATTCTGAGTTCTGTCATTTCTGTTATTTCGCATATTCTTGTTAATTAATTGTTGCAGGTGCATCACATCTAGTATCAGAGCACTTTCTTGGGCTCGCTGGGTGAAATTTCTGCCAAATTTTTTTCGCATCTGTTGCAGGTTCGGATTTGGGAATAATCCCTATCTGCTTAACTGTGGAAAGTACTTGGGCATAAGCCCTAAAACTCATTGTGAGCAGTACCACAGGAACCCCAAAGTAGCTGGCCCATTGAGAGGACCTGCCAGCGAAAAGGGCAACGACCCCTACCTGATTGACTAGTTCCCACCCATGAGGTAAACCAAGAGGTGTCGTTTGTGGCAAAGCGGTTATCAGTTTTACCTGAGCCGTGGAGTGAGGGGTACTGCCCCAATACGCAAGCCGTCAGACAACATTGGTGGCCGAGTGAAACCCCTGAACTGTTAGGAAGCCGCACATACCTGGGGTCCATATCTACTTTCAGCTAAACTATTGTCGATCACTGCTGCGCCGTTTCAGATCCATTTTGCAAGCCGTTCCAGATTCAGCCATTTTCAATCCATTCGGTGATGTTCCAGACCCTTTCGAGCCGTAGCCGCTCCAGTCTGAAAAAAAAAAAAAGGCCCGAAATCCCACATTTGTCTATTTTTAGGGTTTGCCATAACTTCCTCAGATTTCACCCAATCACCTTCAAATTTTACCACAGAGTTCGTTTCTGAATTCTGCTTCTTTGTTCCCCTCTGCCAAATTTTCCCGTTCTTTCACAGTGTCCAAAACCTAGTCACCCTTCTGATTTTTTCCCAAGTCTAGATTTTCCTTTACTGAAGTAGTTTCTGTTTTTGTTTTCCTACCCAGTCAACCGAAAAAAAAAAAAAAAATTCCTGGTTATGGTTGTCACCCATGCAGGAGCAAAAACCATGGAGGATGCACTTGCAGCCATCCAAGCCAAACTCCAGGATCTAGATGAAAAATTTCTCGGTCTCCATTTTAAACATTCAGCTATGAACAACAAACAGTAGTCCAAGTCTTCAGCAGACCATGGGTTCTCTTCTTCCAGTAATTTCTGTGGTCCGAAGCTTGATTTTCCTCGCTTCAATGGTACTGATCCAACTGGATGGATCTATCGTGCAGAACAGTATTTCAGTCTGCATAATACTTTTGATGTCAACAAAGTTTCGTTGGCATCCTTTCATTTGGAACAGGAAGCTCTTCAATGGTACCATTGGTACATCAAGGCTCATCTAGAGCCCAAATGGCCAGACTTTTGCCAGCTCCTTTTGCAACGATTTGGTCCTAGTGCTTTTGATGACTTCACAGGAGCCCTCACTAAACTTCACCAAACTGGCACTGTGAGAGAGTATCAAACCGAATTTGAGAATCTAGCCAACCACACCGAAGGATTGTCTGATGACTTTTACCGGAGTTGTTTTATCAGTGGTCTAAAGGATTCCATCCACTCTGAGGTCAAAATGTTCTGTCCCAACACACTAATGGAAGCACTAGGGTTGGCTAAGTTGGCAGAAGAAAAAATTGCAACCCAACAACGCTCCAAGCCCACTTTTGTTCCCTTCCGAAATATGGGTTCTCAGTGACCATCTAAACCGCAAGCTCCTCGACCGACTCCTATCAAGCATTTGTCTGAAACAGAGATGCAAGCACGTAGAGAAAAGGGGCTTTGCTATAATTGTGATGAGAAATTCACTTGGGGACATAGATGTGTTCAGTAAAAGCTCTATCTCTTGGATGTGGAGTCTCCGCCTGACTCTGAAATTGGTGACGAAGATCCAGAAACACTGGATGCTCCAGTCGACATTCAGGAACTTCCTATTGACCCTCCGTCTCAGGATGACCAGCCAGAGATATCTCTCCATGCTTTAGCTGGAATCACCACCCCCCAAACAATGCGGGTCAGGGGTTACTTCAAGAAGCTTCCTCTTACAATACTCATTGATTCTGGTAGCACTCATAATTTCATTGACCCTCGGATCGCCAAACAAGCTGATTGTTTTATCCATCCTTGCTCCAACTTTGAAGTCATGGTTTCCAATGGGGGCACCTTACCTTGCAAAGGGAAGTGTCGAAATGTGTGTATCTCTATGGGAGATTTGTGACATCTCCAAATTTTTTTTTTTTTTTGTTTCCTGTTATTTTTTTTTTCTAATTACTGTAAGAGACCATAATTAGCTCTATGTTAACAAACCCTTAAACTAAAATTAAACCTCTGTAAGCTAAACATACTTAACTCCTTACACCTGTATTCTTCCTACTAGTTAAATGAGGAGTATTTATGGTTGTCGTGCCGCTTACTTAGCTGTAGCTAACAACACTCTATACTTGATTTTTGCAGGTACACCTACACCATCGAAATTTCTTCATGATGCAGAAATGAATTACTAATGCACTGTGACTCCACATACATGTTTGCCTACAACATGAGTGGGCCTTCAATTTAATGGTTTCCTTCATAATGTAGGTGCAGGTTGTGAGATTCATAACATTCCACCTTGGTGTATATATATATATTCCTCCATGATTTTTGTTGTAGAACTCGTGGTACCTTGACAATTGTGACGGTGGAATGTTCGGCAGACCTTCCCTTGAATTATGACATGCATCGACCAACTTAGTTATATGTGTTATCGGCCGCGGAAGGAATATTATGTCTTGGCCATGAAAGATCCCACTTAAGCTAAAGGATTATCCTTCGAGTGTAAAACCAATGTTATGAGATCATACTACACTTTATCCACAAGTGATAACTATATACTAAGGCTATCTATTGTAAGGTCGCCTTCCAAAGTTCTATCTCAGAATTAAGATTGAACATCTTTCAACGTTGGGTTCTGACATTTCTAACCGTGGTACCTCAAATTTTAAATCGGTCCTCCCAACCACATTCCTCCCAACCATAGATTAGATACAAATGCCAAGTCTGTCCGTAATCACCCCCGAGCCAGATGCATGCACGAAAAGTGTGGACAGTTAACCCTGAAACTCAGTAACAATTCCGGAATCCCTTGCCTAACACAGAGTGCTCACGCAGCAAGTATAATCCTCCCCGGCATACTAAACAGCGTCCTGCCTACCACATATGCCCTTCCTTTATAGTTTTGCCTAGGTCTTACCATTAGCAGCCAATTCCTCATGGAATTTTCGCAGCTAAGTAAATCCCTGATTTTCAGGGTGTGTCTAGTGTCTTAAATACACTTCTGACACCTGTTCTGGTTTCCCCAAGGTTAACTCTCACTTGTCCCCCACTTTTCCATGCATGATCTCCTCATTTAACTTGGCTGTTCCTGTTCATCCTTTTATTATTAAAACAATAATTAAAATTCAGAGTTGTTTCTTACAACAGTCCTCCTAGGACTTATTCGGTAGATTTTTCATCTAGCCCCTTATTGAAATAAATTTCACAATGATAACAAAAACAAAAACATAATGTCTTATTGTTATTTGGGGGACGTCACAAGATTATACCTTGCGCTCTGACATGTTTGCCTTGCCCTTAGGTGGATGTGATGTGGTTTTGGGCACTCAATGGCTACGCACACTTGGCCCTATCTTATGGGATTTTGCTGAACTTTGGATGCAGTTTTCCCTCAATGGACACAAACACACATTGACAGGATTACAACCAGGTTCTCTCAGCATCATCAGTTCACATCGCATGGAAAAACTCCTCAAGAAGAATTCACATGGTGTCATCTCTCAGATCCATTCCATTCGGATGCAACCATCAGTGGTCTCCACTACTCCCTTGGATCTACAACAAATTCTGGATTGATATATAGGTGTCTTTGCTGAACCAATGGAATTGCCACCTTCAAGGCTAGAAGACCATCGTATTCAGCTCCTTCCTGACAGCGTTCCTCCCAACATCAACCCCTATCGCTACCCATTTCACCAAAAAACGGAGATTGAAATGCTCGTTCGGGACTTATTGAAGCAAGGTATTATTCGCCCAAGCACTAGTTCCTTTTCTTCTCCAGTTATTCTTGTCCGCAAAAAAGATGGGTCATGGCACCTCTGCATTGACTTCCGAGCACTTAATCACCTCACCATCAAGGATAAGTTTCCAATTCCTGTTGTTGATGAGCTTCTTGATGAGCTTCATGGGGCTCACTTTTTCTCCAAGTTGGATCTTCGTTCTAGGTATCATCAAATTCCGGTTCATGAGGATGATATCCCTAAAACAGCTTTCCGCACACATGATGGCCATTATGAGTTTTTGGTCATGCCTTTTGGCCTCACTAATGCTCCTTCCACATTCTAGGCCTTAATGAATAAAATATTTCGACCCTACTTGCGGAAATTCATTATGGTATTCTTTGATGATATCCTCATCTACAGTAAAACATGGGATGAACATCTCCAGCATTTGGATCTTGTCATGCAACTTTTCTCTAACCATCATCTCCATGCCAAGTAGTCTAAATATGTTTTTGGACAGAAGGAAGTTGAGTATCTCGGGCACATTATCTCAGCACAAGGGGTTCCCGTGGATCCTGCCAAAATCGATGCCATGAACAATTGGCTGCATCCTCAGACACTCAAGAGCCTTCGTGGTTTTTTGGGGTTGACTGGCTACTACCACAAGTTTGTCAAGGATTATGGGAAGATTGCAGCTCCATTAACTGCTCTATTGAAAAAGGATGCCTTCACATGGACACCTGCTGCTCAGTGTGCATTTGACAAACTAAAACAAGCTATGTGTACTACACCTGTGCTAGCTATGCCCGATTTTTCCAAGCCCTTCACTATTGAGAGTGATGCTTGCGGCAATGTACTTAGTGCTGTTCTCCTTCAAGATGAACACCCCATTGCGTTCACCAGCAAAGCCCTTTCGGGTAAGAATCTAGCTGCCTCTACCTATGAGAAGGAAATGATGGCTATTTTGCATGCAGTACAGAAGTGGTGCCCATACCTATTAGGGAATCATTTCTGCATCAAGACTGATCACCAGAGTTTGAAATATTTCTTGGACCAGCATGTCTCCTCCCCGGCACAACAGAAATGGGTTAGCAAACTCATGGGTTATGACTATGAGATCACCTACAGGAACGGTAAAGACAATATTGTGGCAGATGCTTTTTCTCGGACATTGGAGGCCCAAGGTTCTCTTTCAGCTATTTCTATGCCTGTTCCAAATTGGTTGCAATCTGTTCAACAGGGTTATGTCAATGACTCATCCTTATCTCAAATCATCCAATGCTTGACCAAAAACCCTTCTGCTGTACCACATTACTCTTGGGATGGTGCTTCTCTGCGATACAAGGGTCATCTGGTGCTTCCCCAGAGCATAGATCTTCAACATGCTATCTTCTATGAACTCCATGCTTCTCCATCGGCAGGGCACTCTGGGTTCCTCAAAACGTATGAACGAGCACGGCGTAACTTCTTTTGGTAGGGCATGAAAAGGACAATTCAACAGATGGTGGCCGAATGTGATACCTGCCAGCGCAATAAGGGTGAAACAACACTTCTTCCAAGATTACTTGAACCCTTTCCCATACCTACATGAATTTGGATAGATATTTCTATGGATTTCATTGAAGGGCTCCCTAAATCTGGCGGGAAGACAGTGATTCTCGTTGTAGTTGATCACCTCTCCAAATATAGTCATTTTTGTGCTCTCAGCCATCCCTATACAGCCTCCTCCTTCGCTCAAATTTTTCTGGACCAGATCTTTCGTCTTCATGGCATCCCTTCTTCCATTGTCTCGGATCATGATGCGACTTTCACCAGTCAGTTTTGGACAAAACTATTTCACCACACTGGCACCAAACTGAAGATGAGTTCAGGGTATCACCCACAAACAGATGGTCAGACTGAAATTGTCAATAAATGCTTGGAAACTTATCTTCATTGCTTCACCTTGGAACAACAACATCAGTGGGAAAAATGGCTCCCTCTCGCTGAATGGTGGTACAATAGCTCTTACCACGCTGCTTCTAAAATGACTCCATATGAAGCAGTCTATGGTCAGGCACCTCCAACTCTTCTTCCATACACCCCCACTAGTTCACTAGTTCAGGAAGTTGACACGGTCCTTCGAAACCGTGATCAGATTCTTTGCATTTTGCGGGACAATCTTCACATGGCAAGAAATCGCATGAAGCAACAAGCTGATCAGCACCGTTCTGAGCGCACTTTTCAAGTCGGTGATATGGTTTTTCTTCGTCTCCAGTCGTACAAACAATCATCCTTGAAAGTCAAAGGGAATCATAAGCTCACTCCAAAGTTCTATGGGCCATATCGGATTCTTCAGAAGATTGGGTCCGTTGCTTATAAATTGGAACTTCCTCCTTCTTCCCACATTCATCCAGTCTTTCATGTATCTTGTCTGAAGAAAGTTCTTGGCACCAACATCAGTGGACAAACGATTTTACCCGAACTGGATAATGAAGGATACATCCTTTTGGAGCCAAAGGCCATCCTTAATCGGCGCATGCATCAGCTTCACTCTCGCTCTATCACAGAGGTCTTAATTCAGTGGCACGGCATGAAACCAAAGGATGCTACATGGGAACCACTCCTTCAGATTCAACAACAATTTCCACATCTAAAGCTTTGAGGACAAAGCTTTTTTTAAGGGGGAGGGGATGTTAGGAACCCATGTCTTTACTTTGTTAGTATGTTGTTGTTGGACGCATATGCTTTGTAAGTCGTCCCGTAGTATTTGTTGATCAATAGTTTATGTTATTGTTGTTGGTGCATATGCTTTGTAAGTCGCCCGTAGTATTGTTGATCCATAGTTTGTAACGGCCCATGGTTTTGACCCATAGTATTGGTGCCTAGAATTAGTATATAAGTGTGTGTTGAGACCTATGAAGGCACCGTGAAGTTAATTGTATTGAGCTTGCTCAAAGGAGGTTGCCCCCTCAAAGTGGCCTGTGATCAATATAAAAGTGATTCTGAGTTCTGTCATTTCTACTATTTCGCATATTCTTGTTGATTAATTGTTGCAGGTGCATCACAATCAAATAACTCAGACAGTAGCTTCCATAGCCATACTGCCTCACAACTAGCTGAACAGGCTGCAACATACTCTGCCTCAGCTGTACTCAGTGCTACGCAAGACTGCTTCCTACTAAACCAAGAGATCACACCTAATCCCATACTGAAGCAACACCCAGATGTGCTCTTCCTATTTGCAGCACTGCCAGCCCAATCTGAATCAACATAACCCTGCAGGTTAAACTTTTGATTTGCTTCATACTTGAGCCCATAATCCATTGTACCCTTCAGGTACCTCAAAACATGCTTTACAGCAACCAGGTGAACACTCCTCGGATTTGTTAGGAACTGGCTCAATGTGTTCACCGCAAAGCAAATATCTGGTCTCGTGTTCGTCAGGTACATCAAGGACCCAATCATCTGATGATACATAGAGACATCAATCGGCTCACATGAAGCATCACATAGAAGCTTTAGATTAGATGCCATAAGTGTGGCCATGGCCTTGCAATCCATCATCCTGAATCTCTTCAGGATATCTACTGTGTACTTCCATTGACCAAGGAGGATCCCACCTGCACTCTGCCACACCTCCATACCTAGGAAATAATGCATCATTCCCAAATCTTTCATATCGAACTCGGCAATAAGATTTCTCTTAGTATCTACAATCAATCTGTCATCTCCTGTTACAAATAAGTCATCCACATACAGGAGTAGAATCACAGGATTCCCTTCGTTAACCTGGTAATAAAGGTTGGAATCCACTTTACTCTTGGTAAAGCCCAAACTAGATAGGAAACTGTCCATCCTACCATACCAAGTTCTAGGAGCTTGTTTCAAGCCATACAAGGCTTTCTTCAATCTGCACACATATGACTCCCTGTCATGTATTTCGAAACTGAGTGGCTGCTCCACATATACTTCCTCTTCAACTACACCATTCAAGAAAGAATTCCTGACATCCATATGGTTTATTTTCCATTTCATCATTGCAGCCAGGGAAAGTACTGTTCTGATGGAAGTATACTTGGCTACCAGTGCAAAATTTTCTTCATAATCTATTCCCTCTTTCTGAGAGAAGCCACGAACTACGAATCTTGCTTTGTATTTCTCTACACTGCCATCTGCAGCACGCTTGATTTTGTAGATCCATTTAGAAGTCACAACAGACTTCTCCTTAGGTCTTGGTACAACATCCCAAACATCATTCTTCATTATTGATTGGTATTCCTCAACCATGGCATCCTTCCATTATTTCTTTTCCGCTACTTCTTCATAACTAGAAGGCTCTTTGTTCATAATGTCACAGAGTAAAGCAACATAGCTGGTATGTGATCTGGTTCTCTTCTTTTCTCTGTGTTCTTCTTCTGGAATGCCAAATATTTCTGCATCTTGAATGAGCTCTCTAGCCCATGCAGGTTTCCTCTTGTGAGAGTTATCCTCACGGGGTGGATCTACAGTTTCTTGCGGATCTTCAAACTCATGAACAACTTCTGGAACTTCTTTAGTCATGGTGGTGTCTTGAAATCTAGTTTCCTTAGGTTCTTCATAAACTTCGATAGGTGCCTTCCTTGATTTGATGAATGCTGAGTTTTCATCAAATGTTACATCCCTATTGACATCAATCTTCTTGAACCCTGGAAAGTATATTCTGTAAGCCTTCGAGCTTTCACTGTAAACCACAAAGATACCCTTCTTTCCTGAAGGATCTAGTTTAGTCCTCTTTTTCTTTGGGGCATGAGTGTATACTGGTCAACCAAATATTCTGAGATGGCTGACTTCAGGTTTCTTACCAGAAAAGACCTCTTCTGGTGTCCTATTGTCCAATATCTTGTGGGGTGTTCTGTTCTGCACATATACAGCTGTTCTAGCTGCTTCTGCCCATAAATGCATAGGTATATCCTGGTCATGCAGCATTGCCCTTGCTGCTTCCATGATTGTTTTCTTCTTCCTTTCTACAACTCCATTCTGTTGAGGATTATAAGGAGAAGTCAACTCCCTCTTAATCCCTGAATCACTACAAAGCTTCTTGAAGTCACCTGAGGTGAATTCTCCACCATTGTCGTATCTGAATGTTTTGATCTTCTTGTCAGTTTGATTCTCCATCAAGGTTTTGAATTCCTTGAATTTATCAAACACCTCATCTTTGTTCTTCAAGAAGTATACCCAAGTCTTCCTGGAGAAGTCATCAATAAATGAGACATAGTAAACATACCCACTCAGAGAACTGGATGACATAGGACCACATACATCTGAGTGGATGATTTTCAGGATGTCTTTTTCCTTGCTTTCACTGCTTGGGAAATCCTTCTTAATGTTCTTACCTTTTGCACATCCTTTGCAAACACCTTCATGTTTGGTCTTGATTTCAAGAAGACCCTCTAAAACATTGCTTGCAATTGGAAGTGCCCTATAGTGCATATGAGCAAGTCTTCTATGCCAAAGTTCACTTGGTTCCATGGATTCATGTACCATGGCATGTTCAGATTGTCCCTTCAATTTATACAAACCTCCCTCTTGCTCTCCAATCACTACTGCATCATCTATGTTCTTTCCCTTTGGCCACACTAGGACTTGGCCATCCACATATGCAACCCTCATACCTTTTGAATCCAATGCAAAGATGGAGAGTAAGTTCTTCTTGAGCCCAGGTACATAAAGGACTTCTTTCATCTTCAAAGATTTTCTAGAATCTAGGTTGTAGGAGGCTTCACCACTTCCTTTGATTGGGTATTGATAATCATCCCCAAGTTTCACCTTATGGGGTGATTCATGTTCAGATAGATTCACAAAAGATTCCTTAAACCCAGTCATGTGTTTGGAAGCCCCACTATCAATCAACCAATCATTACAACCATGGGAGATAGTACCTGTGAGAACAGAAATTAAAACATATTCTTCTTCACTTGATGAGTCATCATCACTATCACTTTCTGCCCTAGGCTTCTTTGGGGGTTCATCATGTTCGGCAGCATGAGCATGATATCTTCTTTTGTTATTCATTTTCTTCTTGTTGAAGTTGTTGTTGTTGTCTTTCTTCTTCTTGGGACAATGTCACATACCCCAATTTTGCAAAAATAATGTAATTATTTTATTAATATTCCTGAGACATTATGTTAAATTTAATGCTAAGTAGGAATTAATGACTCAGCAGAGTCACCAGAAATGGAATGTAAATTCTGAATATTTTATTATTAATAAATAAATTATGGAGACAACAGCATGCGAGAGCTGTTAAAAGAGGTTACTGGTCTAACTGGTGGAGGGAACTAGGTGGAAAGGTAAAAGACAAGTGGCAGCATCCTCAAACACTTCCTAAGTTGCAGGTGGCAACTCCCCTATATTTTGGGGTCATGATTCCCCAAGAAAGTGGAATCTGAGCAGGTGGCTCATTAATGAGAGTTAACCCAACTAAGACCTAGGCAATCTTTTAAATAGTACTCAATGAACTGAGCTGGGGGTTCAACATTGTTCTGAAGGGAGAATACATTCAGGTGAATGCTATTCAGGAGTCCCATTGAGGAAGAGGGAATTACAGTAAGGAAATTTGTTTGAGTGGGATGCTGCAGTAACTTGGTTCCAGTTTAGCTGTTTTGGTTGAGTGAATTGTTTTGCTGCACCTAGTTCCAGCCAAGGAGACCAGAGCAAGCTCGGGGGTCCTGAGAAGTGCTGTCTGGGCACTCTCCAGGAGTTGGTAGGGAGGAACAGCATCCCATTGCTGTTGTTGACTACATCTTATACAGGTTCTGTTATTTGTTTCTTTTATGATTTGTATTTTTATGATTTGTATTTTTTATGATTATTAATTATAAATGGATATATGCTGTATTTAAGTTCCTACCTGTCCGGGAAGCAAATATTTAGGAAGATATCATCTCAGATTAGTCATAGATAGATTTTGTCGAGTTATTGTTGTTTATTTGTATCATTAGTAATATTTAAAGGGTAATGTTTTAATACAGTTGTAACATTTAATTATTCTGTATTCAATACCAGTGTAAGACTTTCAGTTTTATTTTATAAATAAAATTTCAAAAACTTAGTTTTGAATAGACAAGCGAGGATCTTATATAAATAATGGTATGCTGCATATTATACAAGGTAATTAACAAATCATAAGAAAACCATAGTAAACATTAACATAAACAAATTACAATACAGCTATCCTGACAATATTATTTCAGAGGAAGGGAAGGTACGGTTAGGCTATTAATACCATTGCTCAAATCCTAATTGTTTCTCTTCAACAAATCCTTACTTTTCAAAACAAATCTTTTAAACAAACTCTAATAGAGAAATTCATAAAGAAGACAAAGATTGAGCCGAACCCTCTTAGGCTCGGCATCGAGCTTGTTTAGTATAGTATTAGCTTTCTTTATATTCACTTCCTCGATGGAGCCATAACCCAAAACAACCGAACCAGCAACCAAATTAAAACTAGAATGTGGCTTCATACGAACCCTATTATTTCCCAGTTTATAACAAAAGAATTTAGCAGCAGATGAAAACCTAGTTTAAATTTGCACAACCAAACGAAACAGGCAGAACGTTCTTTCTTTAGCTCATTATTGAGTTTCCTCATTACTACATTATCTTTCGTTTGTTCCACAAACTATCAACAGAAGAAAATCATAGCGACGGGATCAACTTTTAGATCAACTCATCACTGTTGTTTTTCGGAATTTGTTTTCATGCGCTTTCTAACTTTACTGGTAAAAGAAGTAGTAAGAACAAAAACCACGATTTCACAACAGCCGTAGTTCTTTTCACTACTTACAGTTTGTAAAACGTAGAACCTTTATATATATATATAGTAAAGACAAGCGAAGGAACAAGACTACTACTTCACAAGTTATTTTACCAACAACCTAGGTGAAACCCTGTAGGTTTTAAATTAGAACAGTAAAATAATTAATTTTTTTTTTAAGAGGCCGTAACTTCATCTCCAGGTGGGATCATGCCTCTAACCAATTATCCACTTAAATACACAACAGATCAAATACTGGCATTTCCTCATATCGAAGACAAGTTTTTAAATTACTTCTTGATCAAACTGTAAACATTCAATTTATCATGTAGAGTAAAAACCCTTAATAATTCATTTATTTTTACAGATAAAAGATGTGGCGAGAACGTCGTAATCTCTGTGGTGCTTCAGTCAAACCAAAAACCCTAAACCTATAGACAATCAACAAGGAGGGTTATGCCATGGTGAGAACCAGGCTTACCGGTGGAGTCAATCACGGAGCTCGTGCTATCCACACCTTTAAGTAGTAGCAAGATTCCTGCAACAACAATCTAGAGTTAGTTGCAAATACATTTGTTTCGAATCTTTTCTTAATTTAAACAAACGAAGAAGCAAATCCTGTATCTTACCAGTATTTGGAAGGGAGTTTGATACTGTAATTTTTCCAGTTAACCGCAAGCAAGTAAGTGTAAACCCCTCCTTCTTAAACCAATACCCTGAGAAGGCAGGAATATGGTAACCTCCATTACGTAAGTCTTGACAGGATTCAAATGGAAAGATAAAAAGACGCCATGTCAGGGTCAAGACCTTAGCGAAGGAGAAAACCCTAGGATTCAACAAACTGATGGCTGTGATAACAACTCGAATAACTCCTGCACAGTGCATAAGACATGTATAGAAGGCTGGAGCAGTATAGTAGCTGCCATTGACATTGTAACAGAAGGGATTCTGACAGGAGGGTTTCGCAGTACAACCAAGCCCGAAGGCGAGGGAAGAAATGGTAAGGAGTAGGGTTAGTCAACCTCTTATCTCCTAAATACTTGGATGTGAATTAGCCACGTATCCTTTTAATAAATCTCATGCAGTGGGTAACTCTTACATAGTTCGTTTTACGACGATAGCTCCATCATTGTACCAAATAAAATGATATTATGGATTTCCCCTAAGGGTCGTGATACCATATGATTGATACATAACCCATGACTTGAACATTGCTATCAAACAATGTATAGTGAGTAACATCACTATGTCCTATGACCCGATAATCAAGCAAATATTATTAGCATTCAACATTTCAATGAGAACTTTACCTTGATGCCAAACCAAAGTCCTAGTAAGAGTAATACGATCTATTGCTTGGTGATATTGATAGTTGCAAATGCATAGTTTGTCTATCATCCTTTTTACAAACAAATTAATACAATAATGCCTTCAATTCTTGCCAGTATAGATCTTAACTTGATTTATAAATTCATTGCTTTTAAAACGTCGTTTCAAATCCAGTCTTGGAGTATTCTAGGCATAAAGAATATTTTTAATTGTTTTAGAAAAGTGAATAGAGATAGGGGTGCAATACAAGTGCTTTATGTTGGTTGATAAAAACCTGTTCTATGGGCCATATCGGATTCTTCAGAAGATTGGGTCCGTTGCTTATAAATTGGAACTTCCTCCTTCTTCCCACATTCATCCAGTCTTTCATGTATCTTGTCTGAAGAAAGTTCTTGGCACCAACATCAGTGGACAAACGATTTTACCCGAACTGGATAATGAAGGATACATCCTTTTGGAGCCAAAGGCCATCCTTAATCGGCGCATGCATCAGCTTCACTCTCGCTCTATCACAGAGGTCTTAATTCAGTGGCACGGCATGAAACCAAAGGATGCTACATGGGAACCACTCCTTCAGATTCAACAACAATTTCCACATCTAAAGCTTTGAGGACAAAGCTTTTTTTAAGGGGGAGGGGATGTTAGGAACCCATGTCTTTACTTTGTTAGTATGTTGTTGTTGGACGCATATGCTTTGTAAGTCGTCCCGTAGTATTTGTTGATCAATAGTTTATGTTATTGTTGTTGGTGCATATGCTTTGTAAGTCGCCCGTAGTATTGTTGATCCATAGTTTGTAACGGCCCATGGTTTTGACCCATAGTATTGGTGCCTAGAATTAGTATATAAGTGTGTGTTGAGACCTATGAAGGCACCGTGAAGTTAATTGTATTGAGCTTGCTCAAAGGAGGTTGCCCCCTCAAAGTGGCCTGTGATCAATATAAAAGTGATTCTGAGTTCTGTCATTTCTACTATTTCGCATATTCTTGTTGATTAATTGTTGCAGGTGCATCACAATCAAATAACTCAGACAGTAGCTTCCATAGCCATACTGCCTCACAACTAGCTGAACAGGCTGCAACATACTCTGCCTCAGCTGTACTCAGTGCTACGCAAGACTGCTTCCTACTAAACCAAGAGATCACACCTAATCCCATACTGAAGCAACACCCAGATGTGCTCTTCCTATTTGCAGCACTGCCAGCCCAATCTGAATCAACATAACCCTGCAGGTTAAACTTTTGATTTGCTTCATACTTGAGCCCATAATCCATTGTACCCTTCAGGTACCTCAAAACATGCTTTACAGCAACCAGGTGAACACTCCTCGGATTTGTTAGGAACTGGCTCAATGTGTTCACCGCAAAGCAAATATCTGGTCTCGTGTTCGTCAGGTACATCAAGGACCCAATCATCTGATGATACATAGAGACATCAATCGGCTCACATGAAGCATCACATAGAAGCTTTAGATTAGATGCCATAAGTGTGGCCATGGCCTTGCAATCCATCATCCTGAATCTCTTCAGGATATCTACTGTGTACTTCCATTGACCAAGGAGGATCCCACCTGCACTCTGCCACACCTCCATACCTAGGAAATAATGCATCATTCCCAAATCTTTCATACCGAACTCGGCAATAAGATTTCTCTTAGTATCTACAATCAATCTGTCATCTCCTGTTACAAATAAGTCATCCACATACAGGAGTAGAATCACAGGATTCCCTTCGTTAACCTGGTAATAAAGGTTGGAATCCACTTTACTCTTGGTAAAGCCCAAACTAGATAGGAAACTGTCCATCCTACCATACCAAGTTCTAGGAGCTTGTTTCAAGCCATACAAGGCTTTCTTCAATCTGCACACATATGACTCCCTGTCATGTATTTCGAAACTGAGTGGCTGCTCCACATATACTTCCTCTTCAACTACACCATTCAAGAAAGAATTCCTGACATCCATATGGTTTATTTTCCATTTCATCATTGCAGCCAGGGAAAGTACTGTTCTGATGGAAGTATACTTGGCTACCAGTGCAAAATTTTCTTCATAATCTATTCCCTCTTTCTGAGAGAAGCCACGAACTACGAATCTTGCTTTGTATTTCTCTACACTGCCATCTGCAGCACGCTTGATTTTGTAGATCCATTTAGAAGTCACAACAGACTTCTCCTTAGGTCTTGGTACAACATCCCAAACATCATTCTTCATTATTGATTGGTATTCCTCAACCATGGCATCCTTCCATTATTTCTTTTCCGCTACTTCTTCATAACTAGAAGGCTCTTTGTTCATAATGTCACAGAGTAAAGCAACACAGCTGGTATGTGATCTGGTTCTCTTCTTTTCTCTGTGTTCTTCTTCTGGAATGCCAAATATTTCTGCATCTTGAATGAGCTCTCTAGCCCATGCAGGTTTCCTCTTGTGAGAGTTATCCTCACGGGGTGGATCTACAGTTTCTTGCGGATCTTCAAACTCATGAACAACTTCTGGAACTTCTTTAGTCATGGTGGTGTCTTGAAATCTAGTTTCCTTAGGTTCTTCATAAACTTCGATAGGTGCCTTCCTTGATTTGATGAATGCTGAGTTTTCATCAAATGTTACATCCCTATTGACATCAATCTTCTTGAACCCTGGAAAGTATATTCTGTAAGCCTTCGAGCTTTCACTGTAAACCACAAAGATACCCTTCTTTCCTGAAGGATCTAGTTTAGTCCTCTTTTTCTTTGGGGCATGAGTGTATACTGGTCAACCAAATATTCTGAGATGGCTGACTTCAGGTTTCTTACCAGAAAAGACCTCTTCTGGTGTCCTATTGTCCAATATCTTGTGGGGTGTTCTGTTCTGCACATATACAGCTGTTCTAGCTGCTTCTGCCCATAAATGCATAGGTATATCCTGGTCATGCAGCATTGCCCTTGCTGCTTCCATGATTGTTTTCTTCTTCCTTTCTACAACTCCATTCTGTTGAGGATTATAAGGAGAAGTCAACTCCCTCTTAATCCCTGAATCACTACAAAGCTTCTTGAAGTCACCTGAGGTGAATTCTCCACCATTGTCGTATCTGAATGTTTTGATCTTCTTGTCAGTTTGATTCTCCATCAAGGTTTTGAATTCCTTGAATTTATCAAACACCTCATCTTTGTTCTTCAAGAAGTATACCCAAGTCTTCCTGGAGAAGTCATCAATAAATGAGACATAGTAAACATACCCACTCAGAGAACTGGATGACATAGGACCACATACATCTGAGTGGATGATTTTCAGGATGTCTTTTTCCTTGCTTTCACTGCTTGGGAAATCCTTCTTAATGTTCTTACCTTTTGCACATCCTTTGCAAACACCTTCATGTTTGGTCTTGATTTCAAGAAGACCCTCTAAAACATTGCTTGCAATTGGAAGTGCCCTATAGTGCATATGAGCAAGTCTTCTATGCCAAAGTTCACTTGGTTCCATGGATTCATGTACCATGGCATGTTCAGATTGTCCCTTCAATTTATACAAACCTCCCTCTTGCTCTCCAATCACTACTGCATCATCTATGTTCTTTCCCTTTGGCCACACTAGGACTTGGCCATCCACATATGCAACCCTCATACCTTTTGAATCCAATGCAAAGATGGAGAGTAAGTTCTTCTTGAGCCCAGGTACATAAAGGACTTCTTTCATCTTCAAAGATTTTCTAGAATCTAGGTTGTAGGAGGCTTCACCACTTCCTTTGATTGGGTATTGATAATCATCCCCAAGTTTCACCTTATGGGGTGATTCATGTTCAGATAGATTCACAAAAGATTCCTTAAACCCAGTCATGTGTTTGGAAGCCCCACTATCAATCAACCAATCATTACAACCATGGGAGATAGTACCTGTGAGAACAGAAATTAAAACATATTCTTCTTCACTTGATGAGTCATCATCACTATCACTTTCTGCCCTAGGCTTCTTTGGGGGTTCATCATGTTCGGCAGCATGAGCATGATATCTTCTTTTGTTATTCATTTTCTTCTTGTTGAAGTTGTTGTTGTTGTCTTTCTTCTTCTTGGGACAATGTCACATACCCCAATTTTGCAAAAATAATGTAATTATTTTATTAATATTCCTGAGACATTATGTTAAATTTAATGCTAAGTAGGAATTAATGACTCAGCAGAGTCACCAGAAATGGAATGTAAATTCTGAATATTTTATTATTAATAAATAAATTATGGAGACAACAGCATGCGAGAGCTGTTAAAAGAGGTTACTGGTCTAACTGGTGGAGGGAACTAGGTGGAAAGGTAAAAGACAAGTGGCAGCATCCTCAAACACTTCCTAAGTTGCAGGTGGCAACTCCCCTATATTTTGGGGTCATGATTCCCCAAGAAAGTGGAATCTGAGCAGGTGGCTCATTAATGAGAGTTAACCCAACTAAGACCTAGGCAATCTTTTAAATAGTACTCAATGAACTGAGCTGGGGGTTCAACATTGTTCTGAAGGGAGAATACATTCAGGTGAATGCTATTCAGGAGTCCCATTGAGGAAGAGGGAATTACAGTAAGGAAATTTGTTTGAGTGGGATGCTGCAGTAACTTGGTTCCAGTTTAGCTGTTTTGGTTGAGTGAATTGTTTTGCTGCACCTAGTTCCAGCCAAGGAGACCAGAGCAAGCTCGGGGGTCCTGAGAAGTGCTGTCTGGGCACTCTCCAGGAGTTGGTAGGGAGGAACAGCATCCCATTGCTGTTGTTGACTACATCTTATACAGGTTCTGTTATTTGTTTCTTTTATGATTTGTATTTTTATGATTTGTATTTTTTATGATTATTAATTATAAATGGATATATGCTGTATTTAAGTTCCTACCTGTCCGGGAAGCAAATATTTAGGAAGATATCATCTCAGATTAGTCATAGATAGATTTTGTCGAGTTATTGTTGTTTATTTGTATCATTAGTAATATTTAAAGGGTAATGTTTTAATACAGTTGTAACATTTAATTATTCTGTATTCAATACCAGTGTAAGACTTTCAGTTTTATTTTATAAATAAAATTTCAAAAACTTAGTTTTGAATAGACAAGCGAGGATCTTATATAAATAATGGTATGCTGCATATTATACAAGGTAATTAACAAATCATAAGAAAACCATAGTAAACATTAACATAAACAAATTACAATACAGCTATCCTGACAATATTATTTCAGAGGAAGGGAAGGTACGGTTAGGCTATTAATACCATTGCTCAAATCCTAATTGTTTCTCTTCAACAAATCCTTACTTTTCAAAACAAATCTTTTAAACAAACTCTAATAGAGAAATTCATAAAGAAGACAAAGATTGAGCCGAACCCTCTTAGGCTCGGCATCGAGCTTGTTTAGTATAGTATTAGCTTTCTTTATATTCACTTCCTCGATGGAGCCATAACCCAAAACAACCGAACCAGCAACCAAATTAAAACTAGAATGTGGCTTCATACGAACCCTATTATTTCCCAGTTTATAACAAAAGAATTTAGCAGCAGATGAAAACCTAGTTTAAATTTGCACAACCAAACGAAACAGGCAGAACGTTCTTTCTTTAGCTCATTATTGAGTTTCCTCATTACTACATTATCTTTCGTTTGTTCCACAAACTATCAACAGAAGAAAATCATAGCGACGGGATCAACTTTTAGATCAACTCATCACTGTTGTTTTTCGGAATTTGTTTTCATGCGCTTTCTAACTTTACTGGTAAAAGAAGTAGTAAGAACAAAAACCACGATTTCACAACAGCCGTAGTTCTTTTCACTACTTACAGTTTGTAAAACGTAGAACCTTTATATATATATATAGTAAAGACAAGCGAAGGAACAAGACTACTACTTCACAAGTTATTTTACCAACAACCTAGGTGAAACCCTGTAGGTTTTAAATTAGAACAGTAAAATAATTAATTTTTTTTTTAAGAGGCCGTAACTTCATCTCCAGGTGGGATCATGCCTCTAACCAATTATCCACTTAAATACACAACAGATCAAATACTGGCATTTCCTCATATCGAAGACAAGTTTTTAAATTACTTCTTGATCAAACTGTAAACATTCAATTTATCATGTAGAGTAAAAACCCTTAATAATTCATTTATTTTTACAGATAAAAGATGTGGCGAGAACGTCGTAATCTCTGTGGTGCTTCAGTCAAACCAAAAACCCTAAACCTATAGACAATCAACAAGGAGGGTTATGCCATGGTGAGAACCAGGCTTACCGGTGGAGTCAATCACGGAGCTCGTGCTATCCACACCTTTAAGTAGTAGCAAGATTCCTGCAACAACAATCTAGAGTTAGTTGCAAATACATTTGTTTCGAATCTTTTCTTAATTTAAACAAACGAAGAAGCAAATCCTGTATCTTACCAGTATTTGGAAGGGAGTTTGATACTGTAATTTTTCCAGTTAACCGCAAGCAAGTAAGTGTAAACCCCTCCTTCTTAAACCAATACCCTGAGAAGGCAGGAATATGGTAACCTCCATTACGTAAGTCTTGACAGGATTCAAATGGAAAGATAAAAAGACGCCATGTCAGGGTCAAGACCTTAGCGAAGGAGAAAACCCTAGGATTCAACAAACTGATGGCTGTGATAACAACTCGAATAACTCCTGCACAGTGCATAAGACATGTATAGAAGGCTGGAGCAGTATAGTAGCTGCCATTGACATTGTAACAGAAGGGATTCTGACAGGAGGGTTTCGCAGTACAACCAAGCCCGAAGGCGAGGGAAGAAATGGTAAGGAGTAGGGTTAGTCAACCTCTTATCTCCTAAATACTTGGATGTGAATTAGCCACGTATCCTTTTAATAAATCTCATGCAGTGGGTAACTCTTACATAGTTCGTTTTACGACGATAGCTCCATCATTGTACCAAATAAAATGATATTATGGATTTCCCCTAAGGGTCGTGATACCATATGATTGATACATAACCCATGACTTGAACATTGCTATCAAACAATGTATAGTGAGTAACATCACTATGTCCTATGACCCGATAATCAAGCAAATATTATTAGCATTCAACATTTCAATGAGAACTTTACCTTGATGCCAAACCAAAGTCCTAGTAAGAGTAATACGATCTATTGCTTGGTGATATTGATAGTTGCAAATGCATAGTTTGTCTATCATCCTTTTTACAAACAAATTAATACAATAATGCCTTCAATTCTTGCCAGTATAGATCTTAACTTGATTTATAAATTCATTGCTTTTAAAACGTCGTTTCAAATCCAGTCTTGGAGTATTCTAGGCATAAAGAATATTTTTAATTGTTTTAGAAAAGTGAATAGAGATAGGGGTGCAATACAAGTGCTTTATGTTGGTTGATAAAAACCTGTTACGACATCTCCGATTTCCATAACCTCATGTGCAGGACACAGATCTTCACCTAAGCTGCAAGTAATGAATTGAGAAATTAACATTTAGTCCTTCTCTAGGGATTTTTCACTTGAAGGATTTCTGATACATAGATTCTAACTTGGGATTAGAATTACGCTAAATCATCTCACTTACCATTACGATACAATAATAAGTATTCAACTATTTCAGAATTCTTATAAACATTTAGACAAGTCCACTCAAGATAAGCTTATAAATTCGAAATCATTGACATAAAAAAAAAAAAAAATTGTCCAACTCATACAACCCCGAGATGTTAGGAGGAGACTTGTATAGGTTTGAATATCTAGCTAATGCGGAAACCAATAGGTTACTTTTCACAGTACTAGTCATGAGGCGATGCTGTAATACAGTAACATCATCAATAATATTTATTCTACAGATTTGTTTCCAAGAATACAGTTATCTTTTGTTCTTCTAGTAATTTCTAATTTAATAATAGTAAGAACAGAGAAGTTTCGTAGGCAGAGTGCTAGCTTCAGACACCTGAAAACCGAGTTAGCATGCTTAGACTTTAATTTGAGTGAATTCGGAACTGCTAATTGGATTATATTACTTTAAAGATTTAATTGTCGCAACCGCATGATACCTGTATATCTGTAAAGAGAATGACAGTTCGATGCATTAGCTCGAAAGCTAAGTAAGCCCAGTTTGTCATGACAACTCCCCTTGAGATTGCAAACAATAAAACAATCAGTAATACAAAAGAGAAAACCATAATCACAATTAAATACAACAACAAATCATTCAGACAGATTATGATCATTTAATTAACACAAACAAATCAAGGAATGCATTCAATAACATTAATTGCTTTTGTTAAAAGTTTTAAATTTTTTGATATTTTTGGGTTTTGACAGACAATCTAAAGCAAAGTGTCCCTTCTCATTGCAATTGAAGCATCTGAGATCTTTCTTATCTTTATGATAATGGTGGTGTGAGAATCTTCTGTTATGAGATGATTCCTTCTTGGACTTGCCTTTCCTGGCATGTGCTATGAGAGCTTGATCTTCATTTCCCATATTTTCTTCTCGGGCCACAAGCCTAGATTCTTCTTGAGAGCATTCTTCCCGCAATCTGTTGAAGGAGATCAACTTCTTCCTTGCAAAAATTCATTGAGTAAGGAATCCCATGACCTGGGTAGGCCATTTAGAGTGGTCATCACCACTTCACCATTCTCCACCATTTCATCCACTGCTTCTAATTGTTCCTTGATCTGGGAGACCCTTGAAAAATAAGATTGAATGGTTTCTCCATTCTGAAACTTTACTCCTTTCAATTGGTTCCGCAGGGTCATCTTCCAATTTATGTTCTTCCCTTCAAATAGCTTGGTCAAAGAGTCAAACATCTCCTTGGGTGTCTTTAGAGAAGACACATGGGGTATGAGATGGTCTTTGATAGAATCAACAATGATACTCTTTGCCTTGACCAAGTTTTTCTTATGAAATACCTTAGCCTCTTCATCCTCTGGGATAGGGATGTCTTCTTTTACATATGAGTCCAACTCATTCTCTTCCAGGATTAACCCAATCCTATAATTCCAAGCTCGAAAGTTATCAGCTCCTTCAAGCTTATCCTCAAGCTTGGTGTGGTGAGACATCTTAAAGAGTACTTCAAATGGAAATAGAAAAGATTTAGGTCTTACCACTTGAAATGCTGAAAACTGGATCTGGTCCTGGATTAGGGTTTCTCGAAAAAACCCTAAAAATTCAAAATGTGAATTTCAATTTTCTGAAAGGATAGAAAGATGCACCTTAATGAGCTGATCAGCCTAGTGTATTCAAAATTTGAGATCAGCAAAGCTTTACCCTTCAAATTTGCCTTTTTGTCCTCCCAGGCTCACTTAGGAGAGCCCTGAATTGGGGTTTGAGTTTCTTGGAGATCTACCCATCCAAAAATCTCGATCCAAAGCTCTAAACTTCGATTTTTGCAAGGATCTTCCATCTATGTCTTCAGATTTCAGAAATTCCTATTTTTGTGGAAACCCTAATTTTTAGGGCCAAATCTGAAAATGCTCAGAATTGAATTCTGATTGGACAGATAGATTCTCCTTGATGAGTAGAGTCAATCTCCTATATTGTGTTTCCAAAATCTATGGAGAGAAACCCAATAAACAAGAAACTCAAGTTTTCGTCACTGCAAAATGTCTTCTTCTCAAGTTAGCTCTGATACCATGTTAAATTTTGAGCATTAATTCACAATACTCTAGGATATTCACTGAGAGAATAACATATACAGTATATCAATGCATAACAATCACAATAAGCATCACAAGCATCACAAGAATCAAAAGCATGAGAGACAAGAGACACAGAGTTTCCGTGGGGAAAACCCTCAGGTGAAAAACCCCACAACTTCCTCAGAGATAGAGAGAGCAATGGCTCAACCAAAGTACAACCAAAATACACTTGAGATAGTCTCCTAGAAGCAGATGATCCTCCTCCTCACCAGTGCGCCACTTTCTGAGTGAGAGAGATATGACTTTCCGAATGATCTAAATAGAGATCTCCTCATCTCTATTTATGCTAACTTGTTTTCCCAGTGACCTTATGGGGCTGACTTGTCTAGCTAGGTACATCCACAATATAATATATATTTTAGGGCCGACCCCACACATGGTGGTCTAATAACCCATCGGCAAGTACACACACTTGCGACACTTGTCAATCCACATGACGACACTTTCTTATAGAGGAATAACACATCTCTAATAAGGGTACAATAAATATATATGAAATACATAGATGGAATACATTCCAAAGTTACATATACATCAACACTCTGAAGCATGAAGTTGCTTCAAGTCGGTGATCATAGGTGTAGACATAGGCCTGCAGTCCTCCATCCGATAACTCTTCAGAATCTCCGCTGCATATTTCCCCTATCCTAGGAAAATATGTCCAGGCTCCTGCCAAACCTCCATCCCCAAGTAGTAATGCATCATCCCAATATCAGTCATCTCATACTCAGCTGCAAGATCTCTCTTTCACTGTGCAATAAGATGCTCATCTCCAGTGATAAATAAGTTATCAACATATAACAGAAGAATGAGTGGATCTCCACCAACCACAATGTAGTATAGGTTGGGATCGGCCTCACTCTTCTGAAATCCCATCAAAGTCAAATATGCATCGATCCTGGAGTACCAAGCTCTAAGAGCTTGCTTCAGACTATACAAGGATTTCCTAAGCCTGCGCGCATGAGAATCTCTCCCATGTATCTTGAATCCCTGTGGCTACTCCAAGTACACCTCCTCCTGTAGAAGACCATTGAGAAATGTGGTCTTCACATCCATCTGGTGGATTTTCCAACCCATCTCTGCTGCTATAGATATCACTGCCCTAATAGAGGAATACCGAGCAATTGGAGCAAATGTCTCATCATAGTCAACTCCCTCAACCTGTGAGAACCCCCTAGCCACAAACCGAGCCTTTAATTTCTCCACACTGCCATCTGCAGCATGCTTGATCTTGTATAGCCACTTGGAAGTCACCACTGACTTCCCCTCAGGTCTCGGCACAATCTCCCAAGCATCATTCTTCATGATGGAATGGTACTCTTCCATCATGGCATCTCTTCATACCTGATGCTAAGAAGCCTCCTCAAAGGTAGAAGGCGCAGAGTCACGAAGACTTGCAACAAGGGCCATCCCATATCTGTCTGGCTCAACCACTGATCTGATCACCTCCTGAGGTCTACCAAATGCTTATGCTTCCTTCAAGGTGTCTTGAAGTCACTTAGGATTCTTCTTCCTTGGAGGCTCCTCCCAAACTGGTGTATCCTCATCTGAGGAAGTGCCAAAAGTAGAAGGTCTAACACCTCGAGGACCTGTAACTAATGAACTAGTCCCAGAAGAACCTGTAACATGTAAGCCTGAAACTTGTGATCCTGAACCTGTGCCTGTCCCTGAACCTGTCCCTGAAGTACCTATAATATGAACCATTGATCCTGTAGAAGATATACCTGTACCCTATGATCCAGTCACCCCAGAAACCTGCGGACCTGAAACCTGTATCAAAGAAGCCTGTATCAACTGAGGTGTGGGAGCTAGTGGCTCCCCCTGATCCATCTCTCTCGACTTCCTGAAGGCCCTCTCCTCATCAAACCTCACCTCCCGCCTCACTACAACTCTTCTCTGTCCAAGAATGTAAAGTCGATATGCTTTCGAAGTCTCATCGTAACCCACAAAGATACCTCTCTCTGCATTGGGCTCGAACCTCATCCTCTTCTCAGAAGGGACGTGAGAGTAAGTCAGAGAGCCAAATATCCGAAAATGGCTCACCTGAAGCTTATTTCCTGAATACATCTCCTCTGGAGTCATCCTCCCCAAAGCACAGTGAGGACTCCTATTCTGCAGATACACTGTAGTGTTGCATGCCTCTGCCCATAGAAAGAACATTAACCCCTGATCATGAAGCATAGCTCTCGCTGCTCCAACGATCGACCTGTTCTTTCTCTCTACTACTCCATTCTGCTCAGGAGTGTAGGGAACTGTCAATTGTCACTGTATACCCTCCTACCTGCAGAAAGCATTGAACTCCTTGGAGGTACACTCACCCCCATTATCTGATCTCAACATCCTGTTCTTCCTCCCTGTCTACTTCTCCACAAGGGCTTTGAACCCTTGGAAGACACTCAACACTAATGGGGACTTCTTGTTTCTCAAGAAGTAGATCCAGGTCTTCCTGGAGTGGTCATCAATGAAGATAATATAGTACTCGTGACCAGTCAAAGATACTGAAGACATAGGACCGCAAATGTCAAAATGAATCAAGTCAAGCACTCCTGCTGCTCTCGTGTCACTGCTAGGAAAAGTAGTCTTGGTGTACTTTCCCAAAGCACACCCTTTGCACACATCACTCTACTTAGTGTCGAACTCAGGTAAACCTGTGACCATGCTCATCAACAATCTCAGAGCGGGGTGATGTAAATGGGCCATCCTCCTGTGCCATAACTCACATAGCTCACTGCTGCTGCTATGTGCTAGAGCATGCTGCGGTTGAAACAATAACTTGTACAGTCGTCCACATCTAACTCCAATATCCATGGGGGTAGATACACCTGTGGTCTTGGGAAACACCTGCACTCTCCCATCTGAGAAACACACCCCAAGACCCCTGTCCTCAATAGTGGAAACTGAAACAAGGTTCTTTTTCAGCCCAGGGACGTACAGCACATCCCTCAAGGTCATGGGACTCATGGACTCCCTCTCAAATGTAATGGTCCCCTGACCCACTTCTCTAACAATGGTGTTGTCACCAAGTACCACCTCCACCTCTCTAGTTATCCGTGATATCTCGGAGAACAACTCCCGAGTACCTATCATGTGTCTCGAGGCTCCACAGTCAATGTACCATGTACCAGTGGTGGATGGACTTGTATGATGCCCTGTCAACAATGAATGCTCACTCTACATATCCATGTTTGTGCTGGTGGCTAAGGAGACTCTCTCTCTCTCAATCTGTCCAGCATATAGGGAAAAATCCCTCTGAAACTTGTCACCAAAATCATCAACCTGTACTGAGGCTGTTGTCTGCTGTCCCTTCTTCTTCTTCTTGCTTGGACACTATGATGCATAGTGCCCAAACGCCTGACAACAATAGCACTTGATTTTACTCAAGTCCTTCTTCTGTCCACCCTGCGGTTGCTGTTGCTGCTGCCTCTTGGCCCCATTCTTCTTGGGACCCTTCTTCTTCTTACCCTTGGCTATCAGTGCCACGTTTTCCACATCTTCCCCACCATTTGATGAACTGCCCTGTACGAGACCCCTCCTGGTCTCCTCTTGTACAAAGTCATCCCACAGTCTCTCCCAAGATGGTAGGTTCTCTCTACCCACTATGGCTTGTACAAATACACTCCAGGAATTTGAAGCCCCATTCACTACTGTGCGTACTAGCTCAGTAGGAGATACCACTTCACCAACCACTACCAGTTCATCCCAAAATGCAGAAATCCTTGTGAGGTAAGCTGTGACTCCCTCTCCTCCATTCATCTTGATAATCTTGAGTTTCTCCTTGAGAACCATCTTTCTGTTCTCATTGGAACTCTCATACAAGCTGGTCAAGGCACTCCACATCTCATGTGTCCTGGTCTTCCCAGAAATGTGAGGGATTATGTGGTCTTTTACTGCATCAAGGATAATCCTCCTAGCCTTACAGTCCTTCTTGTTGAAGGTTGAAAGTGTTGTTGCATCAATGGCATCGGGAATGGTAACCGGGTTAGCTGTAGTATTTCTCACCACCTCTACCCATAGTTCATTCTCCTCCAATATCAGTAAAATTCTGGCCTTCCAAGGCACAAAATTTTCTATCCCATTCAGCCTATCCTCAATCCTTAGACCTGTAGCCATCTCAAGACCAACCCAACATAATGCTGCCCTCTAACAGAAGATAAGAAATACTGAAATTTTTGAGATCTGAAAATTTTTGTGTGTCTGCAAACTATCACTGTTTTCTGCCCCCTTGCTCTGATACCATGAAGATTTTCTACACTCTACTGTTTGATGGTTTATGTCAACATTTCGTGGTTTTCATTCCCAGTCGGTTTTGCATTGACTGGAAACTACTTATGAAATTTTCAGTAACAATTAAACACACAGTAAAAATGCACTAACAGGCTAAAAAACACATTTAACAATCAAACCATAAAATGATAGAGTCATAAATTTTTGGCCAAAATCAAGCCTTGGAAAAACCCCCACGGGGAAAACCAGTTAGAGAGAGAGAGAGAGTCTGTATTTCTTCAGTAAAATATAGGACAACAATACAGTGAGAAATAAATCAACTTATCTCCACCATTAATTACACTTGAAGACTGCCTCGAACACCGTGCTGAAGCTGTCTTGAAAACTGTGCAATCAACCACCTCAAAATCTGTGCAGAGATAAAGTACAGAAGTCCGTACCCTCGATTTATATGCAGCTCTTTACCTCGATTTCTGTGCTATACTATATCTCAATTTCTGTGCCAAAATATGTCTCGAAATCTGTGCCTAAAAACAACCTCGGTATCAGTGCTAGTCCGTACCTCAATTTCTGTGCAGGAGGAACTATACCGTACAGTACGGTCTCGATTTCTGTGCAACATAATCTGTCTCAAAAATTGTGCCCAGAATCTCTCGAGGTTTGTGCCTGTCTTGAAACCCATGCCCAAAAATTTTCTTGAAACCTATGCCAGTAAACTGCTGAAGATAAACACCTCGGGATGCAAGCAAACAAAAAAAAATTCTGCCTGTTAAGAATCCGTACAGTGCAATAAATGCCCAGCTAGAAGTCTTGGAAATTGTGCCAGCTAAATATTGCAATAAATTCTCCTTGGAATTCGTGCCCTAGCTTCTTCTCCAGCTCTCTCTCTTTCTCACGCTTCACTTCAATCACAAAAGTGAGCTCAAATGCCTCCCTCAAGCCTTTTTGTCTAAACCCTAGGGTTGTTCTAATCCAACGGTGGAGATTAGATCTCATCCGACGGTTGAGATCAAATGAGAGTGAAAATAGCTTTTATTTAAATCACTTAAATAAAATTCACTCACCCACTAAAGTTAAGTCAAAAAGTGACTTTAATGTTATAAAGTCTCATTAAGTGAATTAATGTTGAGGGTCACCTTTTTCCCCCTTCTAAGTGACTTAGGCAAAAGTCACTAGGGGAACACTTCCCTAGGTACAAAACTAACACTTAGGAGCTATACTCATTTGTCAGTTTACTCCACGGATTGGTTATGCTTCCATTCATTATGGAGCCCTTTGTTGATGCCTCCTGCATCGCACAGTGTTATGTCGAGTCTATGCTTCCTAAGCCGATCCATTTTCTCATACTCTTATTCAAAGAAAGACATGAAACCAGAGTCGGTCACACCTCAGATCTCTTGACTATTACATGTCGGCCATCCTTATTGAGTCATTCCATTTCACCCGAGTTCTTCCAAATATTTCAGCATAGCTGTTACCTCCTGCTGGTTGATGGGGGATGCCTTAATGCCCTCCTTCTAGCGAGTTTTGTTCCATCGAATTCAACTCATTTATTCCGAAATTTGAGACTTAGAGTTCGGTTGAGTACCTTGAGGCTTGCAGTCATTTGTGGTAGGTTCTCTCAACATAGACAGTTTTGGGAATAGATCAATGTCCCTTGATCGATAGATTCATCTTAGTGTTCAACTTCAACACATCTATTCACACTTTGATGATTGTGCTATGTGCCTTGATTCCCATTTTCATTATTGGTGGGTTATCTCACGTCTGTTAATGGTATACATCATTGACCGGTAATAAGACGATGTCACATCAGGTTCGACTTCAACACCTTTATTCACTTGATGGGACTTGCACTTTAGATGATTTGTGTAGAAGACCCCAGGAGATAGTGGCATTCAGTATGCTACTTATGATCGTGACTTTACATCAGAGATATCACCTCTCAGACATCAGCAGTTTCTACCTCCATTTTGCACCAGTTGTTTCCTTTCAGTAGGAGATTGTCTCTTATTGTAGATGGTTATGGCTATGATCACCTATGACATGTATTCATTATGTACTGCCTATTCATGGCCATTGTATCAGATTGTTGTACTATACCGACATGTATCCAGAGATATTATTGTATTATGACGAGTGATATGTTCCTTCCAGTGGTGTCTCCATCACTCCACTTCTAAGATTTATAATGTATTTTGGCCATCGTAGCACCATTCTCTGACCTTACACATTAGGGGGCATCTATTACAACGTAATTTTCCACCTTGTGAGCATCAACATTCTTTAGCCTTCAAGATCCATTTCACTGACTCAGATTCACTTTATGTCCTCCAAAATACACATTTTTGCCTATTTTTCCCCCTGTACGCTTGCTGTCCCATTATAGCTAGCGTACACACAGGTTGTTCCACTATAGCCCGCGGGTGCCAAGTAAAATGGTAAAAATCATTAGAAAATTACTTTTTACTCCAAAAAGTGGTCTTAGGGTGACCTTTGGCCCTCTATATGCCCATAAACGCCTTGATGTGTCATTTCACTTACCTTTGGAAGGCTATATATTGAGCTCTTATAGCATATGAAGGGAGGAGAAAGAGAGAGCAAGATAACTCTAGTGGATTTTTGCAGTGACTTGAGTCTACACTCATTGATCCTTGTTGTGAATTCCTTGTATTCACCTTCCAAAATCCTTTCATAGTTTGAGTTTGCCATTACACGGAGGATTGAAGTGGTGGAGGCACAAGTGGAGAGAACTAGTTCTTGGTTCATATTGGTTGTGAGCAAGAGGTCGTATATTATACTTCTTGTTATTCATTAATGGAAATACTCATTTTGTAGTCCAATTGATATGGTGAATATTGTTAAATTACATTGGGTTATATTTTCTTATAATATCATGGATCGTGCTATTGATTATGTATTTCACATACTATATGCACTTGCTTGTACTTGTTGTTGAGACTAATCTGCAGGTTCAAGTGTAGAAGTTGAAATCTCAACGAGGATCTACTTCGAATATCCGGTTGAAGGTTGGTCTTTTCTCCATTATCTTAGCATTGTCATTTATATAGCATTGCATTGGGAATTGAGTCATTTTCTAGTAGTCAGCTGTCTGTTGTGGTCTACCCCAAGCCATAGGAAGTTTTCTCCGTAACATCCACCCATGGCCTATCCCATAAAGGAGAACACAAAAACACATAGAAAAAAAATGTCAGTGGTTATAATAAGCATCATGCCCCCCTGCATGTCCAAATACATGGCTATGAATGAAGTCCTATCCCCTAGGTATGGTTCCTCAAACGCCCACATAAACGATATTGACGCATTGCTAATCACATGCTTCACAATCCCCATGTTTCTTTGGGAAACTTTGGATTTGAGGAAATGGTATTCAGAACTCTCCTAGATGCAAATGGGTAACTATAAGACCTGATAGTAAATATCAATTGCCCTTTGCATGTGGAGATTAAGGAACTTGCAAAACAAGAATGAAACCATAAAATATCGACAAATGTAACTTTGACTTCGATCTCCATGATCGATAGAGGGTGAAAGAGCCCCTAGCAACTGCCATTTCTAGAAATCAGGGGCGAGTTGGAGATGTCTTGCGATTTTAGTGGGCAAACAAAGGTTTAAATTGCTTTTTAGAGGGGAAAAATTGCTATATCTTCGCTCCCCATTCTAAATTCGATGGGGATAACCTCATATTCATAATAAATAAATAAATAAAATGTGACCTAATCACAGCTAATGTGTGTTTAGTAAAAAATTATCCCATTAAAAATTTAAAACCCCTATATTGATCCCATGGGCTAAGATTATCTCCTAAAAATTTTCATAGTCACAAGGGTGTATTTACGCCTTCATTCCCTTTTCATTTTTTACAAGGTGGGAACATACCTTATCTTCGACGTCTTGAAGTCCAATTAACCCATCCCTCTTTCAAGGGCCATGGTTACGTTGCCTCCTCATTATTGCAAGGTGTCCACCCCGGGACACAAAGTGATGTGATTGTGTGGTTTCTTCACATTTATTTTGTTTTTTTTGCTCTGTAAGTGGGAAAGTGGGGTCTTCATTTATACATTGTGGATAGGTTGTGTCCATATTGTTGCATGGCATCCTTCTTCTCCCACAAGGTGGTCTTTAAGTATATTTTATTCATATTTCTTTGGCTTTCTTTCCTCCACAAGTGGGTAAGTGGGGTGCACATTAATGTCTTCACTTAGACATCATCATTATTTGCAATCTCCCTTTGTCTTTAGACATAAATGACAACAATATTTCTAACTATTTATTGTTGAGGCCATTCCCACCATGGAAATATTTGAGGGCCACTTATCTCTAATAGAAAATCAAATCTTGTTAACACATATACATGGGTTATATTATGAAATATTGTTTGAAGATGTAGGAATAAAAACACCCGTACCTTATCACAAAGTGTGTTACAAGGAAATGGTAATTGCCAAGTCGTCTAATAGATAGGTGGATAATAACCACAACTTAAACCGAAAACCACCATAACTTAGATGGAACATCACAATGAATGAAGCCATGAGATAGATACCTAGGTTCTAAAATCTTTCGTTTGTTTCGTTAAGCTTTTATTCTAGAACACTAGCCTCTAATTTCCCAAGGAAAGAAATATTACATGTTTCTAGGAAACTATAATTAATCTTGGACTTTGCAAGCCATGCTTGCTTCTAAGGAACAATTGTAGGTCATGGTAGTCACTCTCTAGGAAATGATCAAGCTTACCATTAATTTTGTTATCTAAAACTATGGTGAAAAATTGTATATGGAAAGCAAACTATATATGTTGGTTGCCAAAATTGACATGAATTTTCACGAGTGCCTTATCTTGGTAAAAATTGGCATATCATACGAGGAAATCAATTTTCATGAGTACCCTCTCTTAGTGAAAATTGGCATATCATGTAAGCCAAACAATTTTCACGTGTGCCTTCTCTTTGTGAAAATTGATATATTAGGTGAGGCAATCATTCCTTTAACACTTTCTAGGTCTATATCTAAGGAATGGCATGAAGAATATGATGGAACATAAGAGAATTGTTCATTCGCCTCCAAATCTATCGCATGGAGTCCAAGCACAAAGCCATGGAAAACTTCATAGAAATGACGAATGAACAGAAGAAGAACATATTGGCTATCATTGGTAGAAGAAACTTCTTATCTTTGGTATAGTTATTGAGTGTTAGTTCACCATCAATTTAGGAAAAGGTGACCATAACCATATGTTGTCTCACTGTGTCCAAGAATTGCAATCAACACTTGGTGTTGAAAGGTACACTTCCAACCTTGGTGTGATTAGAATTAAAAAACGCTTTGGCAAATGAAAAGTGAGCATTGTCTCTTTGACTTTTGGCAAGGAAATGATTTCATTCATGGTCATCCATCAGAGAGGATCCCAACGGTAATGAAGATATTCCAACACAATTTTCATACACATACTTTGTCGCATGGGCCTTGAGAAATCAATTAATCATGTCAAGGTTATATAGGGTTTGAAAAATTACTTGACAATATCCACATCTCAACCAAAAGACACTTTATATGAATTTACATACGTGAACACTAAAGAAATCCACCGTGTGATAACTAGCACTCAAATCCCCCTGTGTCGGCGACGGAAAATTTTTCGGCGAGGCATAGTTCCACCCCTTCTCATTATTTTTTTGGAATTTCGACGATCTGGGTCATCTTAAAATGGGCTAAAACCCTTAGGGGAACAGTTCCATGGCATCATTCCACAGTGTATGGGGTGAAGCTACGATTCCGCCGGTTTTTATAACTGGATCTAGGGAACAAAACGCCGGAAAAGCGGGGTGATTTGAGAGCCATTTATCCCACGCCATGAAATCCATGTAAATAGTTACATCAAAATATTAATAGTTACACCCACCACACAATTTCTGCAGTGAGAGAAATAAATACTTACAATCTTATGTGTAAATCCATGCAAATGATTATGGTGCAGTGATATGATTGGAGACCCTATTACTTTAAATGAAATTAAAGGTCCACATAAGATGGTTAATATTTCAACTTAAAATGGCAAGCATTCTCTACTTTATTGCCCTAATGGTACATGGGTTGATAAGTAGGCCTAACGGTTAAGAACATGTGTTTCTTTCTAAAAAATCAAAGATTAAAATCTAGATGAAGTAAGGTATACCCACATCAAAAGACAACATTTAAAGCTATGCACTACAAATACTACAAGTTCAATAGTCCCACTCCAAACTAATGTTTGACTAATGTGTCCTCGAGTGGCTCACAATCCATGTATAGATATGGCACCATTTAATAAATTCGTGTACTACAAGTTCAATAGTCCCACTCCAAACTAATGTTTGACTAATGTGTCCTCGAGTGGCTCACAATCCATGTATAGATATGGCACCATTTGACAAATTCGTGTACTACAAGTTCAATAGTCCCACTCCAAACTAATGTTAGACTAATGTGTCCTCGAGTGGCTCACAATCCATGTATAGATATGGCACCATTTAATAAATTCGTGTGGCCCAAAACCATGGTTTCGGTTTGTACACAAGCCCTCCGAACCATGGTCCTTGGATATATACGAAAAAGTAAGGACCACGTGGGAATAAAGACACCCAACAATCATTCAACAGTATCCGTGGAAAAGGCCGACCCCAAAAACAGTGCAAAATCGTGAATTCTATAAGGAATATATACACGATTGAGTTTGTTTTCATCCATAAAACGTTTCCATTATTTACATTCACTCTCGCATATCGTCTGATCTGAAAGAGATAAGCCGCATATCGTAATACGAAGTCGAAGGTTTTTGAATCAGATAAGAATATCTCTACTGCGTTGTTTCAGAGTTCACATGGCAAATGATGGACATGTCGATAATGTTAATGTTGCAGGAAACGACTCATACTCAGCAAATGGTGGCACGGAGAATATTCAAAATAGTAATATGATGATACAGTGGCACGGAGAATATCAGCATCAAGGCCGAGGCCCATATGTATACAATCAGGCATCGTACCCTGGTGCCCCAAGTAATATGTTATATGTGCAGCCAGATTACACATATCCCAATCCACCGCCTGCAACGGATATGGACATGAATATGAATGGGTATAACGACGGCTATTATTTCAACGAATATGATGGTTATTACTATTTTTATCATCCACCCACCAATGGCTTTTATCCATTGCAACCACAATCACAATTCCAAGTGCAACCCCAACCGGTATTCGACGCAGGAAGAAGAGGAAGCTCCAGCAGCAGGCGAAAGGGAAAGGCAGGAAGAAGACGAAGCTCCACTGGAAGGAATAATAATAATCTTCAAGCAACAGGGAGAGGCGGAGGCAGAGGCAGAGGCAGAGTGTTCAGGGACAATAATTATAACAATAATACATCATTGCCCCAAGTTATGGGAAACATTGGAGAGCTATTAATAAGATTGGGAATCAATAAGAGCGAAAGCTCCACCGAACTTGAAGGCCAAGGGCGTGTTGAACGGGATGAGCATGCAAATGCAGCTGTAGTTAGCAGAGAGTATTCGAATGCCAAGTTTTTTGTTATAAAGTCTTATAGTAGGGAGAACGTGGTGAGTAGTATTAAACACAAAGTGTGGACGAGCACCTGCAGAGGAAATAGAAAACTAAATGCAGCTTTCAGAGAAGCCCGTCACAGACACAGTGTAAATGCTATTGTGTTATTCTTCTCGGTAATCCTACATGAATACTTATTTTTTTAATAAATTGATCCAATATCGAATCTTTCAATTGCTTGTGTATTGCATTAAAATTTAGTTAATATAATCAAATTCCGAAACTAAAATAGGTAAATCTGGTTGCGAGGACATACAGGTGGAAGGAAGCCGGAATTTCTGTGGAGTGGCTGAAATGGACGGGCCCGTAGATTTTGACGCTTTTGCAGATTGTTGGGATCGCGATTGGAAGGGAAAATTTCCGGTGCAATGGCACGCAGTTAAGGATGTGCCGTACAGCCATTTCCAGCATATTACTTTCAATACTGTGGAAAACCCTAACCAGATGTCGATTATAAATAGTCGAGACACCCAAGAAGTAAATATTGTCTTAGAATACATTTTTTAGTTTCCATTGAAAAGTACTTTGCTTCTCCTAATCGAGTTAGATCAGAAAATGTATGGATGCAAGCTGCTTACAGAGAAAAGTACTTTGTGATTAATGATATTTGATTGTGAATTTGCTTGGATTCAGGTGGAATATAAGCAAGGAGCAGAAATGCTGGACATTTTTAACAAGTACGTTTCCACAGCATCTCTGTTGGATGATATATCCACATCGACTGCATCAGTGGAACAACAGCAATCACAACCTCCATCGTTAGTACGTCAACAACAACAAGAACAACCAGAGGGGAGGAAAAAGCGAAGAAAATTTGTTGAGTCGCCAAGAAAAAGCGAAGCTGTATATCTAATTTAGATAGGACAACAAGCATAAGGATAAATATATAAGTAGTAGTTGGTTAGTGAACTTGGATTTTCATCAGGATAAATATATAAGTAGTAGTTGGTTAGTGAACTTGGATTTTCATCAGTCATATACGATGATATCATTACTTCAGACAGTGGATTTGCATTTTTGTGAGTTGTCATGTTGACTGGATTTGTATTGGTTTCTTTTAGATAATTTGAGTTTTAATGTGTGAAGACTCATCTAGTTTCATAGGTTTCATCATTCTTTCTTTATTAATCAATACTTCTTTTATAGTGAGTTTTTCTAATTTGTTCTATAGCATTTTTTATTTTGTTTTTTAACTTATGAATCTGTGCAATTAAGTTTTCATCATGATTCTTAAGGTGAGAAATTTCTTTATCTTTATTAATGATGATTTTTTAAACTTCTTTTTCCATCTTTTTCAATAACTTCTGATTGTTGTATAGGATCATTTTTGAGATGTCTTTAAAATCTTCTAGTATAATAGATTTCTAGTCTAACTTCATGCTAACATCTTGCAATGTTATCATTTTATTTTTACAATAGAAACATAAATTTATTCTTCATATTTAAGATAGATATTCCTAAAAATTTCATCGATAGAAGAACTAAAAATTATGTCAACACCTTCTTTAAACATAACTACAACCTCTTTCATGGTCTTGATAATGTTCATTTGACTTATATGTTAGAAATCCCCTCTAAATCTTCCTTATTGACTGTCTTGATAATGCTCATTTGATTCATAAACCAAAAATCCAAATATTCACATTCTTATTATCTCTGTAAGCCTTTTTATATTCACATTCTTATTATCTCTATAAGACTTGAATAGTTTATATATCCCTCCACATGGAAGTACATGATCAATAAGATGTGTGCCTATTATACCTAGTATTAAACAAGTATTATCCAAGCACGATAACCAACATCACTTCATCATGAGAGAACTATTGTAATTTCTTATACTTCCACAAATCGAAACAACTTATAAGTTCTACAATATTATATGATGTGGAAATTTCTGTTTTTTTCATATATATCCCCAAAAGAAGTATTTGAAGTATGTTTTCCCTTTTTGCAAAGCATTTACCACAATCCATTTTAGACATATATTGTAGAAATCAAACATATTTTTCTACAAGATTTTTGCTTCCGTTGTTCATAGTAAAAAATAACAATATACATTTACATTATTGTTCCAAAGACAAGGACTGGCTACTTCATAGCTCTTGCTTGTTTCTATTTTATTCCATTTATCATTGTTCTTTATTTTTTTAGCTAATTCCACAATTTTTTTGGCTGGTTTGAGGGTTTTTTCTATGTTTTCCATGTTAATAGTGGATTTCTTTTAGGATTTTACATCAACATTTGTGAGAAAATGAGGGGCAAGTTCAACCATGAAAGGGGTACATTTTTGTGAAACATGATTGCATATCTTCATTAGTGATTTGATTTCTATCATTTTCAATTGATCAATATTGTTCCATGTTTATTAGTTTTTTTTTTTCATTTTCAATTAATTTGAGGATTATCCTTTTATTTACAAATCAATGATGTATTTCTTATATTGGCTTTTCATTCTTGACAACGCCACTTTTTTGCAACATGAGTTCATGCCCAAAGGGTTTTTCACTTTGCTCTCTTTGTAAGTTCATGAGTTATTTTTACCTACATGGTGTTCTCCTTAGTTTTATTTGAGCATTGTTGCTATCCTTTTTCCGAGGAGCACTTTAATGTTCCATTTTTGTCTTGGAGCACCAAATCTACTGATGCTCTTATTTGGTATTAGAACATCAATTCTCATCTTTGGGCATAATGCTTGCATTGGATGAGTGGTTTTGGAGAGTTTTCATCAAACATTTTCTATGTAATAATTGAGTGGTTTTGTACTTATAGTAGATCTAATTATTAAATGGCTTGGGTGGTTTGACACTGACTATGGTTTTGTATGGGTGGTTTCACTACATACAATAATGCTCAACATCTCAATCTTGTATATTTTTCATAATATTTTTGTTCAGTTTATTTTCAAATTCTTGTTTCGTATGCTTCCAACTATAATTTTCTATTTCAAATTATCAAAATTAGAACTTTTTTTTGTTTAATATTCTACAAGTACTTTCATTTTTTTAGGTGTAACTTAGATATTGATTAATAAAAAGGGTATGGACTAATATTTGAAATCATCAAAATAAAAGTTATGATTTAATTAAATTTTAAAAATCACATTTTTAATAATTAAATTCAGTTTATTAATATTAAAAAGTGATGAAAATTCATAAATATAAGACATAGGTAAAAATAACAAAAAATATTAATAAATTATTTGATAAAAGTAATGTTGTATTTTATCATTGGGCATTGATGCTCCTCTTTAAACCCAAAACATTAACATTGGCATGTTATATATATATATATATATATATATATATAAGTTGGCGAATCTGCATGATACATGAGAATGTGTGAAGGCTATTTTGTCAATAATATAATATGTATATATAATTTTTTGGTGAATATTTCACAAAAATAGAACCTTTTAAAATATGGGAGAATATCTCACAAAATTATAAAATCTTGTAATATTCATAGTCATGACTTGGTCAATAATGGCTGATTTATGTGCCCATGGTATTGGTTGTCCCATAGTATTTTACCATGGTAATCCCTCTTTAAAAAGAATGCATTGTAATATGGTTGTGCATTGTAGCATTGTAAATATCTCTATGATTGTGTGAGAGAGACTATGAGAGAGTGAAGAGGAAGTTGCATCGGATGTGCTGTAGGTTGTATCCCTTCATTTGTTGGATGGTATAATAATAAGGATTGGTAATTTCTGTGTGGATGTATCCCATCTTGGGTGAACCAAGTTATATTGGTGTCTCTCTTGAAATGTGTTTTATGTGATTTATATTTGCATCTTTTTTCATTTTTATTGCTCTACGATCCTGTTTTTCTAACAAATGGTATTAGATACTGTTAGCATTGGAAATGTACCTCGGGTTGTAAGAAGGTCATCTCAAGGTAACCACAAAACCAATATTTAGGAAAGGAAGTTGGCTTCTTTGTTTCCAGAGAGGTATCTCTCAATGATTTTTTTAACAAGGCCAAATATATGAACTAGAAATAAGGTCGGATTGTTGTTGTTTTTGGTTGAAACAAGGAAAGTACGCATGGGGCGATGGAGTCAAAACAAATATATATATCAATTTATAGTGCTATTGCATGGAAATTTATAACAAAGGCAAGGGAGCCATTTAGTCACAGTCAAAATGATTTGGTCTAGTGGAAAGGAATAAATGAGGAACAATCCATTAACATGAGCATCTAACAAGGATGAGTCCAATGTTAACTTTAGTAGAAAGGTTTTATGAATATCTGAAATCTATAGACAGAGCATATATGTATGAATTATGTACTATCAAACACTTAATCCAAATATGAAAGAAAACATTATGGAAGTAATAACAGGAAATACATTCACATGAGAAAGAGAAAAAAACTATGACATAAACGAAACATGAATCTTTGAAAAATTCCATCTTCGGCTCTGTGATTTAGTAAAATGTAGGTCTCAAAATACAAATCTCAATTCTCACGGGTTCCAACCCTTTCTTCATTGTATTTAGTAGTTCTTATACAATTGTTCCATTAGCTGAAACAAAACAAACTACCAAAAATAGGCATAACTGCCTTTACATGTGTCATTCAATACTTATTAACTAGTAACTGATTCGAGAAAATAAACTAGATGCCTAAATAACTATTTTTTCAACAGTAAATTCTCCATGATCTTCAACATCGTCATGCATGCAACTTGTACCTGGATCTTCCATATTTTTCTGCTATCCTCAATTGCTCTGCAGATGGAAAATCTAAAATGGTGAACTCCTTTAACAACACGCGTAATTCCACATGATCCATGTATGAATAATTTTGCAACTGTGTACATGCTTCCTTGAAAACAAAGAACATTTCAAAGTCATCTTCCAGCTTGTCCACAATTGTTTTTCCAAATAATTATTGATGCATATCAGCAAAGTTCGCATGGTCCATTTTGCACTCAATTAATTTGTCCCGATATTCCTTTTGTGTCAGCATAATACCTTTCTCTTCCCAAAAGAATGGAAGTGTTTTCTTGAGCAAAGGATCAAACATGTCTCTAAAAAGCTTCAACTCATGTACCATGATATCTAACTTGGCCTGAACTATGTCTAAATGTTGATGCTTGTTTACCACTTTCCTGGCCCAAATTATGATAGATATAATGTCCTTTATGTTTGATGTCTTCAATTCATCTTTTGTTAACCCATTTAAAAATTCTATGGCATTCTCAGCACAATCAATAGGTTTCTAATTTAACTTTTCTATCCCTGCTGTCACACTCTACTTAGCAAATTTAATCACAGCCTCTTTGTCTAAAAACAATCAAGGTAAGGTCTCAACTTGCTTGCTTCTGCTATGATATCATCCCAGATTACATGTTTTGCTTCATGTAATGATGACTGGCCTGTGACCGGCTTCATCAATTCATCATTTTTAGTTTGTAATTCTTGGCATTTGACTTCCTAGGATTTTCTCTCTTGTTCTTCTTTTAAAACTGAGCTTTCCAGATTTTTATTCTAGTTCTTCAGTTTTTCTAGTTCCAAATCTTTTAGACTCACTTGTGCCATGGCTTGAACAATGGAAAAATCACCTGATTCAATAGAAGAAGGGATGATTATACTTTCAACTTCTTTATCTTTCTCTTGCAACTTCTTTTCTAGATCCTCATACTTAACTTTGAGAATATTCTCACTCTCTACTACAAAAGGCATATCTCTTTTCCATTGCTTTTCTTTTTCTACGAATTTCAGTAGTTTGGCTTTACAATCAGTTGGCTCACCTTTCAAGTCTTCTTTTTCGTTCTCAAGCTCTTCCAACTCAAGAGTTTGTATCAATTAAGTAGAAGGAATATTTATCTTTTAATTCAGTTGTTGAAGGGAATTCTCCTTTTCATTCAATAAATTTTGTATGGCAGACCTTTTCTCTGCTTGGATCTCAGTAGCCAACAACGTTGTCTGCAACTTCTTGATATGTGATTGGTGGGCTCTATTTTCCACCTTCTCGTGTCTAATATGACTCTCTACTTTGCTCTTTTTGGACTGCAGCTTTGATAAGTCCAATGTAGCCTTTAACAGATTAGTATAAGTACTGTCCCCAGTTTGTTTATTCAGATGTATCATATCAAGAATGGGGATGTTTTCTTTGTTCATTTTCATCTCAGCAACCTTATTCTTGGTTGTTATAGCCAAATTTAAAGTGTTCTGAGAATGATTTCTAATAGTCACTAGAGATACATCATTGCTAAAGATTTTTCTAACTTATGCATACAATTTTAATTCCTCTAAAGTTATATCTTTATCATCCTTATATTTGTCCAATAATTCTGACCTACTTTTGAATTGTGTAGTAGGGTCACTGGCTATTTTATTGAATACATATTCTTTGATTTCAATATTAGGTCCCTTGACCTTCAATTGCTTCTTCTTACCCTTACCATTTGTCACCTGTACAAGTTGTCCTACCTCTTATACTTTTTGTTTCTTTGGGGTTCTTGCTGTGTCTTCCTCCTCTATATCCATAGCATCAGAAGAGTTCCTTTTGTTGGTTCTCTCAGAGCAGTTGGCTAAAGGTGTAACTTTCTCAGCTACTGGAATCAAGCTAGAGGTGCCAAGGTGTGGTGAGGTCACTTTCCTTACAGAGGAAGTGGAGTCTTCATGCATATCAAGATATTATTGAATCTTATGGGGATATTCTAACCAGTTTGCAGTCTCTGATAGAAATCCAACCTCAAAGTGTTCAAAATATTTTATTTTATTATCCCGACTTCTAATAAAGATAATGCAATGGGGGTCATAATTTATAGCAACTTCAGCTTGAAACCCCATTTCTCTTAACACACCTTTAATTGATGGAAGGGAAGCTTTGTTCTTAATGATAAATGGGCCTACAACCCATGGGCATGTAATATAAGAATCCTTCTTAAAATCCAGAAAACGTTCAATCTCCACCTTTAATTTCTTCCTGATCAGTTCCATAGCAAACACTTTGGGAGTAAAAAATGCAGGTAGTATATAAGGTTGATGAACAAACCCATATAACTTGATTATTGTACCTTGTTCAAAAAGAAACCAATTACCAATTCTCTTTTCAGGAGAGAACTGCAAAATCTCTTTCATCTTTGTCAAAACTCTAGGTAATTTCTTCTGAAAGAAACTACTATAAACCTCTGACATAAGGATATTCATAAACTTGTTGTAGTCTCTATTTATTTCCTCTACGAGTAGCATCTCAAGGAGCTATAGTTTTTCCTCATTGAATGATAAACACATCTTCAACAAATAGGATTGAAATATAAAACTTCTCATTTTCTGGAAATCCACTAGCTGAGAATGAATATTCTGAGCTAGGAATTCATCAAATTTAAGGCAAGAAGATTGTACTAACTGACTAGACTCTTCTGAATTGATTTCAGACTCAATTTGACAGGTGATAAGGACAAACAACATACTCATTAGGGGTTCAGTAACATATTTATCTGTATCCATCCCTAAAAACTGACTCATCATGGTTATGACATATTGAGGTTCTTCATTAAAAATACTGGCATCAACAAGGAATGGTTGGTATTGCAACGAGATATCATGTTTTAAGCAAATCTTGAAGAAATATTGCCTCTTTTCAACTGCAAACTCTCTAAAGTACTGGACTATGGATTCTTCATTATAATCTTTGGACTTTCGACTGAACTCATTAGGAAGTGAACGGGTTTTTCTAACGATGAAAGGACTAACTGGACACAAGATTTTTGAGTTGGATGTATCCATAATTACCCTCTCAGAGGAGCAGTAATTAGTGGCACACTAGTCAACGAATTCCAGGAAATTTAGGGTTTGGTCTATTCAGAAATATTGGAAGTATGACTTGTAAACATTGTGAATCTCTGTACCCTGGTCCCTAAGAAGTTTTAATTTGTTTTTCACCATTTCAACAGGTCCATTTAGTAATTTAGTATCAAAGATTTTAGAATCTTTGTCCTCAAATAGCTCCTCTATGTTCGGATACTCTAGGTTCAGGGCTTCTACCTCTCTAACTTCAGCCATTTAAATAGTTGTCAATGAGGACAAGATGCCTATCGGGTTTGTTGACAAGTGGTCCAAGTTTTCTGTCTCAGCTGGCCACTTTTTGCACAGTCGTTGTCTAGTGCACATAATTAATAAATACCTTACATGCTATGTGTAATGTATTTTTATACTATTTTTATGTTCATATTATTCTTGCATATTTCTTTCCAGTATGATCCATCTTGTACCGTTGATCTTTCTCCTTGTTTAAATCCATTGTCTTTATCCTTTGATGTTGCTTGCCTTGCACCTTTTATCTGCAAAATAACTATCAACCATAGATCTGCATCCCATCATCATCTTGATAATCCAAAGCGTGATCCCTACCAAACTTCACAAATCTGAAAAGTTTATTTTCCCGTGCATGTTATATCAGTGAAACAAATAATCATCGTAGATTCAATCCTCCACCAAATCTGAGGCATTAAAACCTATGGAGCCTACCATTTTTCGCTGATTTGAGAGGTTTTTTTGTTCTTGCATGTTCGATCGGAAAAATTTCTGATGACTGTGGATCTGCTTTCACCTATTGATCTAATGGTCGATTTTTCCTGTAGGTTAACACCTATTCCACCCATTTCAAAAACCATTTAAGACCAAGCATTTTATTTTTGTGAAGTTGTTTTCAATCGTTGATCTCCATTGCTATAGATCTACTCCCTTGATTTCTGTCTTCACATAACCCTGAGCGGATTTTCATATTCTGACCTCATTTGCAAAGTCAGGACTTAGGATTTTCGATCTTTTCCATTCCAAACCTAGGAATAAACACTTCAAAACATTTTAGAAATCTCATTAGCACTCCTCTAGGTCATCTGACATAGAATTTTTAGACCTTACTCATTATTTTTATGGGCCTAACCCCTTCCAACTACTTAGCCCAAAAGTAGTGCTAACAAAGCCAAAGGTCTATTTGGCATATAAACTCACAGGAAAGAAGGGTTCCTGGTTTGAGTGGGAGTAATGGTAGAAGAAGGAACATTTAAGGTAGAGAAATTTAATAGCCAAAACTACTAGTTATGGAATATGCAAATGGAGGACTATCTATATCATAAGGATCTATTCCTACTATTGGGAGGAAAAGAAAAATAACTGACAACTATGAAGGATGGAGAATGAGAGGTTCTTGACAGAAAGGCACTGGGAACAATATGGTTGTTCCTGGATTCATAGGTGGCTTTAAATATTTCAAAAGAAAATAAAATAGAGGGTATAATGAGTGCATTGGCTAAGTTGTATGAAAAACCCTCGACCTCAAACAAGGTATTTCTAATAAAGTGTTTATTTAATATGAAGATGTCATAAGGTGGATCTATTGTTGATCATTTAAATGAATTTAATATAATTACAAATAAGTTAAGTTCTATAAAAGTGAAATTTGATGATGAGGTTAGGGATCTTCTAATATTGTGCTCATTTATAGAAAGCTGGAATGGATTCGTCATGGCTATAAGTAACTCTGTCTCTGGTTCAAACAATTTGAAATTTGATGATGTTGTTGGTGTTATTCTTAGCGAGGAAATGTGAAGGAAAAGCACACGTGAGACATCAGGTAATGCATTGACCATGGAAAGCAAGGGAAGACAAAGGGAGAGAGGAAATAACCTACGTAATCACATCAAATCAAGGTAGGGAATATCCAAGTACATATTGGAAAAGATAAGAATGTTGGAAGTATGGAATGAAAGGACATTTGAAGAAATACTGCAGATCTCTAAAGAAGAAAGGAGATAGACAATAGGAGACTACTCAGGAAGCAAATGTAGTAGGTGATGTGTTACAAGATGCTTTGATTCTTGCATTAGATAATACTAGTGAATTACCAGGTAGTAGATTCATAGGCTTCATGTCATGATACACCCCATTGGAAATTCTTTCATGATTATGTGCCAGGGGATTTTGGACATGTTTTATTGGGTGATGATGAACCATGTAAAATTGTTGGAATGGGTAAGGTATGGATAAACTTAAAGAATGGTGAATGGGTGCTGAAATATGTAAGGCATATTCATGCTATGAAAAAAAATATGATCTCAATAGTGAAGTTGGGATATGGTGGTTGTTTATCTCCGTTTGGAGAGACGTGGTGGAAGATCACTAAAGGGTCAATGGAAGGGATAATTTTAAGGACCCATACTTATTTAAAAGTGTATAAACCTTGGCGAATATGAACAATTCTTAAAATGTCAACTATAAAATATTTGGCGGTATTTTTCTAAAATTATTTCAATTGCTAAGGATTTTATGTAGTTTATATAATAATTTTGTGATTTTTAGAGTGAAAATAGTTTACCCCATCAAAATTGGGTGAAATGGGGCTTCAAAAAATGCAAATTGGCGAATCTTTTTTTGGAAAAAAAATGGAAAAATAGCCTTTGGGCTAAATTTCTCCCCTAAAATTATCCTTGATCAATGGTGATAGCAAAAGGAGACAGGACAGATACGTTGTACTATGTCTTCATAATAATAACTATTCTATCTCTTTAGCTTCCACAAGAACAAATACAGCATTGTGGCCTCATAGGCTTGGCCACATGAGTGAGAAGGGGATGCATATTCTCCACTTAAGGAAGTTGCTACTAGATCTGAAGGAGGTAAGTTTGGAATTCTATGAGAACCATGTTTATGGAAAACAGAAGAGAGTCAGATTTCTTAGGGCTGGGAAAAAAAATGAGTGAAAAGTTAAAGTTTGTACGTACATATGTATGGGGACCGACTTAGGTACAATATCTTAGTGGCTCTCATTATTATGTTACTTTTATTGATGACGCAACTAGAAAAACTTGGGTTTATTGCATAAGACATAAATATGATGTATTTTCTACTTTTAAGAAATGGAAAGCTTTGGTTGAGAATGATACGGGAAAAATGTTGAAGTGTCTCAGATATGATAATGGAGGTGAATACTGCGGCAAGGATTTTTATAGTTACTATTCATACCATGGGATTCGTAGAGAGAAGAAAGTCCCAAGAGAACCACATGAAAATGATGTGTCAGAAAGGATGAACAGAACAATCATGGAGCGCGCAAGGTGTATGAGATTGCATGCATGGTTGCCCTTACAATTTTGGGCAGATGTTGTAGATACTATTGTTTACTTAATAAACAGAGGGCCTTCAAGTGCTTTGGATGGTAGTATTCCAGAGAAGGCATGGAAAGGTAAAAAGGTAAACTACTTTTTTCTAAGAACTTTTTGTTTTGAAGCATGTGTTCATACTGATAAAGAAAATAGAACAAAGCTTGAGGCTAAATTCAAGAAATGTACCTTTATTGGATACGAGGTTGATGATTTTGGTTGTCACTTATGGAATTATGAAAATAACAAAATCATTAGGAGTATACATGTGGTATTGAATAAAAAGGTCATGTATAAAGATCAATTGCAGGGAAAGAAACGTGAAAATGAAAACATATAGTACACAGTGCTTAATGAAATCAAAGAAAATGAAGTTCCAACTAACCACATTGGGTCTGCAAACTTTATGACAGTTCATCTTCTAGGGTTAGGTTTTTTTATTTTTATGGTTATTTCCCTCATGCTTATGATAAATATGTTATTTTGATCTCTTCTTTTATTTATCTTGTCACGAATGAGAGTAGCCACCACATCTCTTCTTAGAGATATAGCTACCACCATTCTAGCTGCTTTTATTTTATAGTTTGTTCTATTTTATTCATTTAATAGAATCTAAGTTTTCTATATCACTGTGTCTCTTGCCATATTGTAATGCCCCTTGTAATACCCCAAATTTTGGAGTTATAACCCCTTTTATATTTTGTTAAGTATTATTTCATTATACTTATGTGACATTAGAAATTTAGAGAAGTTAACTTCTGATGACTATGTGGACCAACACATTAAAGAGATGGGAGTCACAGTTCCTATGGGTTTGGAGGATAAATAAAAAATAAAATAATAATGAAATTTTTTTTTTTGAGACATTTGTAAAAACCCTAAAGAAGAGTTTTGAGGAATAATTAAATTAAAGAAATAAAAATTAAGAGAAACACAAAAATGAGAACAAGAAAGAAAGAAGGGGGATCCATTCATTATTATCAACACAAAAGAAGAAAAAAATGGATACTGAAAAGAAGAAGAGATACAAGAGAGCTGATTAACCATAACTAATCAAGAAAGTGAAAGGGGGCAGTTTTGAGCACAAACTGTACCAGGAAAAGAAAACCATAACAACTAGGTATGTATTTGGAACACAAGCAGTGTTCAGTTAGGTGTACAACCACAAGTTGCAGGAGCACTACAAATACCTTGTAGAGGATGTGATTGGTTGTTTTCTTAAGTGCAGAGACTTAAAATTCCGTGAAGCATCCTGGAGCTCATGAGTACTGGGTTGGATGTTGGGTTGTCTACTGTAAGAGGAACTACATAATAACATGGGGAAACAAGTTGAGAGCAATAAAAAAAAACTCTGACCCAGAGGAACTGTGAACTTGGATCATGGGTGACCACTAGAGCAAGGAGGACTTGATGGTCTAAGGATGGGAGGCTTCTGACTATGCTCCACTGGTCATCAAAATATATAGATAAGTATTATGTTATTTTTATTTAGTTAAATTTTATTCTTTACTTGCTGCAAAAGCATTTTAGTTATAATTACTCGATTTTTTATGGAAGAAACTGTATTATTAAATCTGGACAGAAATGGTTTCATTATATCATAACCCTGTAGATAGATTTTGTATGGGTTATTTTATTTCATAAGTATTTTATAAAATAGAGTAGGGTTCTATGCGTGAATATTCAATATTTTATAGAACAAAGTAGGGTTATGCACCTAAATATTAGATATTTTGTGAAATACTTATGGAAATTTGTGCGTGGAATGTATGAGCAGTATACATATAAAATACATGGAATTATTTGAATAAATTTATGAGGTGAGAACTGGAAAGGAAATCAATTCTTTCTATCTTTTCAGAGCTTCACAAATTATAAAATACAAAGTATTTTTATACATGTCTACAAATTGTTTTCCAATGTTAGACAGAGTTGTTGTATTTCTATCTATTCTGTATAAAAGCGTTATTTATCTTCAGTGTGGAAGCTTGAACTCCATGGTCAAGCTTCAACCTTTATGTTGGAGTGAAATCACTACTTAGGTGAAAATAATGTATTTTTCATTACATGAACTTTGTAAATGAATATCGGCTAGGGTTTCTTTACATGTCGTTTGCAAATACCTAAGTACTAATGTGTTTTGTTCCATTAAACAAATCTTGCATATAAATATAAACTAGGGTATCTTTTATGTTGTTTACAAAAAATTAAGTAATTTATTTAACAACGAGCTGACCAATCCCTTCGAACAGAAACTAAAGACAAAGCTCAGGTGTATGGTAACCCTATAAATAAACTCATATAGAAATTTTATTGGAGACATAGATCGAATAATAAGCAAACTCCCTTCAGAACCTACGTTCTGTATATATTTCATAAGTTATCAAAGGTTACAATGCGAGCAATGTATAAACCGAGTTCAAACCTAACTATCAAAACAGAAACCAGACTTGCTAAATGTTTCTTTTAAATAAAAAAATACAACAATTGCATTCTCAAGTCGTAAAACCTTTCGAAAGTTTAACCATTAGAGAAAATTTGAGGTTTGAAATGGGCCTTATAAGAAAACGAGTCAATCATAATTTATTGATGAGTTGGAATTCAAGAACCAATAGAATTTCAATAAAATGAATCAACCATAATGGTTGACTTGAGATATTTGTCATAACAAAACTATTTTTTCTTCTTCGTATTTTCAACATATCTCCCTGTGTTTTTACTCATCATGACGTTTTTCAAGTATTTCTTTTTTTTGGGTAGTGAGGTCCGTCAAAAGTATGCATTGTGGGTACTCGTTGGATGCAGAATTAAAGTATGCATCCAAGGAGTGCTCCCGCTCGATATTTGTGTAAAACAAAGGGAGATATGTTGAAAATACGAACAAAAAATAGTTTTTTTCATTCTTCCTCCAAAATTAATAAATATTATTTTATTATTTTAACTATTATTTTATTATTTTTTGTAGGAGGCCCATTTTAGACTTCAAATTTTCTCTAATGCACAGAACTAGATTTCAAATATTAATGTAAATGCTAACAACATGAGAACCCTAACTAATTCGTTACTCCAACGTTTAAATAGAACAGAAGCGTTTAGCATAGAGCAGGAACGCTCTGCGTAGAAGCTCAAACAATGATAAAATTTGAAAGGACGATAGGGTTAACTTATATGAACCCGGTGTTAGTTTTAATACAATTCAATGTGTGGTGGATGGTGAGAAGGCCATGAACACAAACTTTCAGCAAATCGACGATGGAGGATCGTTCACGAAATCCAACTGAATTACCATGGATCATGATCGACGGTTGTTGTTACCTGCAAATTTATTAATCAGGATGTGGTACTTTGTACGCTGCTTAACATGGAATCAGACATTAAAGTTCGACTATACATAACATATTTCATAGCTGGAGTCGACCACTTGGAACTCCACTGGAACCGTGCAGTGATTACGTGTGTTCTGAACTCCAAGTGAAGCCCTAAAACGAAGTGAACATGCCAGAGTGGAGCCGCGGGCATTTGGAAGACACCAACGTGGAGCTGCGGGAATTTGGAAGACACCTGCCTGGAGCTGCATGCATTTGGAAGGCTGCATTGGTATTTATGGTTAAATATTGTTACAATAAAATATTAAACTTTGTTTGCATGCAACACATCGTATATATATTACCATGTTATATTAGAACATAGTAAGTATTTATGTTTGGTAAGTTTAATTTCTTACTCTACTTTATATACAAATACAACTGCGAAAATGTTCAGATGCTCTATTTTTTTTCATAGTTAAAAAAATAGGGTAATGTTCGGATGTGATGTGATAAGCATTTTTATACTTAGACTTTAAAATTATTTAGTTAGAGCAAATGCAAGTTATACACCATGTTTATAATGTTTTTGCATTCAAATACCTTGTATTATAATTAATATAAGTTATGCATGTAAACACAATGGAAAATACTCTTTTGTATGGTTTATATTGTAATGTTTACACTTGCATGGGTAAAATAGTATTAATGTTGCATGTGCATTTGTGTTATAAGTTAAATTATAATGAAGTCAAAGCATTGACGTTAAAACTAAATTGAGTCATAATTTGCTTATGATATTTGGGTATAAAATGGAAATGTTTATATAGTTGTAATAACTAGCATTATGGTAGGACATTGAAATACAAAAAAAAGGTATAGAAGAGACATTACACCTCTAGACTAATGTAGACTTTGAGGGAACCTATCAAGTGCTCCGGCAGAATAAAATGTTAATAAAATGATCCTCTGAATATTTATATTTTGAATAAATGAGAAACACGTGACAATGTGCATGATGACAAAATGATGAACAAAAAAAATTAAATGAATGATATTTGTGGAAATGGATACTTTACTTAAATTGATGAATAAATGCATGCTTTGCTTAAAGATTAGCTATTTTATAAAATATATGATGTAAATGAATGAATTGCATGTATTGCTTAATGATTAGCAGAATACGAAACATGATTATGATTATGTAATGATTGACACATGATGTATATTGATGAGTTATGATGAGCAGTACTACTAATGGCGTACTTTAAGAATATGTGCAACAACAGGTAATTATCATAACCAACTGACTCATAAAGGAAATATAAGGGCCTTAGAGTACGAACAAATCACACACAGAAGAACGGCGACGTTGTCAACTTCCTACAGATTCCACGCAGGAGTTGACAAGAACCTATCCGCTTACTCGGGGAAACATGAAGTCATGCAAAGTGGACCATGATGGAATTGGTCACGTACGAGGTTGAGGGGCATGCAGTAAGAACATACTTACTCCTTAGCGCCATTAGTATCCAATAGAGTGTAGATGGAAGATTGAAGGTAACAGATACTAAATTCCTTCATGAAGTTCCCGCAAATAAGATGAAACGAAGAAGCACTAATGAAAGGACCCGACGATGTGGTACCTTGTTGATAAACGAAAATGATGGACGAATGGACCCGACGATGTAGTACCATGTTGATAAAAGTAAAATGAGGGACGAATGGACCCGATGGTGTGGTACCTAGACCCAAGATGAAAACAATTGATGAATATTATGCATTAAGCATGTAAGTTTGCATTTAGGCTATTTGCACATGAAATGAATTTTAGCAATTAAAATAATGGAGAATATTATTTTAGTCAACTCCACCTGCGCCCACAAAAATAGAAACATAGATTGAAGCATCAGGGGGACAAACTTGAGTAAATCTAGGAATGTTGGTGCACTCTCTTAGAAATCAGACACATGGTTGGGTGAGGTAATTATATTTAAATAATTAGAAAATTAGGCATTTTTTCATGAAGCGACATGTGTCGCAGAGAATATTCCTATTTAAGGAAGGCAAGAGGAAAGGGAAGGGAGCCCTACTATTGGATGGACACCGTAATGGTGAAGAGACATTGATTTACTTCTATTTTGAGTTTGGAAAGGGATCTTGGTGGGGGGGAATCCCACTTCTAGATCTCTGGTTTTTGTGTTTGAGCTCTACGGCCCCATTGCTCAGGGGATCGGAAAGAAGCAGAGTATTCCCGGAATTTGTAGGGAGGTCAACCAAGGGTTCAGTTGGACATTTGGACTTTTGCGGCAAGGAGTAGTTATTCGACAAGTGGATTAATCCACAACTATCAGAATCAGGTTTGAACTTTATTTTATGAATTATTATTATTGTCATTTACATAAATTTGAGTAAATTGAAAAATGTGTAATGGTTTACATGAATCATGGTTGTGGATGTATTTTATTGTCATTTTATTTTTCCCTAACCTAGACATTATGATTTGGACTGTCCATGTCGAATATCGTAAACATGGCATAAGCTAAAATCACTAGTTGTTATTCGGTTTCATAGCAGTTGGTTGATTTTTAACCAAGGGTAAAATATTTATGGTCAAATTTATGAAATTAATGAGTTAATGCTTAGAATGAACTAAAAATACTGAATACTACTTCTTAGCCTATTGTAATATTACTTCTGATTTATTCAAGGGTATCACGAGTGGTTACGAGAGATAATTTATACAAAGCTTACAACCAATCTGATCTCAGACCTCAGTTAGTTCAGGATCTGAACTCTAGAATTTTGCAGAAGAAATCTGATCTATTCCTATATTGGTTAAACCTTACTAATTCTGTAGGACCCGATCAATAAATTTTTTCCTCTGCACGCTAAACTCCCAATGCATCCGAGATTCATCAGAACTCTCACTATCGATGTTACACCAAAATATCGCTACCATGAGTCAGGTGTCATCCCCATGCCTAAATCCCTGAAGTACCTTCACTTGGATGTCAGGAGAGAGGTTGATTTCCCTACCATTCGACCTTTCTTAGTAATCCTGATGCAATTTTCTTTCCATGAAGGGGCACATTCTGCAACTTAGAAGAGGGCGCCAATGAGGCAACTTGTCCTTGTGCAACATGCATTGATATATCTCTGGTACAGGTTGTCTGTGAGAAAGGTGCACTAGAGTTTGTTTAAATGGATAAATGGTACCTTCGAGCGACTTCTCGAAGCTTGGTGATGTGGAGGCTCATCCATAAACATGTGGTGAAGTGTCCTTTGGTTCCCTAACCTATTGGGATGATCCCTTATATCTCTCCCCTAAATATTCAACCTACTCTATCCGTCCAACCCTATAAATATGAGCTCTCTCTCCATTGATAAAGACGAAGGATTATGCACCCTCATGCTGGTGGAATCTAATCAGAACATTCTTCTTCACTTGTAGAAGTATTGGAAGATTTGCATCCCTTGAGGAAAGATCACATATGTTGGTGTTGCGACGTTAAGGCTTGGTTGTAACATTTATTCTCTATGTACTTCTATTCATTACATTAATACAAGTCATTTCCATAAGTATTGTTGTGTTGATGATTCTTATGATTTTCCTCCTTAACTGTTAATATATATCAATTCATATAGATATGCTTTTACCACTTGTATGTTTCCACTTGCTTGACATGGTTTTGTAGCTGAATATATGAAGACTTGGAGCTTAGAGAAACAAGGAGATAATAACTACAGACATAAGGTAAGCCACATCTTCACCCATCTTCAACCCAATAGCATATCCATTAGTGATGAGCAAGTCATCCACATGCAAAATAGCACCACTATAAATTTTCCCTTCTTTTGCATGTAAACATTGCAGTCAGATCTGCATCTCTCAAACTTCAGTGATAGTAAGAAGGAATCCATCTTCGCATACCATGCCCTTATGGCTTGCTTGATCCCATATAGTGATATCCTTAGTTTGCATACTAAGGAAGGATCATCAGAGTACCCCTCAGGCTATCTCATGTAGATCTCTTCTTCCAAGTCACCATGCAAGAAGCCACTCTTTACATCCATGTGATGTACCTCCCATGCATATGAAGATGCAATGGCCAAAGCAACTCTCATTGAATCCATCCTTGCAACAGGAGAGAATGTCTCATTGTAGTCCAACCCTTGGACTTGTGAGTACCTTTTTTCAACCAATCGAGCCTTGTACTTGGTTGTAGATCCATCAGATCCAAGCTTAGTTTTGTAGATCCATTTGCACTGAACAAGTTTCCTGGTAGGAACCTGTGTCAACGCTTCTCTTTACTTTGTTAGTATATTGTTGTTGGACGCATATGCTTTGTAAGTCGTCCCATGAGTATATTGTATTATCCCACATTGTTAGTATATTTTTGTTGAGCTCATATGCTTTGTAAGTCGTCCCGTGAGTATATTGTATTATCCCACACTACAAGAAAAAAGGTCACCGGTGAGGGTCATGTCTGTGACGGACCATTAAGGGTCATCACTAATGTCGCATATGATTACGGTATTTAAAATGTCGTCGTTATAAGTGCCTTTTGAGATGGTCCTTTAAGTTCCGTCACCGAATACCTTTTTAATGACACTTTTGGTGAGGGTTCTTAAAGGCCCATTATTGATTCTCTCTTTGGTGAAACTTCTGGTGGCAATATTTTATTAGCCCTCACCAATACTCTTTTTTGTTACTTTTGGTGATTGTAGAAATTTTTTGTCACCAATGATCATTCTAATGGTTTTTGGATGACAATATGTGACTGTTGCTATATTTTTTGACAAAATATAGTGGTTTAAGAACAATGCCGTTATGGATTCTTTGTAATTAATATGTTTCCAAGGTCAAATTGGTCACAATACTCACTCATAATATCTATAAGCAATATCTAATGGTTTTCCATAAAAGAACACTAGCAATTTATAACCATTCCAAAATGGATCTATGAGCAATCTCTATTGGTTTCTCATAAGAAAAATATATAAACCATAACCTAGTGACCTTGGCTATTGGTTCATCTCTAGCTTCCTTTCTAGAACCATGGGAATTATGTAGTTCTCTAGTGTAGTTTATATTTATGGTTTATTTGCTTAATATTTGACCCTCAATAGCCTATAAATGATAGCTGCTTCACTATCTTAGTGTGGCTCGACTAAAGTTCCCTCTTTTTATGAAAAAATAAATTGTAAAGTGAATTTTATGAATCCATGAATTGGATAAAACATATTTTTATTCAATATACAAGTTATGTAGTCATCTTATCCCCTCCCCCATTTCCTAGTAGGCTACTCTATATGATAGGGATAAACTTCCTTTGGCCATTGAGTTCCATGAAATCAAGTGCCCACTTTTTGAGTAAACATAAATGTATGAATCTATAACATGGCTAAAACATTCTTCCATTGTATTTACAAGTTATGTATCCATCTTCTCCCATCCCGCATTTCGTAGGAAGCCACTATTCTAGGGATAAGCTTCAATGGGCCATTGATTTCAATGTTGTGTAAAATTATTAGAATTCAAATTCTATTTTATATATGGAAAAATAATAGTTTGTTTTAAATATATTCAAACATAATAAGTGCTTTACCTAGCTTTATGACTTTAATTTGTGTAAACCTCCATTTGCAAATAAAAGGATATATCAATAAGGTATAAATTAATATTGCAAATATGTGACCAACTATGGAAGTCTTGAGGTGGTGCATCTTACACCGTAAGCAAGAAACCCCTTTATAATTCGCTTTCCCATTCTACTCAAACTTGTCAATTTGAACATTGTCTATGTAAGCACTAAGTTGTCTATGTTGTTCATGAACCCTTGGAGATGTGACATAGCTTCCCTCTTCCTCTTGCCTCCAAAATGACAAATTCTATGAATTTAGGGTTAGTTATTTATTGGTTGAGAATCCTTTGAGATTGATCAAGGAGATTACAAATGGAATACCATCCTTATCAACCCTAATATTGTTTTTAAATTTCATGGATCATCCCTTAAAGACAAAGGTAACCATTTATTGCTTAACATGGGCATAATTCCTACTACTATTTGATTTGATGGTTTATGTGGAGCAATTAACTGAGTTAATTTTTAATAGAATATGCATATGCCAAGTGTGATGAGCGCTAGGTAGTTTGAGGTTTATGTTTCCATTTATGTACAAGGTTCAAACATCCCTTCATGCTCAAGAGGGATCCAAATTCTCATGGTGATTCAAGGAAGAATACTAATGTGACTTAGGCTCTTATATTGAAGCAACATCTATCCACCAGGCATATTTTTTTCCTACCAGAAAACATGTTGAATGAAAATAGTGTCTATATGCATGAGCAAGTATTGACCTAGATCAATCTACTCAGAACCAAGTGGTATGCTCATACAATTGGAATGGATTGACACTCCTTCAAGTATGTTCATGACAAGCCAACCACCGCACAAGATCCACCTATTGCACCAATGAATGATTATTCGTTCTATTTTTTCAACTAGCCACTTCCAGTCCCATGTTCGATAATTATCGGGATTGATAATAAAACCAAGGTACTTAAAACCAAAATTGAATTCCTTCAGAGGGATGTTAAACAATCCAACAATTATTCCTGAGGAATGTTCTACCATGCCAAAAGTAAAGAGCCCATATTTTTCGCAATTGATTACCATACTTTTTGCACAGCGGTATATGTCTAGAAATTCTTTGATATGAGTATCTCCCCTTAAAGAACCTGAACCAAAAAGTAAAGATTCATCAATGAAAACAAGATGCAAAATAACAATTCTACTTGAGATTTTAACACCTTGTATTTTCCCATTTTTCTTTGCTTGAGATAAGGTTCTATTGAAGCCTTCAACCATTAAAAAGAATAGATTAGGCAACAGGGGACATCCTTGTCTCAAGCCATGAGTCACCTAAAAAAGTTGAGGTCGATCCATTGATGAAAATTGCATAGCTTGCAGAGGTCACACATGACATAATCCATTTGAAAAAAAAATTGTGGAGAATGAGATTCATGCTTTATGGCCTTTGATGGTATAAACATTTATCTCAATTGGTCAATTATCATAAGACATTTTCCTGGAGGAGCTTCTTTATTACTGTAAGGTGTACTTTTCCCACAGTAAGACCTACACTAGAGTTGCAACCAAACGAACGATATGTTATAAAGATAATCCAAATCCCCTAGTAAAGGCCCTTTCCATGAGGGATTGAAATTTAGTCTGAAACCATGCCCAAAAGGTCCTAGTAGACTTTCATGAATCTCAATCTTCTTCATAAAATAGGATATTTTCATTGTTAAGCTAAGGAGAACTTAGTAGATAGTTTTGTGAGACTTCATTTTTTTCCTTTTGGATCTCAAAGAAGAAAGAAAAAATAACAAAACACCGATTTTATGACAAATTATCTTGTAACTTCTTGAGTATGAGACTTTATCCTTGGCTTCAGTCTTGAGATGTCATCTTACTATTTTTTAATCCATTTTTGTCTTTATCCATAAGTATTTTAATGAATGCTTGTTATTAATGCTGGTGTTAGGGGAATTATTTCTAAACATGTTATTAGATTCCCAATCATGTAAAAATGTTCTTCTTGGTTAGAATCTTTGATCATCTTTGTTCATTGTGCTATTATAGGTGGGGTTTAGAGTCTATAAACTATGCTATGCCAAAAGACATAAATTAATAATGTACTATAATTGTGTCATTACAACATAAAAACCAACTTTATCTGCGTATTATTATCTTAATTTAGGAATTTAAAAGCTTTGGAGCTCATAACATATTGGTTGAATTATGCATCATTGATCTTGTTCAAGATTGCCAATGAGATTCTTTTGTAAGAGATGTATAACTATTTTTTGTAGGCTCCCCTGTTGCAAGTATCAACTTTCTTTGTCTTCTCAAATATTTTTCACCTTTTGCTATCTTTGAAATACTATGGTTTGGACATTGGCCCTTGCCTCTGAAATTCTAGATTTAGCAAATTCAAAAATTTGCAGCTTTCATGTAAAAAGCATGTAACACTCAAGGATATGGAGAACAAGATTGAAAGGGTGTCCAAAGAAAATAAGAAAAGGAATTTGTTAGTATATTTACTACATGGAAAAGGTGTTCTGTTCTACACATATACAACTGTTCTAGCTGCTTCTGCCCATAGATGCATAGGTAGATCCTGGTCATGCGACATTGCCCTTGCTGCTTCCATGATAGTTCTGTTCTTCCTTTCTGCAACTCCATTATGTTGAGGATTATAAGGAGCAGTCAACTCCCTCTTAATCCCTGAATCACTACAAAGCTTCTTGAAGTCACTTGAGGTGAATTCTCCAACATTGTCGGATCTGAATGTTTTGATCTTCTTGTCAGTTTGATTCTCCATCAAGGTTTTGAATTCCTTGAATTTATCAAACACCTCATCTTTGTTCTTCAAGAAGTATACCCAAGTCTTCCTAGACAAGTCATCAATAAATGAGACATAGTAAACATACCCACTCAGAGAATTGGATGACATAGGACCACATACATCTGAGTGGATGATTTCCAGGATGTCTTTTGCCTTGCTTTCACTGCTTGGGAAAGCCTTCTTAATGTTCTTACCTTTTGCACATCCTTTGCAAACACCTTCATGTTTGGTCTTGATTTTAGGAAGACCCTCTACAGCCTTGCTTGCAATTGGAAGTGCTCTATAGTGCATATGAGCAAGTCTTCTATGCCAAAGTTCACTTGGGTCCATGGATTCATGTACCATGGCATGTTCAGGTTGTCCCTTCAATTTATACAAACCTCCCTATTGCTCTCCAATCACTACTGCATCATCTATGTTCTTTCCCTTTGGCCAAATTAGGACTTGGCAATCCGCAAATGCAACCCTCATACCTTTTGCATCCAATGCAGAGATGGAGAGTAAGTTCTTCTTGAGCCCAGGTACATAAAGGACTTCTTTCATCTTCAAAGATTTTCCAGAATCTAGGTTGTAGGAGGCTTCACCACTTGCTTTGATTGGGTATTGATAATCATCCCCAAGTTTCACCTTATGGGGTGATTCATGTTCAGATAGATTCACAAAAGATTCCTTAAACCCAGTCATGTGTTTGGAAGCTCCACTATCAATCAACCAATCATTAAAACCATGGGATATGGTACCTGTGAGAGCGGAGATTAGAACATACTCTTCTTCACTTGATGAGTCAACATCACTATCATCACTTTCTTCCCTAGCCTTCTTCTTTGGAGGTTTATCATCCTCGGCAGCATGAGCATGAAACTTTCTTTTACTGCCCTTCTTCTTCTTCCAGGATTAACCCAATCCTATACTTCCAGGCCCGGAAGTTATCAGCCCCTTCAAGCTTATCCTCAATCTTGGTGTGGAGAGACATCTTAAAGAGTACTTCAAATGGAAATAGGAAAGATTTAGGTCTTACCACTTGAAATGCTGAAAACTGGATCTGGTCCCGGACTAGGGTTTGTCAAAAAAACCCTAAAAATTCAAAATGTGGATTTCAAATTTTTGAAAGGATAGAAAGATGCGCTTTGATGAGATGATCAGCCTAGTGCATTCAGAATTTGAGATCAGAAAAGTTTTACCCTTCAGATTTGACCTTTTGTCCTCCCGAGTTCATTGGGGAGAGCCCTGAATTAGGGTTTGAGTTTCCCGGAGATCTACCCAGCCAAAAATATCGATCCAAAGCTCTAAAATTTTATTTTTGCAAGGAGCTTCCAGCTGTGTCTTCAGATTCCAGAAATCCCTATTTTTGTGGAAACCCTAATTTTTAGGGCCAAATCTGAAAATGCTCGAAATTGAATTCTGATTGGACAGATAGATGCGCCTTGATGAGTAGAGTCAATCTACTATACGTTTTTTCCAAAATATGTAGAGAGAAACCCAATAAACAAGAAACTCAAGTTTTCGTCATTGCAAAATGTCTTCTTCTCAGGTTAGCTCTGATACCATGTTAAATTTTGAGCATTAATTCACAATACTCCAGGATCTTTAATGAGAGAATAACATATACAGTATATCAATGCATGACAATCACAATAATCATCACAAGCATCATAAGAATCAAAAGCATGAGAGACAAGAGACATAGAGTTTCCGTGGGGAAAACCCTAAGGTGAAAAATCCCACAACTTCCTCAGAGATAGAGAGAACAATGGATCAACCAAAGTACAACCAAAATACACTGATATAGTCTCCTAGTAGCATATGATCCTCCTCCTCGCTAGTACACCACTTTCTGAGTGAGAGTGGGATACTTTTCCGAATGATCTAAATAGAGATCACCTGATCTCTATTTATACTAATCTATTTTCCCAGTGACCTTATGGGGCCGATTTGTCTAGCTAGGTACATCCACATTATAATATATATAATTCAGGGCCGACCCCACATGGTGGTCTAATAACCCATCAGAAAGTACACACACTTGTGACACTTGTCAATCCATATGACAACACTTCCTTATAGAGGAATGACACATGTGTTATAAGGGTACAATAAATATATATAAAATACACAGATGAAATACATTCCGAAGTTACATATACATCAACATGAGAATGAGCAAAAAGCAAGCTATTGGGGAGCCTAGGAGCTAAGTGATCCAATATAGGATAGAGCTGGGAATAGTAGTATGCCCCCCCAATGATTGATCTCATCGTGACTGCGGCATTGAGATGTCCTCTCGACAGATGAAACTCATCTAAAACCATTTCATATATTGCAAGGGAAATGATGGTCAGTCCTACCCCTGGTGTAAAAATGGATCTTTCAAACAGCTTAGCTTATCCTTGATGATTTCCTTCAGATATGGGATAGAGCTCTTGAAATCCTGAAACTACCAGAAATTCAATATACTCTGCCTTTAGATGCTCTTTCACTGATACTCTTCCACTTGTTTGTGATCTAGAAGAATTTAGATTAATCCAAACTCGCTAATGCCAGACAATTTTCAATTTAATGGGTATGCTTGCAACCAACATTTGTTTTGGATTACATAATTCGACATAAATTGCATCAAACAACTCTCTATCCTTGGAATAAAGTTTCCCATCATTCTTTATTTTAGACATCGACTTGGAGACAATACAAACTGCAAATAAACCTGCACCAAATTCTGTACACATAGCACATACCCTGAATATATTCACGATTAGAATAAACAACATTGGATCACCAATATGTTTTAAAATTTTAATGGAACTAGATTAGAAAACATCCTATCCAAAAAATACATATTTGATACCAGTTGAAATGAAAATATCCTAATTTCCTACTGACAAATGCTGCCAAATTGTTTGGTGACCCTATGTCCTTACCTCACTGTATTTATTCCCTGTGTTTTTATTTTTACAGACTATATTGAAATTATTGAACAAACAATGATGCTAATGCTTACACTTTATTTGGTTTTGCTAGGAGATCGCTGCTTTGTTTTTTTCCATTGAAAGATTGTATGGAAAATAAATAAATAAATAAAGCAAACTTTTTATTGTTTCTAGAAAAAATAAAAATGAAACGGTTTCCAATTTCCGCTTCAAAGCAATTTCGATGTTAGGTGCAATATACTAAGTTTCTCCATTCAAATCATGCAACAATTAATGAACTAAACATTGATAATTAGCTTGTTGTTAGTGTCAACAACCCGCTCTGCTACAATCAACCCATTTCTTGTACAACTCTTCCAAAGAGAAATCTATTTCTTTCAATGATGCACGACCTTTGATTTGTTCTTTGACTCAAACTCTATTCTGTTACTTTTGCCACAAAGTAGAAGAATATAATTACTTGTTCTATATTTCAAGAAGCAATATGAGATTATATGATCATATTTGAAATATACAAAGCAATATTTCCTTGTAAAAAATTCTTCAAACTTCATGCCAACCTTCTCTTCAAGTGTATCAACCACGGCCATATCCAAGTGTTCCCCTTCCTTGTTTTTTTATCACTTTTTTTCAATTGATCTATCAACTGTGCAAAATAATTCCATACCCATCCTTCCTGGATTTCATTAGCATAATATGCACCCTTGCCTCATTGAATCTCTGCCTTGATCAAAATAAAAAAATTGTAAACGTCGCAGGACTACTTTCCATGGCAAAACTAAGTAGACTTGCTCAAAAAAACCAAACTATATATCTTCCTAATGGTAATCCGAGCCACAAAATTCATGGTAGCATAAGTATATGTAGACAATAATGTCTTAGGGTATGAACCATATCACACATATGCAGCCCTGGATCTTTGATGATGTGGTTAGTTTTCCTTGACAACTTAGAACTGTTTTTTTTTTCCCATGCTATGATTGTTTTTATGTGTACAACTATTTTGTTCTCAAGTTCTTGTATTTGAACATTCATTTATTTTGAAGCTGTGTGCGATTTTGATTATTTTTTGGATGCAAATCAAATCTATGTTGATCTCATTCATTCTTTTATGTGTTTCATTTATGTAAATGATAACTATATCAAACATTGTTTACAAATTTGCATCCAATGATAACTATATTCATGATAACTATATCTGTTTACAATTTTTTTTACATATTGTCAAAAAAAAAAACCGATGTATTTGATTACTATAAAAAACTCGGCCTATTTTGTATTATGTTTTAATTTTAATTTTTCCCATCAATTTTTTTTGTTCTTTAACATAAGAAATATTTGCAGGTACAGTTTTTCTATATTATAAATGCAAATATCTGAACACAAGGGCACCAAAAAATTTGGACATATACATATACATATTTTTTATGATTACACACACACACACACACAAACATGTCATGTCAATAAAATATATGTGTGTGTGTGTGTACATGTCAAAAATATATAACATCACAAAAAATAAAAAAGGAACAAGAAACAATATAGTTTGCATTTCATTTACAACCAAAAAATATATAGAAAATAAACAATTCATTTTTTTATATATTTATAATAGTGTAAAATATCACACAATCATCTTCCTAACAATATCGATTGCTTTTGAGCATTGCACAATTCATAATGCACATTGACACAAAACACCCATTACAACTGCAATGTCGGGGACATTGCCACCTCATGGCTCTTGTTTTAATATGGGATTGGGACAAAAGTTTTGGTTTTGGTCAAAAGGTTTATTAATAGTCATTTTTTTTAAATAAAAAATATTATTTAATATAAAAATCATTTTATAATTAATAATAATTTTTATTTATTTAAGCTTTCATGACAACAAGGTGAAAATGAGCTCTGAAAGTAAAGGGTATAGGCATATTGACTCAATGAAATACCCAAGCATTTTTTGGCATTCAATAGATTGAGGATTAAGGAAATAGAGAATTTGGGTACGTTGATGCAAAAATGTTCTAAATGATGACAAGCTTCAACAAAATTTGCAATAATAACAACCTGGTTGTTAGTGAGTAGTAGTATTTTTACACATTCTGCAACATAATTCCTCAACAGATTAGCATAAGTGTTGTGGAATCCTAAGACTGAGCCAAAGATGAAAAATTTTGATAGGTGTATTTTAGTGCTAACAACAGTGTTATACCATTTATCAGGTTTGGTTTTCTTCTACTTTTTTATGCTACGTATTTTAGACTAGTATGATGCATATATTAGTGTACAAGTTCATGAAGAATATGGTCTATGAAAAGTAGGTAAGCACAAGTTCATGAAGTCGAGGTAATATACAAATAGCACCAAGAACAAGATAGAGTAATCCTACCATAGATTGTAGACATTGGGATGTGAATGACATCAAGAGAATCCATGAGAAAGAAGGAAATCATATATCTTGTCATACCAAGCCCAATGGGCCTATTTGAGACCATACAAGAATTTCAAAGTCTAGAAACCTTTGAATAGTCCTGAGAAAAACCCTATGGATGTTAAATGTAAATCTCTTCCTCAAGATCAATGTGAAGAAATTCACTCTTCGCATCCATTTGATGAACTTCCTATTGCTAAGCCACTGCAATGGGAATATTTATGTGGATAGGGTGTATTTGAGTACTCCAAATAATATTGCATTCATTTATTATGAAAATAAAAGGTCGTTTGAACCGAGGAAAGAGGGTTTGTGTAATGCAGGTGGTCATTGTGTTACATGCTAATTCTTTATTTATAATGCTTTCCTTGCCTCATACTAAGATGCTTTGTAGACCTTTTTTTCATGATAAGGGATTGTGTGGGTTAGAGTGAGAACCAACCCTTTTAATGAGAATTAAATTAGAGTGAAAAAGTAAAGTAAATATGAGAGTAAGGGACCTTATGAGAACAATCTTTTTTTAGTGAGAATCAAATTTAAAAAGGAGAGAAATCCATTCCATTGGCTCATAAAGTATGGTTGTATGACATATGGGAAAGTTAATATTAGCAAAAACTAAGCTCTTTGTCCACTATTCTAAGCTTATAATTGTATTGATGAAGCCATCATACATATTTCTCAATAGTTTAATCTTTTTTATTAATGGGCTATTTTTCACCTCTTCCATGTCAATGTTGTTATCATTCATCCCCTTCACATGTAAATATAATTCCACTAGTTTTACATACTTGGAATCCAATATTTTAGAGTGACTAGGTTCATATTTGGGAGTGTTATCTGGATCATATATTGATTTCTAGATTGTGCACTAGACCAATCAAAAAATACCTTTGGATTGTGTAATAGTTTATCCACAAATTACAAAACTTTTCATTAAGAATTTTAAGTTTTTAGCAAGGAGATCATGGCTTATTTCAAGATTTGGAATTTATGAGGAGTGAGGTTCTTATTTGGCAAATGTCTTGATCCAAATGGAAGTGTACTAGTGGAATAAATGCAATTGCAACAAAAACTGCGATGAGTTAAACTTATCATACACAATCACTAACTTATGGTGTGATATATTAACAACTAGCTCAGATGGAGATGAACTCATACATTGAATATTGACATGACAAAATTGAGAAACAAACTCAACTACATATATTTTTTAATTAAATAACATTGTACAATGACAACGAGATATGAACAAAATGAATTCGACCACAACAACCAACCTTTTTACAATTAGAGGGCCTTGCATAGATAATCTAACTAAGGGAATATGAATTGCTTTGTGTCTCTTATGTTCATATTCTGTAAATTACAGAATTGTACAAAATATTGAGAAGAGTAAGAGATAGAGAGAAGACAATCTGTAGTGACTATTGCTCTTCTGTGCTTAACAATTTGTTTTTATGTGCATCCACTCCAGTATGACTCTACTGATTTGGAATTGGTGCATGTGAAAAAGGTCAATGTGGCAATGTATTAACATGATTGAACTCTAATACTTTGAAGACTGGGTTATAGTGCTATTATTGCAAGATTAAGAATATTATTGTTTTTGAAAAACAATTCCAATTTGCCACTTTGATCTTTTTCAAAGTTGTCCATTGCAATGTGTATTCGTTGTTGATGATTCCGCGTTATTTTCCACCTTTAATACAATGATTCAATTTGTGTGCCCATCCGTGACAAATTTTTGTGTTGAACTTGTCTCCAGTGTGACTCCATATGTCACAAACTTGGTTGATCTCTGATTCTTCTTCTAGGAGTTGTTGATCCCCAACAATTGTCCTACTAGTTGGGGAATGTTATAAATGATAATAAAAAAACTGTGTGCAAAATTTTTGAGCTTGCTAGGTTTGATGAAACTATTGTCACAGACGTTTGTTCTAATACATAAGTGTGGGTTGTTGCACAATTGAGGGGATTTCCACAACGTCATCTTTGGAATTGAGCAGGTGTTTTTAACCTGGAATCCTCTGTTGGAACTGTTATGACTTACACACAAGTTTGTTGATCAAGTCAAAGATGATAACCAAATATCTAGGATCAATTTCCATCACCCTCGATAGTTTAATGTTTCTCTAGATATAAAAAGAACCCCTAAAAACAATACTCTAGATATAAAATACATCTATAGAATACATTGGTGCCTTAAGGCCCTACTCTTGGATTTATTACTGGATCCTAAAACTATAATGAATTTGATACAAGACTAACCAATATGACAAATATTTAAAGCATATTGTCAATGACTCCACTCTCAATCATATTGGGGTTATCTATTCAGAACATGATGATTTTGCATTTTGTTTTGCTATGGCAATGAACTAGGTGTTGAATTAGATTACTGGAATTCCCATATCCCTTTTCTAGAGCAAGTACAATTTTTGTTTGGAACTTTTTCTAACTTTGCAAGGCTTTGCAAGGAAATATATGGATTTGATGGGAATAATAAATCTCACTTGGGATTCTCTTATATAATATTATATAGGATTTTAAGTATACTCTTAGGGAGCAGTTATCAACTAGACAAAAAAGGTGGTCACTTTATCGGAAAGGGATTTTAACTTGGATGAATTATATACGAAGATGCCCATGTGCCTTAGTCCCTTTCTACTATGATTGTAAAAATAGTTGATTTTTTTACATTGTTTATAGACATAATAGATAGGTATTAAGTAGCAATGCTACTTATGCCACTTGTTTAGTAAAATATTCACCAATACTTTACAAAGTTTTATAATTAATGAAAGTTATAGAATTTAGAATTTACAAAGTTTCAAGGTCTAATTATTTGAAGGGTGCTAGCTCAATGGAAGAGCACCTGCTTTACAAGTATGAGGTTGGTGGTTTGATTCCATCATTCCCTATTATTCATAGGGAATGGTGATGATCACTATTTGTTCCTAAATATGTATCAATAGTGAGGGTTGTTAAAAAGACATCATCAAAAGTAATTTTTTATATATGAAATAGTGACAGTCAACAAACGTCGCCATATATATCCATCAATAGTAAGAGCCATGAAATGTCCATCACCATAAACCATTGTTGTTCATAAATGGTGACAGTCATTATCCGTCATTATAATCATTATTCGTGATGGACCTTGAATGTCACCACATCACTTATACTATTGGTGATGCTTCCTTTGGCAACATTTAGTTTTTGATGACGAAGGCTCTTTTGAAAATCACCAATGAGCTTATGGTGACATTTTTCAACCCTCACCAAAATATGTAATGGTGATGGTCAACGAACGTTACCATAAAAATAGTGAGGCCATGAAAGGTCCATCACCATAAATCATTGTTGTTCATATGAAATGGTGATGGCCCCTATCTAGAATTATAATAATTATTCTTGATGGAGCTTGAATGTCACCACATCACCTATACTTTTGGTGACGAGGCCTTTGGTGACGTTCAATTTTTTATGACAAACACTCTTTTGACCCTAACCATTGAGATTATGGTGACCTTTTTTTACCCTCACCAATGACCTTTTTTGTTGAAGTGCCACATTCATGGAGAGTAATAGTTGTTTATCTTAGAATTAGTATATAAGTACGTGTTGAGGTCAATGAGGGAATCCACACATATTAATATTGCTCAAAGGAGTTTTCCCCCTCAAAGTGGCCTGAAATCAATAAATCCATTCAGTGTTCTGTTATTTATGATATATCGTGCATTTTCATCTTTTAATTGCTGGAGGTTCCTCACATCTAGTATCAGAGTAGTTTCTTGGGCTCGCTAGGTGGAATATTTGGCAAAACAAATTTCCGTAGTGGCTTCCAAGCACTATGATTATTGCAGTAGTTCCTTTTATTTGCATATGTATTGTTCCTTTCGATTACAGGTTCGGATCTGGGAATAATCCCTATCCACTTAACTATGGGAAATACCTAAAAATAGCCCTAAAAATCAATGTGAGGAGTACCACAGGAACCCCGAAGTAGCTGGCCAATTGAGAGGAGCTCCCAATGAAAAGGGAAATGACCCCTACCTGATTGACTAGTCCCCTCCTGAGGTAAACTGAGAGCTGTCATTTCTGGCAAAGCGATTATCAGATTTACCTAACCCGCGGAGTGAGGGGTACTGCCCCAATACGAAAGTCATTATACAACATTGTTATCCAAGTAAATCCCCTAAACCTTTAGGAAGCCAAGCACACTTGAATTCCATGTCTATTTCCAGTTGATAAATAGTAGATTACATCTATTCAGAGTCGTTGTGGATCAATTATGAGTTGTTTCCATATTTCTGTTTTTTTCCATATCTTCCTTGCTTTAGCTTTGTTTCCCTTGAAAATTCACTAGAACCGTTGTACTTCCATTCTGCATATTTCCTTCATGAGGACCCTATCCCAAATTCCACTTCCTGAAGCCAGAAATCCCACATAAGTCTATTTTTAGGGTTTTCCATAACTTCTTCAATTTTCACCCAATTGCCTTCAAATTTTGCCACAATGTTCATTTCCTATTTCTGCTTCTTTGTCCCTCTTCGACAATTTTTTCCATTCTTTCACCCCGCTTTTGAAATCCCCATTTTTTGCTTCCCTATCCATTAGCAAGTGTCCAAAACCTAGTCAAACCCCATTTACCCATCAATTTTTTTCCCAAATCCAAACTTTCCTTTTCTCAAGAAGTTTCTGTTTTTTATTTTCTACCCATTCTCCCATAAAAAAAATAAAAAAATCATGGTTATGTTTGTCACCCAGGTAGGAGCAAAAGACATGGAGGAAGAACTTGCAACCCTCAAGACCAAACTTCCAGATCTAGATGAAAAAATTCTTGGCATCCATCTTCAGTATTCAACCATGAAAAATAGACGACATCTAAAGTCTTCTGCAGACACTGGGTTCTCTTCTTCCAACAATTTTCGTGGGTCAAAGCTTGATTTTTCTTGCTTCAATGGTGTTCATCTGACTTGATGGATATACCAGGCAGAACAATATTTCAATTTGTATAATACTTTTGATGTCAACAAAGTTCCGCATGCATCCTTTCATTTGGAACATGAAGCCCTTCAATGGTTCCATTGGTACATCAAGGCCCATGAAGAACAAAAATGGACAGATTTTTTCCATCAAGGATTTGTTCGTGATGCTTTTGATGACTTCACAGGAGCACTCACTAAACTTCTCCAAATTGTCACTGTGAGAGAGTATTAGAGAGAATTTGAGAAATTGGCCAATCACATAGAAGGATTTCCTAATGAATTCTTCAAGAGTTGTTTTGTCAGTGGTATGAATTATTAAATCCAATCTGAGGTTTAGGGTTTAGGGTTGTCTTAGTGATCTGCTCTGCATTTCTTTAACCAGATAGGTAGATTTCGCTTGCATTTTTTCATTTCATTATATTGAAAAAATACAAAAACATAGTTTTGCATTTTCCTTTCCATTATAAGAGAAAATACAAAAACATTTGCTTTCCATCCTGCATTTTGCATATGAGTGCATGTGCTTTCATCTAGGATCTGCTTTTGCATTAGAAATTTAAAAGAATTGCATTTTATTTCGAACCGTTGGATTGGTTATCATTTTAGTGGCATTGTTTTTATTGGATAGATGAGTTTAAAGTTTTTCGATTGTGCATACTATTGAGTCCTATACTTCATCAGTTTCACGACCATATCCTTGAGTAATTACATCCATTTAAAATCAATGCTTAATCTTAAAATTGATTAGAACGATTTTTCTTTTATAGGGTGCACCAACTAGTATAGGTTTAGAGTCGTGGAATAGATCATTGTGAGTTAACAATCCAAGACTACTAGACGAAACATTATGTGTCTGACTAGGGAGTGGTGAAACCCATAATATACATCAATGTTTTCAGGAACCTCTACTCAGACCAGAGTTAAGCACGAGGTCATGGGAGGTTTGTTGTTGAGATAGCCCTCCAATAGTGGCCAAATGTGGGAGATATTTCCAGGATTTGTTCGTGTACAGGGGCTCTTGAGGGATCTACACCTCTTGATTTTCGAGCTTAGCTACCCTACCCATATGACGGATCCCACCTGTGACTGTCCGCCTGAGCATTGGTTATATTGTGGTGACCTTAGTTTCCTTACCTAGGTATCACATAGGGCATTCGTAGTGCTTATATTGAGGTTGTCTTGAGTCAGATAGGGGTTGGACAACACATTTTCCTATTGTATAGGGATTTGACCTTGTGCACGCAGTGAAGTATGGGAACCCTTAGAGCTGATTCTGTTACCTCCGGTTATAGTTTGGGAGTCTCAAGCCTCTCCTAGGCGAGACATACCGGCTGTAGTGTCGGGAGGTCCCTTGAGCCAGTTGTGTTTGTGTGCATTTGGCTGTAATTTCTTTAGGTGTGTGCTCTTTGATCGTTAGTTTGGCCGTTAGGGGACGCTTTGATTTATTGACCTTTCAGAGGTATCGTGGTGCAAGGTCCAACTCTTCACTAGTCTTGTCGGTTGGCTGGTTTACCAGCCATCAAAGTTACACGTCGTGTTCAGAGGGGACGCTGGAAGGCCCTCTCTGATTCTTCTAATTCTTTTGAAATGTTGCACGCTGACATTACCGCTAGTTTTGGCATGGGAGAAATCCCTACAACTCCTTCAGGTAGAGTCAAAGATTCCTTTGCTCCTCCTACTCCTAGAGAGGCATGGGGGGGTGATCCATTCATACCAGAGACTCAACCTCTTCTGTTTGGATCTACTCCACCCGAGGACGTCCCATTCGATCCTTCGAATCCACAGAATTTCCTATATGGGATGCAAATTTTGCATGTTAACACAGGTCCTACGACCACTACGAATGCTACTTCATTCTCTCATGGTATGCCTAGTTACAACATAGTTGATCCATCCACTATGTTTGGTATTCATGCTAGCACTAGTCATGGTGTTGGAAACACTGCAGCCACTGGGGGCAATACCCTCATTGGGGGTACCACATTTTCTACTCACACACATAATATGGGGACCGGCCATATCCCTCCTAACAATCCAAATTTTAGAGGAAGGCCTCCTCCTAGGACTACCCCTCCTGGTGGGAACACTATTCATAATAAGGCTCACATTCCACAGTATAATACACATGCCTCTACATGTCAACCCAGGACCACTTTCGCTAATGTTAATAATCCTCCTAATACCGGGAGTGGATACATACCGTATACTTTTACGACTGCAACTGATACTAGTAATGCTAATGTAGGAGGTGGGAATATACCTTATACTTATGGTCACAACACCACTGCTCCTGCTACTAGTAATGCTAATGTAGGGGGTGGGAATATCCCTTATACTTATGGTCACAACTCGACTGCTCCTGCTACTAGTAATTCTTATGCAGGGGGTGAGAACATACCTAACAATTATGGTCATTATAACACGGTTCCTGCTACGAGTAATACTTATATGCCCCATAATTATGCTGGTAACCCTTACTATAATACAGTCGGTGCTGGCCCTCATTACAACCCACCTCATTACGGTGCTCATAATACTTATATACCTACTTACGCTCACATGGGTCAGGTTGGAGGAGGTTATTAGCCTTATGGCCAGGATCACGGTTATGGTCCATCTTATCCTTCAGGTCCGTATAATCAACCTTTTATGGGAGCTTATAAGCAATATTTCCAACCACAGCTCCCGTTCCTTGCTCGATTGAATCTTCCAGATCTTTTGAAGCTCGCGAATGATCCGGTGTGTCACGATCCTAATTGGCCTCCATTCCCTACCAATCTCCCTTCGAACATTCCCAAGTTTGAGGGGAAGGGTGGTGAGGATCCAGGTGATCGCGTCATGACTTTTCACCTTTGGTGCTCATCAAACTCGTTAAATCATGATTCCGTTCGTTTGAGACTATTTCAATGCACCCTCACAGGGGCATCCATGAAGTGGTATGTCGAGTTTCCTGGGGGCATGTACAAGGTGTTTCAATGAGATAGCCTTGGTTTTCCTAGATCATTTCCAGATGCCGGTTGGCTACAATACTAGAACTGAACTCTTGTCTACCTTCCGCCAGAATAAGGCCACACACATATCTAATGACGTTCAAGAGTGGCGTCGACAAAAGAGGTTAGTGAAAGACAACATTCCTCTAGAGTTTCTGTTGGAATGGTTTCTCAAGTCTTTGCTTCCATAAATTTCTAAGGATGTTTCTATGTCCACATTATGACTGAGGAACAAGCTATACTTAAAGTCTAGCAGCTAGATTTACTCTATGCTCAGTCTGGCATTCTTTATGACATTATTCCTAACGCACCGCAATCACAACATGAGCCCAAGCTAGTTCTTGGACCACATGCCGATGGCATTGTTGGATCCAAGTACTCGACCCGTATATTTGGTTTCTAATCAAATGCAAAATTTGTCACTTAACCAATCTACTCCCGGACAGGTTCACACCTTGTCCACTTCCACCCCATCATCTAATGTACACGCTATGCAATCAACGAACCCATCAGGTAACCAGCAGCCTGGTGGTAAGAAGAAGGGGAGAAATGATCGCAAGGGTGGAAATAATGGGAACAATGGTATTAATCGTAATACTCCTCCGAAAGAGAAGGCCAACCTTCCTCGAGGCAACGGAAATGCTGATGAGGACCGTAGACCTAGGCATAAAGTGAAACTCCCTTGCAAGCTTTGTGGGGAAGATCATATTACTCACTTGTGTCCATGGATTGAGGAAGCATCGAAGCATCTGGCACAGAGCCCAGCTGTGTTGAAAGATCCCCTTCCACATCATCAGAACATGGCTTCGAATGCTCCCTCTACTAGTTATAGGACTAATGAAACTACAACGTCTTCTTCCCATGCTGGTGGCTTTGGATGCGTGAATATGGTTAAATCAGAGGTTAGTGTTGCTACTCGCCAATGTGATTATGATGCACCACAATCAAATATGGGGAATGAGCCTCCTCCTCCTCCTGATACCTCTTTACATATCGAGAATCCCACTGCTATGTCACGGATACCAAAAGGTGTTCTCAAGTGCTCTATGCATAATCCCAATGCTCCAGCTGCCCAAAACTACTCTATTGTAGAAGATTTGGGTCAAACTCCATGTGCCATGTCATCTCTTGAGGTTTTACAGGTGTTTCCTTCTCAAAGCCATGCCATTTTGTGTGCTTTAGAGGTTCAAGATGGGGGAAGTCCTAACATTATCAAGTTTGATAATACTGACGTTCAACCTTGCTTACCTTACCATGTGGCTTTTCAAATCCATGTGGAGTGCCTACAGAATGTCGTCAAAAGAACGATGGTTGACGAAGGTGCTTCTATGTCAGTAATGTCTTTATCTTGATGGAAATCTCTTGGCTCTCCTCCCTTATCCAAGTCTATGACCATGCTCACTGCATTTGACGGTCGATCGTTTAAGCCAGAAGGTATTCTTCCTTCCCTTGTTGTCTGCTTGGGTGGGAAACCCATGCCTATTGAAGTCGAGGTGGTTGATGCACCCATCAACTACAACCTGCTCCTGGGTAGGAATTGGATTTACGCTATGAGAGCGGTCATGTCCTTTGTATTCAGAGTTATTTGATTTCCACACGAAGACAAGATTGTGATGATCAACCAACTAGATTTCGTTAGTCCTTATTCCACAGCATCCATGGGACATGTTGTCCCCTAAGTCAAAGATTCTCAATCAACAACTGGAAACATGGGTGTCGGATTGTACCCCTCATTGTTGGGATCTTTTGATTTCCCTGCACCCATTGCTTTTATTGGAAACATTTCCGATAATGAGCCTTCTCCATTGAATAATGTACCGTTTCGGACTTCGTATTTTAACGATCGATGGACCTTTCCATCCATGAGTTCCACGTTTGGATATATTGCGCATGTTGGAATGGCTATGCCACTGTCTGATGCCAAGCTTTCATATCAAGATATTCAACAAGCCACTGCAGAGACAGATCTTTCCTCTTCACGGACAGAGGAGGAAGATCCCATTATGCCGTCGGAATGGGCAGTTGTCTCATCTTATTCGCACAATTGTCTTGATGGTACTTTACCTTCAGATGAAGCTATTCTTGAGGCAATGTGTGGTAGTGAAAGGCCTTGTAAAGACATGCATCATCGCTCCCATTTTCTTCCCAACCTAGCTCTTATCAAGCAAGAATAGTTTAGGATGACTTTTGCCGAGATGGTTGGTCACTTTGTGGCTCCTTGGGAATCGCATGCGATTTTTGCAGAGGGGAACATGGATAATATTTCCCCTACCATACCGATCAACATTTCTCGTACCCCCGAAAAGGTTGAGAACATTTACATCGGTGTTGATTTCTCTCCCGAAGAGGTTTGCATTTACACCGAATTGTTTAAGGAAATCCGGGAAGCATTTTCCTGGTCATATGAGGAGATGCCAGCAATAGACCCCAGCATTGTCAAACACAATATTAGAACATATCCCAATGCTAAACTGGTTCGAAAAAACCTTCTTACTGTGAACCCTAGACAGGAAACTGCAATCAAGGAAGAGGTGGAGAAACTGCTTAAGGATGGTTTCATCTACCAAGTTCCCCTTACTGAATAGGTGTCAAATCTCATTCCTATTGATAAGAAGCAGGGAACTATTCGTGTATGCACTGATTTTAGAGATCTGAACCATGCATGTCCGAAAGACAATTTCCCCACCCCATTCATAGATCATATTTTGGATGCTTGTGCAGGAAGCAAAGTTCTTTCATTTATGGACGACTTTTCAGGATATAATCAGATATAGATAAAACCCGAGGACCAACATAAGACTGCTTTTATTTGTCCTTGGGGTGCATTTGTGTACCGGAAGATGCCCTACGGCCTTAAAAACATCGGAGCCACGTTTCAACGTGCTATGACCTATGCCTTTCATGACCTTAAACATATAGTGGTGGCATACTTGGATGATATTGCTGGCCATTCTTGCAAGAGAGTGGACCACCCCAAGCACCTCCGTTTAATTCTCAGAAGATGCATACGCTACAAGATTTGGTTAAATGCCAATAAGTGCATCTTTGTTGTGAAAATGGGTCACCTTCTAGGTTTCATAGTTTCGAAAGAGGGTATCAGTGTCGATCCTCTTAAAGTTGAGGCAATACTTCGGTTGCCTTCTCTGCGCAATTTACTTCAACTTCAAAGCCTCGAAGGGAGAGCCACTTTTCTAGGTCACTTTGTAGTGAATTATGCTAATCTTACTAAAGGTTTCGCGCGCTTGTTGAAGAAAGACACAACGTTTATTTGGGATGAGCGAGCCCGACTGTCTTTCGATGCTCTTAAGAAAGATTTCGTATCGGCCCCTTTTCTTAGTCCACCCGACTTTGTAAGAGATTTTATACTTTATGTGCCCGTGTCTCAAAAGACAATTGGCATGGTCTTAGTTCAGGTTGATGGCGTGCTCGTGGAACATGTGATCTATTACCTTAGTCAAAATTTAGTAGACGCTGAGCTGAGATACATTGCAGAAGTTGGCACTTACGACTGTTCATGCAATCCAACGGTTATGGCATTACATCATGCTTAGGAAAACCACAATCATACCACATATCAATCCATTTTAGTTCATGCTATCACGATGTCTTATAGGGGGTAAGTACAATAAATGGATTGTGATCCTTCAGGTTTGATCTCGATTTTGCTTCAGTGAAGTCGATGAAATCCTTGGTTTTTGCTGAGCTCATGTTGGACCTTCTGCGACTTGATGAGGATATTGTCCATGAATATTCCTTTATGGATGAGCACTTATTTCTTATCTCATCTGAGGACCCTTGGTATGGGGACATTATTGTATATCTTCAAACTTTGAAGTTTCCTTCGCACTATTCACAAGATGAACAACGGCGTGTGAAACACCATGCTAGAGATTATACCATCATCCGCGACACTTTGTATCATCGAGGAAAGGATTCTATCCTTCATCGTTGTTTGACTCATGAAGAAGCGGAGCATGTTCTTAATGATTGCCATGCTGGGGCATGTGGTGGTTACTCATCCGCGCTTGCTACAGCCCAACGCATTATGCAAGCTGGTTACTTTTGGCCTTTGGTCTTCAAGGATTGTATGAACCCCGTAAAGAGATGTCACCTTTGCTAGGTGTTTTCTCAGAATGTACATTCGCATCCAACGCCCATTCATCCAGTCATCATCATCGTCCCTTCACCAAGTGGGGGATAGATTTCATTTATTGCAAACCAGCTTCAGCTGGGGGGCATCACCATATCATTGCGGCCGTTGATTATTTTTCCAAATGGGCTGAGGCCATGCCTACCGTAAAAGTAGATGGTCAGTACTAGTCCACCCAGATTCACAACTAGTTGTTTCTTAGTTGAATGGCCAGTACTATGTGAGGGATCCTACTTTACTAAGGAGATTCTTAAGGGTAAGACTCTTCGAACGTCATTTTGTTTCCATTACATATATTCATGTTCCAAGAAGTTTTAATCATGTATCTGATGCATATGCTAACTATGTCCTAGATTGGAATTTGTCGCATTCATAATGAAGCACACAAATAAACATACATTCATACAATTGTACATACACATATAGTAGAACTGGAGAACCATAGTTTTTTTATAAATAACATTTCCAAAATGGTAGTTTCACAATACAAAACTGGAGCCCGTAGCTCTCAAAAATACACATATCGATACAAAAATATGGGACTCTGAGATGTATAAGCCCCACGAGGAGGTCTAGCTTCCTCGGAACGATGTGTCTAACAGTAATAGTGTACTGTGTTGGCTATCCACTACAGTAGTCGCACCTAGGGACTCGATAGTCCCACAACATGGCACTGCATGTCCTTTGGAAGCCACACTACCTCGATCATGGGTACCCTGTTGGTCATGCAGGACACGTTTACCCGCACGGTCTCTAATGTGCGCTCTGCTGCAGTGTCGACTACCTATCCACCCCTGCCTCGTTGATGATGTCTCAGGAAACCCTCGAGTCTTCGCGAACCAGTATCTGCGAGAAAACAATAGAATGTCAATATGTGATACTACCCCTAAAAATATTTGTGCATTTTCATATATAATAAAAAATCCCCAAAAATTTAATACACAAAAACATAAAAAGAGTAACATACCAATGTCTCCGTACACGGCTCCTGGAGGAAGTGGCATGTCATGATCACCACATAAGTCTATCCCTCCATAGGGGTAGTCGTCAATGGCTATGACCTGTCGGTACCACCAGTGAAAGAACTCATCTATGTATGGTGATTCCTATCGGCCACCACCCTGTCGTGTTAAGACCTCCACCCACCGGGTCAGGGCTGGGTCATGGAGAGTACGAGGAGGGACTTCAACCCTCGGACTGAGCCCCAGAACCCTCTCGGAGAAAAAGCTGCATAGAATACTGTCGTATCCAAATTTTTTGCCTCCCCACGCTTGCACTCCGTTAACTGGGTCTTCATAGACCCGAGTAACATTGTGCACCATTCATATATCATGGGCCACATGTACTGTGAGGCGTAGAACATCACCAACCTTGAAGTTTGGTGTAGAGCTACCAAACCTATAATCTTGATGAGAGTGGACATTATAATATTCATGCTCAGACTGACTATGGATCCAATGGGTACCTGACTCCTCACCTTCTGAGTGTTGGGAAGACAGTACCTCTCTATGTAGTCAGGAACGGTGATCCCACCACCCAGAGTACGAGAATGAAGACTTGCCACTTCCCCTCGACGGGACAATCTTGTAATGAATTATATGTCATCTACCATCAAGGAGAGTATTTGACCATCCAGGTTGAAATTTTGTGCGGCTATGTCTCAGTAGTTTATCAAGCAACGGAGCAATTGGTTTTGGGCCCTCAAACCACCAATGCTACAAAATTTGAAAATCCCACATTCTTGTGATGCTTGTTGTGCAGGAAAATCGTGATGGATGGCCTCATCCACAAGGTCATGATCCCTTTCCCTCCATTCTAGAACCATCCTGAAGGAAGAAACACCAACAGTTTAGTGTTTTGCATTTAAAAAACCAACTTCAAAGCCATACCCATGGGCTATTTAGCAAACAGAGGTGGGCACCCGTGGTCAATGCATGTGTTGACTGCAGGCAGCAGGCCCCACTCATGACCCATATACTTGTAGCCCGCGTACACTGCTGTGACCAAATAGGGCTTGGACAATAAAAATTTAGGACCACTGAAAATTGAAATAAAAACTACCAAATGAAAGATAAGGATGAGATAGCTAACCTACTCCAGACGGCTCGACGAACGGATGCCCGTAGCTCCTAGAATCAGCAATTGAAGTTTGGGGTGAAAACTAACCAAAAACTCCAAATTGGGTAAAATGTTAAAATGAATTGTAAATTGTAATTTTTTATTTCTATTTATAGTTTTGGAAACCCACTTGTCTATAGTTTTCACCGATTTAAGCTATTTTGGACTAATGTGACGTCTTGGAGTAGCATTTTGAATAGATTTCTTCGACGAGAGTTGATTTTTTACCATTTCGTGCCTACGACAGGTATATTTCACACCTGGCATATAAGTTAGATGTCATTATCAAATGCATTATGCATTTGACCTTTTGACCATTTTCATTAACCCTCGGTGCGACCTCGCTTCTTAACCGACACAGAGCTTTCACACTGTTATAGAAGTGTCGTTATTTGGCGGTAGGGCCTTTCCGAACATGGGTGCCCTAGTTAGAACCCGTTTTTCCTTAAGATCGCGAGTCCTTTGTAGTTATGCCATGACTTTGTGATAAAGACTCATACTCTACTTTGTCTTGTGTTGGCCTTCTCCCATAAGGACTCCCCCTATTTTCTATCAAGTTGTGATTTCATTGCATCATCCTACTTCCTGCTTAAGCCTTGTGCCGGCTCCCACTTACTCAATTATTAGCCTAGTGCCTGAGCACTTTCCTTGTCAAGCATTGCAGAGCTTCCATTTTCCCTTCACAATTTGATGACCTTTTGCCCCTGAGGGAACACCCCCCCCGAGTGTCCACATCCTGCACATGCTTCCTTGCATTGATCATAGGTATGTTCCACTGCTTGGGACTAGTCTACATGCTATTTGACACTCGTTCCCTCAATTGTTGTACTGTAAGAAATTTTATTCTTTTTCAAGCTTTCTGAATATGAAAAAGACCAAAAAAAAATCAAATATTCCAAAAAGCCGGACGAGAGAATATTTACTTCTTTTTATTCGAAGCTGTTTTGTCACCTTTGAATAGAGCATTCATTCCACTCAATACATTATGAGTCGGGACTATAGTAGGACCTTAGTGAAGATTTTCTGCACTCTACTGTTTGCTGGTTTATGTCAACATTTCGTGGTTTTCATTCCCAGTCGGTTTTGCATTGACTAGAAACTACTTATGAAATTTTCAGTAACAATTAAACACACAGTAAAAATGCACTAACAAGCTAAAAAACACATTTAACAATCACACCAAAAAATGATAGACTCAGAAATTTTTGGCCAAAATCAAGCCCTGGAAAAACCCCCACGAGGAAAACCAGTTAGAGAGAGAGAGAGAGTTTGTATTTCTTCAATAAAATATAGGACATCAATACAGTGAGAAATAAATCAACTTATCTCCACCATTAATTACACTTGAAGACTGCCTCGAACACCGTGCTGAAGCTGTCTTGAAAACTATGGAATCAACCACCTCGAAATCTGTGCAGAGATAAAGTACAGAAGTTCATACCCTCGATTTCTATGTTGTACTATATCTCGATTTTTGTGCCAAAATATGTCTCAAAATCTGTGCCTAAAAACAGCCTTGTTATCAGTGCCAGTTCGTACCTCGATTTCTGTGCAGGAGGAACTGTACCATATAGTATGGTCTCGATTTCTGTGCAGTAGAATCTGTCTCAAAAACCGTGCCCAAAATCTCTCAGGATTTGTGCCTGTCTTGAAATCCATGCCCAGAAATTTTCATGAAACCCGTGCCAGTAAACTGTTGAAGATAAACACCTCAGGATGTGAGCCAAGAAAAAAAAATTATGCCTGTTAAGAATCCGTACAGTGCAATAAATGCCCAGCTAGAAGTCTTGGAAATCATGCCAACTAAATATTGCAATAAATGATCCTTGGGATTCGTGCCCTAGCTTCTTCTCCAGCTCTCTCTCTTTCTCACGCTTCACTTCAATCACAAAAGTTAGCTCAAATGCCTCCCTCAAGCCTTTTTGTCTAAACCCTAGGGTTGTTCTAATCCAACAGTGGAGATTAGATCTCATCCGATGGTTGAGATCAAATGAGAGTGAAAATACCTTTTATTTAAATCACTTAATTAAAATTCACTCACCCACTAAAGTTAAGTCAAAAGGTGACTTTAATGTTATAAAGTCTCATTAAGTGAATTAATGCTGAGGATCAAATTTTTCCCCCTTCTAAGTGACTTAGGCAAAATTCACTAGGGGAACACTTCCCTAGGTACAAAACTAACACTCCCTCTTAGCAAGGAAGGTGTTCCACACCACTCCAAACTTATCTCTGAAGAAGACAAACTTCCCCCTCCCCAAAGACTTCATCAGGACATCTGCTACCTGCTCCTCGGTGGAGATATACTACAACTCAACTGCCCCTCTCTGGACATAGTCCCGAATGAAGTGGTACCTGATCTCAATATGCTTCAACCTTTCATGGAATACCGGATTCTTACAGAGCTAAATGCAACTCTGATTGTCGTAATAGATTACCGTAGGTCTCAGCTCCTGATCAAATAAATCTACCAATAACTTACGAAGCCACAATGCTTCACAAGTCACCTGACTGGCTGCCATATACTCAGCCTCAGCAGAACTCAATGCAATGGAATTTTGTTTCCTGCTGAACCACGACACTGCTGCCGAGCCCAAGTTGAAACAGCAACCGAAAGTGCTCTTTCGGTCCCTCACACAACCTACCCAGTCTGAATCTGTGAACCCAACCAAGCTGACTCCACCCGAACCCCTGTAGTCCAAACCATAATCCACTGTCCCTGCAATGTATCTCAAGATGTGATTTGCGATAGTCCAATGCACACTCCTAGGCTGCACCATGAATTGGCTAAGAGTGTTGATCGCAAAACACAAGTCTGGCCTGGTGTTGACCAGATACATCAACGATCCAATGAGTTGACAATATAGTGTGGGATCCACCAACTTACCCTCCGTGTTAAATTTTGAGCATTAATTCACAATACTTTAGGATCTTCACTGAGAGAATAACATATACAGTATATCAATGCATAACAATCACAATAAGCATGACAAGCATCACAAGAATCAAAAGCATGAGAGACAAGAGACACAGAGTTTCCATGGGGAAAACCCTAAGGTGAAAAACCCCACAACTTTCTCAGAGATAGAGAGAGCAATGGCTCAACCAAAGTACAACCAATATACACTTGATATAGTCTCCTAGAAGCAGATGATCCTCCTCCTCACTAGTGCGCCACTTTCTGAGTGAGAGAGATATGACTTTCCGAATGATCTAAATAGAGATCTCCTAATCTCTATTTATACTAACATGTTTTCCCAGTGACCTTATGGGGCCAACTTGTCTAGCTAGGTACATCCACAATATAATATATATTTTAGGGCCGACCCCACACATGGTGGTCTAATAACCCATCGGCAAGTACACACACTTGTGACACTTGTCAATCCACATGACAACACTTCCTTATAGAGGAATAACACATCTGTAATAAGGGTACAATAAATATATATGAAATACATTCCGAAGTTACATATACATCAACACTCCCTCTTAACTAGGAAGGTATTTCTCGACACAGATCTGCTAGACAAGTCTTGTTCTCGGTATAATTGTCATTGATGCATCGTCGTCATCATCGTCACTGTTGCTGCTATCTCAACCAATCTCTGACTCTACTCGTCATAGGAAGTTCTACAGAGCCAGTCCTTTTTCATACCGGATGTAGGCCCACCACCTACAGGTCTTCATCATCACTGGCCATACTGTGGAAATCTCAGGACTTATTATGTGCATCACAAAACCTTAAAAGAGTCTCTTGACTAGCAAGAACCCTAAAGAGCATCTGAGGCCTAATTACGAGCAAAAGGCTCAACCTATCGGATCTCCAAGGGCACAAATTACATGTGGTCACCGCAAAACATCGAAAGAGAATCCCATGACTAATTACAAGCACAAGGCTCAACCTATCAGATCTCCCAAGGCACAAATTACATGTGGTCATGGGAAAACCTCGAAAGAGCATCCCAGGTGTTAGCACTTAGATTTTCCTTGGGCTGTATCAAGGAAACCCCGAGGTAACCTCAAACCAATCTTTAGACTGAAAGTTGGTCTCCTTCAGCCAGAGGGGGCTCTCTCAACAAATCTACCATCCAATGTCTCCATGACAGCAGTTTGACAATAAACTCAATGGCCAAATGTATAAACTAAATAAAAACTTAAGGATTTTTAATGAGGTGGTTAGACAAACAGGAAAGGGATACCATTGGGCAATGGAGTAGAGAAACAGAAAAATAATAGATCAGCAGCCAAACAAATGTTTCATACAAAGGAAAGATAGCTATTTTATCATAGTCAATAAGATTTTGCAGGTGACAAGGAAAGAAATAAAGACAGTCCACTAACAACGGGCATCAATTTTCAAATGAATCCACTGTTAATTTGGAGAAATAAATGGATACTCAGATGCAGATAAATCGAGGCATAGAACATGAATCTCAATCTATATGAACGTTCATCAAAGCATATAAGAAAATGAGATAATGAAAAGCATGACAAAGAAAGTAAACATGCACATGTAGAGAAAGGAAAAAGGTACAGACTGTAATTTTGAAACAACACATGAATCTTTGATACAAAATCTGCTCAGTTCTGAGATCTTTATTAATTTCTGGAAACAACTTTGAAAACCCAGAACGGGCTCCTTCCTACTGAAAATCCACCTTTACATGTTTTTTACATATCAATATATAGAAAGACGGCCTATACCTAATCTTGAATTCAAAACCTAACTGAAACTTTAAAAATAGAAACAGTTACAACTTTTTTATTTTATTTTATTTCAGGAAGTAAATTTGCTGAAAATTAGACTTCAAATCCCTAGCTGTATATCTTAGATGGAGATAGCTGTGTACATTTTGAGAGAGGTTTTTGTAATTGGGCATGTGCTGAAGAAAAGCCTCTTTCAGTTTCTGAAAATTCATCTTCATTTGGAAGAAACAGCTCTTTGAAGTTAATGACTAAAACGGTAAACTGAAATTCTGGAAAATTGCCCCCTAAAGATGACTTCGATTCTCTTAACCCATAACACCTGTGCAAATTTTGAGAGAGGTTATTGGATAATGTCTTGTGCTGAATAAAAACCTCTCTTGGTTTCCACAAATGCCTCCATTTCTGGTGGAAACAGCTGCTAGAAAATGGTGACTAAAACAATCATTTCCTGAAATAAATGAAATTTCATAAACAATTTTCCTGTGAAAACAATCCACTGGTTTTTTCCCCATGGTTTTGATTGCTCCCCGTGGTTTTGGATTTTCAAATCTTGGAAAATATTTTCATCTTAAATATTTTCATTCCTATTTTTCTGTGATTTCTTTCCAAATAAATTACCTAAAAATCCAATTTTATAGCATATGTTTTAAACTTTTGGGTAATGTATTATTTTTTCTCCGCAACCATTAGGTAGGTAGTGGTTTACCTTACCACTTCTCCGACTAGCAGAATAATATGCTAGTGACACGTGGTAAAAGTAAAAACCACGGTAAATATTCTGCACCACCCTCATCATTTTAACCCCGAGCTAGTTGAGTGAGCGGAATGAATGGTAGCCACTTATCCAAACTTTGTCTTTTTCAAAGTTTTAATTTGACATTTTTTGAGATTCATGCCAAGACTTTGGTGATTGGGTTTGAATATTAATATAAAATATTTATATTAATAACTATGAACTTTTAAATTTTTAAACAAAGATTTGGGCATTTTGGAGATCCGCCATCTTTTATCCATTCCACCATTTTAGAGCTTCACTAACTATTTTAGAGATTCACCAGTGCTTTATCTGCATAATTTACCATATTGGCCAAATTTAGAAGCCCTGTCAATTCATTTATATGCTCTGCTAAATATAGAATTTTTCCACTAGCTCCTGGTCACAGCCTTTGATCTTTTTTTGCCTTGATCGTGACCATTGATTACTTTATATGCTATTACAAGACGCCAATGAAGCCAATCCATTAAATGCTCAAAGAATCTAACTCTTTCACTATGTCTAAAATAAGCCACTGACAGAAAATATGATAGCACCGATGACCAACAATCTTCTTTATTCTCATAGTAAAAATTTTGCTGCAAATTTAAACCGAGAAAATCTTCCATATACTCAACTATAGGATCAAAAAAGACAAATGGTGTTTGATGTCCTTTGAAATTTCCTACAATCTGATGAGAGAATTGAAATGTTCTTTCTTCTTCAACATATTCTTCCAGCAATGAACGATTAACCTCATACTCAATATTAAAACATTCTTCTTCTTTGACAATTAAAGGTCGTTGAGAATGATCCTCAAAAGATAAATTTTGATAATGAACATCCTGGGATTGAATTTGACCTTCTAAGACTTCAAGATCATTAGACATGACAGCTCTATGTTCTTGATGAAAGAAACTAGTGTCTAATAGCTGATTTTCTTGTGGAGAATTATTATCACAAATGGGTTCCTTCAAAAGATCGTCGTGACTAATTTCATCCCAACTGTCATTACTTAAATTCAAAGTTTCATGCTCAAAAATGGAAAAAGTTTCACTAACATATCCCGGACTATGTGAAGACCACAAATATGTAGAAGCAGGGGTTGTAACATGATTCTGTAGGAGCTGATCTATTTCTTCTTTCGTTAAAAGAGGAGGTGGTCTGTGCATTTCCTGAATCAAAAAAATATTGTTTTCTTCTTCTTCTGTAGATTGATCATGATGCTGGATGTATTCTTCATTTATCTCATCTACAATAAGCTTTTCTCGATCGTCAAAGCCATGGACTTGTGAAGAGAAATGATAGAGTGTTTCAGATAGGTCTTCATCATTCATATTTTCTAGATCTTCATCAATACTTTTAAGGTATTGTATGAAACCCTCAAACTGATCACAAAAATTTTCCACTAAAGACAAAGCTGGAAAATCTACTGTATAATGCTCATAAATGCTATGTGAAAATCTTTTAAAGAAAACAAGCTGCCAAGTCTTAAACTTTCATACCAATCCCTTTCTTTTCCTTCTAAAGAAGCCATGAACATCTTCATAAGACAGTCCTCATGAAACCTAATCTTCAGCTTGTGTACATGTACATGAAATTTGATTAAATGTAAAGCAACATTATCATTGTTTTCATCTCTGAATTTGGGCAAGTAGGTTTGCCAATCTATTTTGGGAATTTGATTCGGAAAACCAGGAATATGAGACCTGTTCATAGGAGCATACCTTCTTAACAATGAGGCCATTATGAAATACTAGAGATGCAAATTCTGATTTGAAAATCGAAGAGACCATCCTGTGAAACAATGCAACACTGGATTTCTTTAATGTGGAGTTGCCATGAAATTTCTAAAAACTGGATTCTTTGAAGATGGAGTCGCCAGGTGAAAGATGCATAGCCTGCTTGATATCTGACCATTGTTCACCATCAACAATCAAATCCGCAACTTTGTCGTTCATACCCAAGGAAAATGAAACCTTCGATCCCCGACAACGGCGCCAGAATGTTAGCACTCAGATTTTCCTTGGGCTGTATCAAGGAAACCCCGAGGTAACCTCAAACCAATCTTTAGAATGAAAGTTGGCCTCCTTCAGCCAGAGAGGGCTCTATCAACAAATCTACCATCCAATGTCACCACGATAGCAATTTGACAATAAACTCAATGGCCAAATGTATAAAATAAATAAAAAATTAAGGATTTTTAATGAGGTGGTTAGACAAACAGGAAAGGGATACCATTGGGCAATGGAGTCGAGAAACAGAAAAATAATAGATCAACAGCCAAACAAATGTTTCATACAAAGGAAAGATAGATATTTTATCACAGTCAATAAGATTTTGCAGGTGACAAGGAAAGAAATAAAGACAGTCCACTAACAACGGGCATCAATTTTCAAATGAATCCACTGTTAATTTTGGAGAAATAAATGGATACACAGATGCGGATAAATCGAGGCATAGAACATGAATCTCAATCTATATGAACGTTCATCTAAGCATAGAAGAAAATGACATAATGAAAAGCATGACAAAGAAAGTAAACATGCACATGTAGAGAAAGGGAAAAGGTACAGACTGTAATTTTGAAACAACACATGAATCTTTGATACAAAATCTGCTCAGTTTTGAGATCTTTATTAATTTCTGGAAACAACTTTGAAAACCCAGAACGATCTCCTTCCTACTGAAAATCCACCTTGACATGTTTTTTACATATCAATATATAAAACGATGGCCTATACCTAATCTTGAATTAAAAACCTAACTGAAACTCTAAAAATAGAAACAATTACAACTTTTTATTTTTATTTCAGGAAGTAAATTAGCTGAAAATTAGGCTTCAAATCCCTAGCTGTATATCTCAAATGGAGATATTTGTGTACATTTTGAGAGAGGTTTTTGTAATTGGGCATGTGCTAAAGAAAATCCTCTTTCAGTTTCTGAAAATTCGTTTTCATTTGGAAGAAACAGCTCTTTGAAGTTAATGACTAAAACGGTAAACTAAAATTCTGGAAAATTCCCCCTAAAGATGACTTCGATTCTCTTAACCCATAACACCTGTACAAATTCTGAGAGAGGTTATTGGATAATGTCTTGTGATGAATAAAAACCTCTCTCGGTTTCCTCAAATGCCTCCAGGTTTGGTGGAAACAGTTTCTAGAAAATGGTGCCTAAAACAATCATTTCCTGAAATAAATGAAATTTCATAAACAATTTTCCTGTGAAAACAATCCACTGGTTTTTTCCCCATGGTTTTGATTGCTCCCCGTGGTTTTGGATTTTCAAATCTTGGAAAATATTTTCATCTTAAATATTTTCATTCTTATTTTTAGGTGATTTCTTTCCAAATAAATTACCCAAAAATCCAATTGTATAACATATGTTTTAAACTTTTGGGCAATGTATTATTTTCTCTCCGCAACCATTAGGTAGTGGTTTACCTTACCACTTCTCCGACTAGCGGAATAATATGCTAGTGACACGTGGTAAAAGTGAAAACCACGGTAAATATTTTGCACCATCCTCATCATTTTAACCCTGAGCTAGTTGAGTGAGCGGAATGAATGGTAGCCACTTATCCAAACTTTGTCTTTTTCAAAGTTTTAATTTGACATTTTTTGAGATTCATGCCAAGACTTTGGTGATTGGGTTTGAATATTAATATAAAATATTTATATTAATAACTATGACCTTTTAAATTTTTAAACAAAGATTTGGGCATTTTGGAGATCCGTCATCTTTTAGCCATTCCACCATTTTAGAGCTTCACTAACTATTTTAGAGATTCACCAGTGCTTTATCCGCCTAATTTACCATATTGGCCAAATTTAGAAGCCTTGTCAATTCATTTATATGCTCTGCTAAATATAGAATTTTTCCACTAGCTCCTGGTCACAGCCTTTGATCTTTTTCTTCCTTGATCGTGACTGTTGATTACTTTATATGTTATTACAAGGTACTTTATTTAATTCTTTAGCTCTTCTTTGGCGTGGCTAATGGTCATATGGATAATTTTTTTTTTGGGACTTGGTGTCTTCCTCACCGAACTTAGGAGATATTACAACCAATTTTTTGGATTGGCAATCTTTCATTCACATTGGAAAAATACTGTGCTAACACCAGGACTGATTACGATCACACGGCTCAACCTATCGGATCTCCCAGGGCACAAATTACATGCCATAGGACAAAACCTTGAAAGAGCATCTGCCAGATATCCCAGGGCAGAAATTACATGCCATAGGAAAAATCTTGAAGAATATCTATAGATCTCCCAGGGCACAAATTATATGTCCTCCCAAGCAAAACCTCGAAAGAGCATTTGCCAGATATCCCAGGGTACAAATTACATTCCGTAGGAAAAACCTCGAAAGACTATTTGCAAATCTCTCAGGGCACAAATTACATGCTTATCTGCACAACCTATTCCATGGCCACAGAGTATCAACCTGATACTCACCATACATCATCCTGATGTACACATGATCATCCTGATCATCATCATTGCAACATCTTGCTACATGTCATCTGGAGCAACATCCTGAAGCTCGTCATCCATGATCATCCTGATCATACAATGCATCTACCTGATGCATACCAAGTATCTACCTAATACATATCATCATACATGATCCACCTGATACAAATATAAATACATGATACATATCAACATACATGATCTACCTGATCATACAATGTATCCACCTGATACATATACAGATACATGGTCCAAGCATCCAACATGATGCTTATACAAAATACATACACATGATCCAACCGATCATATCCAGCATCCAAGATGATGCATACATACATATAAATGATCCAACTGATCATATCCAACATCCAACATGATACATACATATAACAATGATCCAACTGATCATACAAAGCAAAAACCAGAACATCATCCTAATTCTCATCATCCAGCGCTTACATCCACAGCCATGTGAAGGATCCTCCTTCCAACATGCTTGGAATGGCTTCAACAAATGTGTCCATCACTTCTTCCTCGAAGTGTCATCAATCCAAAGAATACCAAGCCTCTCTCTGAAGTACTCGAACTTCACCCTGGCTAGTGGCTTCGTCAGCACATCTGCAATCTACTCGTCCATCGCAACATACAGGAGCTTCACAGCTCCTCTCTGCACCATATCCTTGATATAGTGATATTTGATCTCTATGTGTTTCGACCTGTCATGAAACACTGGGTTCTCGGACAGCTTCACACAACTCTGGTTATCACAAAAGATACCAGTAGCATCCAGCGGGAGATCAATGTTAGGAACCCATGTCTTTACTTTGTTAGTATGTTGTTGTTGGATGCATATGCTTTGTAAGTCGTCCTGTAGTATTTGTTGATCAATAGTTTATGTTATTGTTGTTGGCACATATGCTTTGTAAGTCGCCCGTAGTATTGTTGATCCATAGTTTGTAACGGCCCATGGTTTTGACCCATGGTATTGGCACCTAGAATTAGTATATAAGTGTGTGTTGAGACCTATGAAGGCACCGTGAAGTTAATTGTATTGAGCTTGCTCAAAGGAGGTTACCCCCTCGAAGTGGCCTGTGATCAATATAAAAGTGATTCTGAGTTCTGTCATTTCTGTTATTTCGCATATTCTTGTTAATTAATTGTTGCAGGTGCATCACATCTAGTATCAGAGCACTTTCTTGGGCTCGCTGGGTGAAATTTCTGCCAAATTTTTTTCGCATCTGTTGCAGGTTCGGATTTGGGAATAATCCCTATCTGCTTAACTGTGGGAAGTACTTGGGCATAAGCCCTAAAACTCATTGTGAGGAGTAACACAGGAACCCCAAAGTAGCTGGCCCATTGAGAGGACCTGCCAGCGAAAAGGGCAACGACCCCTACCTGATTGACTAGTTCCCACCCATGAGGTAAACCAAGAGGTGTCGTTTGTGGCAAAGCGGTTATCAGTTTTACCTGAGCCGTGGAGTGAGGGGTACTGCCCCAATACGCAAGCCGTCAGACAGCATTGGTGGCCGAGTGAAACCCCTGAACTGTTAGGAAGCCGCACATACCTGGGGTCCATATCTACTTTCAGCTAAACTATTGTCGATCACTGCTGCGCCGTTTCAGATCCATTTTGCAAGCCGTTCCAGATTCAGCCATTTTCAATCCATTTGGTGCTGTTCCAGACCCTTTCGAGCCGTAGCCGCTCCAGTCTGAAAAAAAAAAAAAAAAAAAGGCCCGAAATCCCACATTTGTCTATTTTTAGGGTTTGCCATAACTTCCTCAGATTTCACCCAATCACCTTCAAATTTTACCACAGAGTTCCTTTCTGAATTCTGCTTCTTTGTTCCCCTCTGCCAAATTTTCCCGTTCTTTCACAGTGTCCAAAACCTAGTCACCCTTCTGATTTTTTCCCAAGTCTAGATTTTCCTTTACTGAAGTAGTTTCTGTTTTTGTTTTCCTACCCAGTCAACCGAAAAAAGAAAAAAAATCCTGGTTATGGTTGTCACCCATGCAGGAGCAAAAACCATGGAGGATGCACTTGCAGCCATCCAAGCCAAACTCCAGGATCTAGATGAAAAATTTCTCGGTCTCCATTTTAAACATTCAGCTATGAACAACAAACAGTAGTCCAAGTCTTCAGCAGACCATGGGTTCTCTTCTTCCAGTAATTTCCGTGGTCCGAAGCTTGATTTTCCTCGCTTCAATGGTACTGATCCAACTGGATGGATCTATCGTGCAGAACAGTATTTCAGTCTGCATAATACTTTTGATGTCAACAAAGTTTCGTTGGCATCCTTTCATTTGGAACAGGAAGCTCTTCAATGGTACCGTTGGTACATCAAGGCTCATCCAGAGCCCAAATGGCCAGACTTTTGCCAGCTCCTTTTGCAACGATTTGGTCCTAGTGCTTTTGATGACTTCACAGGAGCCCTCACTAAACTTCACCAAACTGGCACTGTGAGAGAGTATCAAACCGAATTTGAGAATCTAGCCAACCACACTGAAGGATTGTCTGATGACTTTTACCGGAGTTGTTTTATCAGTGGTCTAAAGAATTCCATCCGCTCTGAGGTCAAAATGTTCTGTCCCAACACACTAATGGAAGCAATAGGGTTGGCTAAGTTGGCAGAAGAAAAAATTGCAGCCCAACAACGCTCCAAGCCCACTTTTGTTCCCTTCCGAAATATGGGTTCTCAGTGACCATCTAAACCGCAAGCTCCTCGACCGACTCCTATCAAGCATTTGTCTGAAACAGAGATGCAAGCACGCAGAGAAAAGGGGCTTTGCTATAATTGTGATGAGAAATTCACTTGGGGACATAGATGTGTTCAGTAAAAGCTCTATCTCTTGGATGTGGAGTCTCCGCCTGACTCTGAAATTGGTGACGAAGATCCAGAAACACTGGATGCTCCAGTCGACATTCAGGAACTTCCTATTGACCCTCCGTCTCAGGATGACCAGCCAGAGATATCTCTCCATGCTTTAGCTGGAATCACCACCCCCCAAACAATGCGGGTCAGGGGTTACTTCAAGAAGCTTCCTCTTACAATACTCATTGATTCTGGTAGCACTCATAATTTCATTGACCCTCGGATCGCCAAACAAGCTGATTGTTTTATCCATCCTTGCTCCAACTTTGAAGTCATGGTTTCCAATGGGGGCACCTTACCTTGCAAAGGGAAGTGTCGAAATGTGTGTATCTCTATGGGAGATTTGTGACATCTCCAAATTTTATTTTATTTTTTTGTTTCCTGTTATTTTTTTTTTCTAATTACTGTAAGCGACCATAATTAGCTCTATGTTAACAAACCCTTAAACTAAAATTAAACCTCTGTAAGCTGAACATACTTAACTCCTTACACCTGTATTCTTCCTACTAGTTAAATGAGGAGTATTTATGGTTGTCGTGCCGCTTACTTAGCTGTAGCTAACAACACTCTATACTTGATTTTTGCAGGTACACCTACACCATCGAAATTTCTTCATGATGCAGAAATGAATTACTAATGCACTGTGACTCCACATACATGTTTTCCTACAACATGAGTGGGCCTTCAATTTAATGGTTTCCTTCATAATGTAGGTGCAGGTTGTGAGATTCATAACATTCCACCTTGGTGTATATATATATATTCCTCCATGATTTTTGTTGTAGAACTCGTGGTACCTTGACAATTATGACGCTGGAATGTTCGGCAGACCTTCCCTTGAATTATGACATGCATCGACCAACTTAGTTATATGTGTTATCGGCCGCGGAAGGAATATTATGTCTTGGCCATGAAAGATCCCACTTAAGCTAAAGGATTATCCTTCGAGTGTAAAACCAATGTTATGAGATCATACTACACTTTATCCACAAGTGATAACTATATACTAAGGTTATCTATTGTAAGGTCGCCTTCCAAAGTTCTATCTCAGAATTAAGATTGAACATCTTTCAACGTTGGGTTCTGACATTTCTAACCGTGGTACCTCAAATTTTAAATCGGTCCTCCCAACCACGTTCCTCCCAACCATAGATTAGATACAAATGCCAAGTCTGTCCGTAATCACCCCCGAGCCAGATGCATGCACGAAAAAGTGTGGACAGTTAACCCTGAAACTCAGTAACAATTCCGGAATCCCTTGCCTAACACAGAGTGCTCACGCAGCAAGTATAATCCTCCCCGGCATACTAAAAAGCGTCCTGCCTCCCACATATGCCCTTCCTTTATCGTTTTTCCTAGGTCTTACCATTAGCAGCCAATTCCTCATGGAATTTTCGCAGCTAAGTAAATCCCTGATTTTCAGGGTGTGTCTAGTGTCTTAAATACACTTCTGACACCTGTTCTGGTTTCCCCAAGGTTAACTCTCACTTGTCCCCCACTTTTCCATGCATGATCTCCTCATTTAACTTGGCTGTTCCTGTTCATCCTTTTATTATTAAAACAATAATTAAAATTCAGAGTTGTTTCTTACAACAGTCCTCCTAGGACTTATTCGGTAGATTTTTCATCTAGCCCCTTATTGAAATAAATTTCACAATGATAACAAAAACAAAAACATAATGTCTTATTGTTATTTGGGGGACGTCACAATATTATACCTTGCGCTTTGACATGTTTGCCTTGCCCTTAGGTGGATGTGATGTGGTTTTGGGCACTCAATGGCTACGCACACTTGGCCCTATCTTATGGGATTTTGCTGAACTTTGGATGCAGTTTTCCCTCAATGGACACAAACACACATTGACAGGATTACAACCAGGTTCTCTCAGCATCATCAGTTCACATCGCATGGAAAAACTCCTCAAGAAGAATTCACATGGTGTCATCTCTCAGATCCATTCCATTCGGATGCAACCATCAGTGGTCTCCACTACTCCCTTGGATCTACAACAAATTCTGGATTGATATATAGGTGTCTTTGTTGAACCAATGGAATTGCCACCTTCAAGGCTAGAAGACCATCGTATTCAGCTCCTTCCTGACAGCGTTCCTCCCAACATCAAGCCCTATCGCTACCCATTTCACCAAAAAACGGAGATTGAAATGCTCGTTCGGGACTTATTGAAGCAAGGTATTATTCGCCCAAGCACTAGTTCCTTTTCTTCTCCAGTTATTCTTGTCCGCAAAAAAGATGGGTCATGGCACCTCTGCATTGACTTCCGAGCACTTAATCACCTCACCATCAAGGATAAGTTTCCAATTCCTGTTGTTGATGAGCTTCTTGATGAGCTTCATGGGGCTCACTTTTTCTCCAAGTTGGATCTTCGTTCTAGGTATCATCAAATTCCGGTTCATGAGGATGATATCCCTAAAACAGCTTTCCGCACACATGATGGCCATTATGAGTTTTTGGTCATGCCTTTTGGCCTCACTAATGCTCCTTCCACATTCTAGGCCTTAATGAATAAAATATTTCGACCCTACTTGCGAAAATTCATTATGGTATTCTTTGATGATATCCTCATCTACAGTAAAACATGGGATGAACATCTCCAGCATTTGGATCTTGTCATGCAACTTTTCTCTAACCATCATCTCCATGCCAAGTAGTCTAAATATGTTTTTGGACAGAAGGAAGTTGAGTATCTCGGGCACATTATCTCAGCACAAGGGGTTCCCGTGGATCCTGCCAAAATCGATGCCATGAACAATTGGCTGCATCCTCAGACACTCAAGAGCCTTCGTGGTTTTTTGGGGTTGACTGGCTACTACCACAAGTTTGTCAAGGATTATGGGAAGATTGCAGCTCCATTAACTGCTCTATTGAAAAAGGATGCCTTCACATGGACACCTGCTACTCAGTGTGCATTTGACAAACTAAAACAAGCTATGTGTACTACACCTGTGCTAGCTATGCCCGATTTTTCCAAGCCCTTCACTATTGAGAGTGATGCTTGCGGCAATGTACTTAGTGCTGTTCTCCTTCAAGATGAACACCCCATTGCGTTCACCAGCAAAGCCCTTTCGGGTAAGAATCTAGCTGCCTCTACCTATGAGAAGGAAATGATGGCTATTTTGCATGCAGTACAGAAGTGGTGCCCATACCTATTAGGGAATCATTTCTGCATCAAGACTGATCACCGGAGTCTGAAATATTTCTTGGACCAGCATGTCTCCTCCCCGGCACAACAGAAATGGGTTAGCAAACTCATGGGTTATGACTATGAGATCACCTACAAGAAGGGTAAAGACAATATTGTGGCAGATGCTTTTTCTCGCACATTGGAGGCCCAAGGTTCTCTTTCAGCTATTTCTATGCATGTTCCAAATTGGTTGCAATCTGTTCAACAGGGTTATGTAAATGACTCCTCCTTATCTCAAATCATCCAATGCTTGACCAAAAACCCTTCTGCTGTACCACATTACTCTTGGGATGGTGCTTCTCTGCGATACAAGGGTCATCTGGTTCTTCCCCAGAGCATAGATCTTCAACATGCTATCTTCTATGAACTCCATGCTTCTCCATCGGCAGGGCACTCTGGGTTCCTCAAAACGTATGAACGAGCATGGCGTAACTTCTTTTGGTAGGGCATGAAAAGGACAATTCAACAGATGGTGGCCGAATGTGATACCTGCCAGCGCAATAAGGGTGAAACAACACTTCTTCCAGGATTACTTGAACCCTTTCCCATACCTACATGAATTTGGATAGATATTTCTATGGATTTCATTGAAGGGCTCCCTAAATCTGGCGGGAAGACAGTGATTCTCGTTGTAGTTGATCACCTCTCCAAATATAGTCATTTTTGTGCTCTCAGCCATCCCTATACATCCTCCTCCGTCGCTCAAATTTTTCTCGACCAGATCTTTCGTCTTCATGGCATCCCTTCTTCCATTGTCTCGGATCATGATGCGACTTTCACCAGTCAGTTTTGGACAAAACTATTTCACCACACTCGCACCAAACTGAAGATGAGTTCAGGGTATCACCCACAAACAGATGGTCAGACTGAAATTGTCAATAAATGCTTGGAAACTTATCTTCATTGCTTCACCTTGGAACAACAACATCAGTGGGAAAAATGGCTCCCTCTCGCTGAATGGTGGTACAATAGCTCTTACCACGCTGCCTCTAAAATGACTCCATATGAAGCAGTCTATGGTCAGGCACCTCCAACTCTTCTTCCATACACCCCCACTAGTTCACTAGTTCAGGAAGTTGACACGGTCCTTCGAAACCGTGATCAGATTCTTTGCATTTTGCGGGACAATCTTCACATGGCAAGAAATCGCATGAAGCAACAAGCTGATCAGCACCGTTCTGAGCGCACTTTTCAAGTCGGCGATATGGTTTTTCTTCGTCTCCAGTCGTACAAACAATCATCCTTGAAAGTCAAAGGGAATCATAAGCTCACTCCAAAGTTCTATGGGCCATATCGGATTCTTCAGAAGATTGGGTCCGTTGCTTATAAATTGGAACTTCCTCCTTCTTCTCACATTCATCCAGTCTTTCATGTATCTTGTCTGAAGAAAGTTCTTGGCACCAACATCAGTGGACAAACGATTTTACCCGAACTGGATAATGAAGGATACATCCTTTTGGAGCCAAAGGCCATCCTTAATCGGCGCACGCATCAGCTTCACTCTCGCTCTATCACAGAGGTCTTAATTCAGTGGCACAGCATGCAACCAAAGGATGCTACATGGGAACCACTCCTTCAGATTCAACAACAATTTCCACATCTAAAGCTTTGAGGACAAAGCTTTTTTTAAGGGGGAGGGGATGTTAGGAACCCATGTCTTTACTTTGTTAGTATGTTGTTGTTGGACGCATATGCTTTGTAAGTCGTCCCGTAGTATTTGTTGATCAATAGTTTATGTTATTGTTGTTGGTGCATATGCTTTGTAAGTCGCCCGTAGTATTGTTGATCCATAGTTTGTAACGGCCCATGGTTTTGACCCATAGTATTGGTGCCTAGAATTAGTATATAAGTGTGTGTTGAGACCTATGAAGGCACCGTGAAGTTAATTGTATTGAGCTTGCTCAAAGGAGGTTGCCCCCTCAAAGTGGCCTGTGATCAATATAAAAGTGATTCTGAGTTCTGTCGTTTCTACTATTTCGCATATTCTTGTTGATTAATTGTTGCAGGTGCATCACAATCAAATAACTCAGACAGTAGCTTCCATAGCCATACTGCCTCACAACTAGCTGAACAGGCTGCAACATACTCTGCCTCAGCTGTACTCAGTGCTACGCAAGACTGCTTCCTACTAAACCAAGAGATCACACCTAATCCCATACTGAAGCAACACCCAGATGTGCTCTTCCTATTTGCAGCACTTCCATCCCAATCTGAATCAACATAACCCTGCAGGTTAAACTTTTGATTTGCTTCATACTTGAGCCCATAATCCATTGTACCCTTCAGGTACCTCAAAACATGCTTTACAGCAACCAGGTGAACACTCCTCGGATTTGTTAGGAACTGGCTCAATGTGTTCACCGCAAAGCAAATATCTGGTCTCGTGTTCGTCAGGTACATCAAGGACCCAATCATCTGATGATACATAGAGACATCAATCGGCTCACATGAAGCATCACATAGAAGCTTTAGATTAGATGCCATAAGTGTGGCCATGGCCTTGCAATCCATCATCCTGAATCTCTTCAGGATATCTACTGTGTACTTCCATTGACCAAGGAGGATCCCACCTGCACTCTGCCACACCTCCATACCTAGGAAATAATGCATCATTCCCAAATCTTTCATATCGAACTCGGCAACAAGATTTCTCTTAGTATCTACAATCAATCTGTCATCTCCTGTTACAAATAAGTCATCCACATACAGGAGTAGAATCACAGGATTCCCTTCGTTAACCTGGTAATAAAGGTTGGAATCCACTTTACTCTTGGTAAAGCCCAAACTAGATAGGAAACTGTCCATCCTACCATAGCAAGTTCTAGGAGCTTGTTTCAATCCATACAAGGCTTTCTTCAATCTGCACACATATGACTCCCTGTCATGTATTTCGAAACTGAGTGGCTGCTCCACATATACTTCCTCTTCAACTACACCATTCAAGAAAGAAGTCCTGACATCCATATGGTTTATTTTCCATTTCATCATTGCAGCCAGGGAAAGTACTGTTCTGATGGAAGTATACTTGGCTACCAGTGCAAAATTTTCTTCATAATCTATTCCCTCTTTCTGAGAGAAGCCACGAACTACGAATCTTGCTTTGTATTTCTCTACACTGCCATCTGCAACACGCTTGATTTTGTAGATCCATTTAGAAGTCACAACAGACTTCTCCTTAGGTCTTGGTACAACATCCCAAACATCATTCTTCATTATTGATTGGTATTCCTCAACCATGGCATCCTTCCATTCTTTCTTTTCCGCTACTTCTTCATAACTAGAAGGCTCTTTGTTCATAATGTCACAGAGTAAAGCAACATAGCTGGTATGTGATCTGGTTCTCTTCTTTGCTCTGTGTTCTTCTTCTGGAATGCCAAATATTTCTGCATCTTGAATGAGCTCTCTAGCCCATGCAGGTTTCCTCTTGTGAGAGTTATCCTCACGGGGTGGATCTACAGTTTCTTGCGGATCTTCAAACTCATGAACAACTTCTGGAACTTCTTTAGTCATGGTGGTGTCTTGAAATCTAGTTTCCTTAGGTTCTTCATAAACTTCGATAGGTGCCTTCCTTGATTTGATGAATGCTGAGTTTTCATCAAATGTTACATCCCTATTGACATCAATCTTCTTGAACCCTGGAAAGTATATTCTGTAAGCCTTCGAGCTTTCACTGTAAACCACAAAGATACCCTTCTTTCCTGAAGGATCTAGTTTAGTCCTCTTTTTCTTTGGGGCATGAGTGTATACTGGTCAACCAAATATTCTGAGATGGCTGACTTCAGGTTTCTTACCAGAAAAGACCTCTTCTGGTGTCCTATTGTCCAATATCTTGTGGGGTGTTCTGTTCTGCACATACACAGCTGTTCTAGCTGCTTCTGCCCATAAATGCATAGGTATATCCTGGTCATGTAGCATTGCCCTTGCTGCTTCCATGATTGTTTTGTTCTTCCTTTCTACAACTCCATTCTGTTGAGGATTATAAGGAGAAGTCAACTCCCTCTTAATCCCTGAATCACTACAAAGCTTCTTGAAGTCACCTGAGGTGAATTCTCCACCATTGTCGTATCTGAATGTTTTGATCTTCTTGTCAGTTTGATTCTCCATCAAGGTTTTGAATTCCTTGAATTTATCAAACACCTCATCTTTGTTCTTCAAGAAGTATACCCAAGTCTTCCTGGAGAAGTCATCAATAAATGAGACATAGTAAACATACCCACTCAGAGAACTGGATGACATAGGACCACATACATCTGAGTGGATGATTTTCAGGATGTCTTTTGCCTTGCTTTCACTGCTTGGGAAATCCTTCTTAATGTTCTTACCTTTTGCACATCCTTTGCAAACACCTTCATGTTTGGTCTTGATTTCAAGAAGACCCTCTAAAACATTGCTTGCAATTGGAAGTGCCCTATAGTGCATATGAGCAAGTCTTCTATGCCAAAGTTCACTTGGTTCCATGGATTCATGTACCATGGCATGTTCAGATTGTCCCTTCAATTTATACAAACCTCCCCCTTGCTCTCCAATCACTACTGCATCATCTATGTTCTTTCCCTTTGGCCACACTAGGACTTGGCCATCCACATATGCAACCCTCATACCTTTTGAATCCAATGCAAAGATGGAGAGTAAGTTCTTCTTGAGCCCAGGTACATAAAGGACTTCTTTCATCTTCAAAGATTTTCTAGAATCTAGGTTGTAGGAGGCTTCACCACTTCCTTTGATTGGGTATTGATAATCATCCCCAAGTTTCACCTTATGGGGTGATTCATGTTCAGATAGATTCACAAAAGATTCCTTAAACCCAGTCATGTGTTTGGAAGCCCCACTATCAATCAACCAATCATTACAACCATGGGAGATAGTACCTGTGAGAGCAGAAATTAAAACATATTCTTCTTCACTTGATGAGTCATCATCACTATCACTTTCTGCCCTAGGCTTCTTTGGGGGTTCATCATGTTCGGCAGCATGAGCATGATATCTTCTTTTGTTATTCATTTTCTTCTTGTTGAAGTTGTTGTTGTTGTCTTTCTTCTTCTTGGGACAATGTAACATACCCCAATTTTGCAAAAATAATGTAATTATTTTATTAATATTCCTGAGACATTATGTTAAATTTAATGCTAAGTAGGAATTAATGACTCAGCAGAGTCACCAGAAATGGAATGTAAATTCTGAATATTTTATTATTAATAAATAAATTATGGAGACAACAGCATGGGAGAGCTGTTAAAAGAGGTTACTGGTCTAACTGGTGGAGGGAACTAGGTGGAAAGGCAAAAGACAAGTGGCAGCATCCTCAAACACTTCCTAAGTTGCAGGTGGCAACTTCCCTATATTTTGGGGTCATGATTCCCCAAGAAAGTGGAATCTGAGCAGGTGGCTCATTAATGACAATTAACCCAACTAAGACCTAGGCAATCTTTTAAATAGTACTCAATGAACTGAGCTGGGGGTTCAACATTGTTCTGAAGGGAGAATACATTCAGGTGAATGCTATTCAGGAGTCCCATTGAGGAAGAGGGAATTACAGTAAGGAAATTTGTTTGAGTGGGATGCTGCAGTAACTTGGTTCCAGTTTAGCTGTTTTGGCTGAGTGAATTGTTTTGCTGCACCTAGTTCCAGCCAAGGAGACCAAAGCAAGCTCGGGGGTCCTGAGAAGTGCTGTCTGGGCACTCTCCAGGAGTTGGTAGGGAGGAACAGCATCCCATTGCTATTGTTGACTACATCTTATACAGGTTCTGTTATTTGTTTCTTTTATGATTTGTATTTTTTATGATTATTAATTATAAATGGATATATGCTGTATTTAAGTTCCTACCTGTCCGGGAAGCAAATATTTAGGAAGATATCATCTCAGATTAGTCATAGATAGATTTTGTCGAGTTATTGTTGTTTATTTGTATCATTAGTAATATTTAAAGGGTAATGTTTTAATACAGTTGTAACATTTAATTATTCTGTATTCAATACCAGTGTAAGACTTTCAGTTTTATTTTATAAATAAAATTTCAAAAACTTAGTTTTGAATAGACAAGCGAGGATCTTATATAAATAATGGTATGCTGCATATTATACAAGGTAATTAACAAATCATAAGAAAACCATAGTAAACATTAACATAAACAAATTACAATACAGCTATCCTGACAATATTATTTCAGAGGAAGGGAAGGTACGGTTAGGCTATTAATACCATTGCTCAAATCCTAATTGTTTCTCTTCAACAAATCCTTACTTTTCAAAACAAATCTTTTAAACAAACTCTAATAGAGAAATTCATAAAGAAGACAAAGATTGAGCCGAACCCTCTTAGGCTCGGCATCGAGCTTGTTTAGTATAGTATTAGCTTTCTTTATATTCACTTCCTCGATGGAGCCATAACCCAAAACAACTGAACCAGCAACCAAATTAAAACTAGAATGTGGCTTCATACGAACCCTATTATTTCCCAGTTTATAACAAAAGAATTTAGCAGCAGATGAAAACCTAGTTTAAATTTGCACAACCAAACGAAACAAGCAGAACGTTCTTTCTTTAGCTCATTATTGAGTTTCCTCATTACTACATTATCTTTCGTTTGTTCCACAAACTATCAACAGAAGAAAATCATAGCGACGGGATCAACTTTTAGATCAACTCATCACTGTTGTTTTTCGGAATTTGTTTTCATGCGCTTTCTGACTTTACTGGTAAAAGAAGTAGTAAGAACAAAAACCACGATTTCACAACAGCCGTAGTTCTTTTCACTACTTACAGTTTGTAAAACGTAGAACCTTTATATATATATATAGTAAAGACAACCGAAGGAACAAGACTACTACTTCACAAGTTATTTTACCAACAACCTGGGTGAAACCCTGTAGGTTTTAAATCAGAACAGTAAAATAATTAAATTTTTTTTTAAGAGGCCGTAACTTCATCTCCAGGTGGGCTCATGCCTCTAACCAATTATCCACTTAAATACACAACAGATCAAATACTGGCATTTCCTCATATCGAAGACAAGTTTTTAAATTACTTCTTGATCAAACTGTAAACATTCAATTTACCATGCAGAGTAAAAACCCTTAATAATTCATTTATTTTTACAGATAAAAGATGTGGCGAGAACGTCGTAATCTCTGTGGTGCTTCAGTCAAACCAAAAACCCTAAACCTACAGACAATCAACAAGGAGGGTTATGCCATGGTGAGAACCAGGCTTACCGGTGGAGTCAATCACGGAGCTCGTGCCATCCACACCTTTAAGTAGTAGCAAGATTCCTGCAACAACAATCTAGAGTTAGTTGCAAATACATTTGTTTCAAATCTTTTCTTAATTTAAACAAACGAAGAAGCAAATCCTGTATCTTACCAGTATTTGGAAGGGAGTTTGATACTGTAATTTTTCCAGTTAACCGCAAGCAAGTAAGTGTAAACCCCTCCTTCTTAAACCAATACCCTGAGAAGGCAGGAATATGGTAACCTCCATTACGTAAGTCTTGACAGGATTCAAATGGAAAGATAAAAAGACGCCATGTCAGGGTCAAGACCTTAGCGAAGGAGAAAACCCTAGGATTCAACAAACTGATGGCTGTGATAACAACTCGAATAACTCCTGCACAATGCATAAGACATGTACAGAAGGCTGGAGCAGTATAGTAGCTGCCATTGACATTGTAATAGAAGGGATTCGGACAGGAGGGTTTCACAGTACAACCAAGCCCGAAGGCGAGGGAAGAAATGGTAAGGAGTAGGGTTAGTCAACCTCTTATCTCCTAAATACTTGGATGTGAATTAGCCACGTATCCTTTTAATAAATCTCATGCAGTGGGTAACTCTTACATAGTTCGTTTTACGACGATAGCTCCATCATTGTACCAAATAAAATGATATTATGGATTTCCCCTAAGGGTCGTGATACCATATGATTGATACATAACCCATGACTTGAACATTGCTATCAAACAATGTATAGTGAGTAACATCACTATGTCCTATGACCCGATAATCAAGCAAATATTATTAGCATTCAACATTTCAATGAGAATTTTACCTTGATGCCAAACCAAAGTCCTAGTAAGAGTAATACGATCTATTGCTTGGTGATATTGATAGTTGCGAATGCATAGTTTGTCTATCATCCTTTTTACAAACAAATTAATACAATAATGCCTTCAATTCTTGCCAGTATAGATCTTAACTTGATTTATAAATTCATTGCTTTTAAAACGTCGTTTCAAATCCAGTCTTGGAGTATTCTAGGCATAAAGAATATTTTTAATTGTTTTAGAAAAGTGAATAGAGATAGGGGTGCAATACAAGTGCTTTATGTTGGTTGATAAAAACCTGTTACGACATCTCCGATTTCCATAACCTCATGTGCAGGACACAGATCTTCACCTAAGCTGCAAGTAATGAATTGAGAAATTAACATTTAGTCCTTCTCTAGGGATTTTTCACTTGAAGGATTTATGATACATAGATTCTAACTTGGGATTAGAATTACGCTAAATCATCTCACTTACCATTACGATACAATAATAAGTATTCAACTATTTCAGAATTCTTATAAACATTTAGACAAGTCCACTCAAGATAAGCTTATAAATTCGGAATCATTGACATAAAAAAAATAAAAAAATTGTCCAACTCATACAACCCCGAGATGTTAGGAGGAGACTTGTATAGGTTTGAATATCTAGCTAATGCGGAAACCAATAGGTTACTTTTCACAGTACTAGTCATGAGGCGATGCTGTAATACAGTAACATCATCAATAATATTTATTCTACAGATTTGTTTCCAAGAATACAGTTATCTTTTGTTCTTCTAGTAATTTCTAATTTAATAACAGTAAGAACAGAGAAGTTTCGTAGGCAGAGTGCTAGCTTCAGACACCTGAAAACCGAGTTAGCATGCTTAGACTTTAATTTGAGTGAATTCGGAACTGCTAATTGGATTATATTACTTTAAAGATTTAATTGTCGCAACCGCATGATACCTGTATATCTGTAAAGAGAATGACAGTTCGATGCATTAGCTCGAAAGCTAAGTAAGCCCAGTTTGTCATGACAACTCCCCTTGAGATTGCAAACAATAAAACAATCAGTAATACAAAAGAGAAAACCATAATCACAATTAAATACAACAACAAATCATTCAGACAGATTATGATCATTTAATTAACACAAAAAGATCAAGGAATGCATTCAATAACATTAATTGCTTTTGTTAAAAGTTTTAAATTTTTTGATATTTTTGGGTTTTGACAGACAATCTAAAGCAAAGTGTCCCTTCTCATTGCAATTGAAGCATCTGAGATCTTTCTTATCTTTATGATAATGGTGGTGTGAGAATCTTCTGTTATGAGATGATTCCTTCTTGGACTTGCCTTTCCTGGCATGTGCTATGAGAGCTTGATCTTCATTTCCCATATTTTCTTCTCGGGCCACAAGCCTAGATTCTTCTTGAGAGCATTCTTCCCGCAATCTGTTGAAGGAGATCAACTTCTTCCTTGCAAAAATTCATTGAGTAAGGAATCCCATGACCTGGGTAGGCCATTTAGAGTGGTCATCACCACTTCACCATTCTCCACCATTTCATCCACTGCTTCTAATTGTTCCTTGATCTGGGAGACCCTTGAAAAATAAGATTGAATGGTTTCTCCATTCTGAAACTTTACTCCTTTCAATTGGTTCCGCAGGGTCATCTTCCAATTTATGTTCTTCCCTTCAAATAGCTTGGTCAAAGAGTCAAACATCTCCTTGGGTGTCTTTAGAGAAGACACATGGGGTATGAGATGGTCTTTGATAGAATCAACAATGATACTCTTTGCCTTGACCAAGTTTTTCTTATGAAATACCTTAGCCTCTTCATCCTCTGGGATAGGGATGTCTTCTTTTACATATGAGTCCAACTCATTCTCTTCCAGGATTAACCCAATCCTATAATTCCAAGCTCGAAATTTATCAGCTCCTTCAAGCTTATCCTCAAGCTTGGTGTGGTGAGACATCTTAAAGAGTACTTCAAATGGAAATAGAAAAGATTTAGGTCTTACCACTTGAAATGCTGAAAACTGGATCTGGTCCTGGATTAGGGTTTCTCGAAAAAACCCTAAAAATTCAAAATGTGAATTTCAATTTTCTGAAAGGATAGAAAGATGCACCTTAATGAGCTGATCAGCCTAGTGTATTCAAAATTTGAGATCAGCAAAGCTTTACCCTTCAAATTTGCCTATTTGTCCTCCCAGGCTCACTTAGGAGAGCCCTGAATTGGGGTTTGAGTTTCTTGGAGATCTACCCATCCATAAATCTCGATCCAAAGCTCTAAACTTCGATTTTTGCAAGGATCTTCCATCTATGTCTTCAGATTTCAGAAATTCCTATTTTTGTGGAAACCCTAATTTTTAGGGCCAAATCTGAAAATGCTCAGAATTGAATTCTGATTGGACAGATAGATTCTCCTTGATGAGTAGATTCAATCTCCTATATTGTGTTTCCAAAATCTATGGAGAGAAACCCAATAAACAAGAAACTCAAGTTTTCGTCACTGCAAAATGTCTTCTTCTCAAGTTAGCTCTGATACCATGTTAAATTTTGAGCATTAATTCACAATACTCTAGGATATTCACTGAGAGAATAACATATACAGTATATCAATGCATAACAATCACAATAAGCATCACAAGCATCACAAGAATCAAAAGCATGAGAGACAAGAGACACAAAGTTTCCGTGGGGAAAACCCTCAGGTGAAAAACCCCACAACTTCCTCAGAGATAGAGAGAGCAATGGCTCAACCAAAGTACAACCAAAATACACTTGAGATAGTCTCCTAGAAGCAGATGATCCTCCTCCTCACTAGTGCGCCACTTTCTGAGTGAGAGAGATATGACTTTCCGAATGATCTAAATAGAGATCTCCTAATCTCTATTTATGCTAACTTGTTTTCCCAGTGACCTTATGGGGCTGACTTGTCTAGCTAGGTACATCCACAATATAATATATATTTTAGGGCCGACCCCACACATGGTGGTCTAATAACCCATCGGCAAGTACACACACTTGCGACACTTGTCAATCCACATGACGACACTTCCTTATAGAGGAATAACACATCTCTAATAAGGGTACAATAAATATATATGAAATACATAGATGGAATACATTCCAAAGTTACATATACATCAACACTCTGAAGCATCTAGTTGCTTCAAGTCGGTGATCATAGGTGTAGACATAGGCCTGCAGTCCTCCATCCGATAACTCTTCAGAATCTCCGCTGCATATTTCCCCTATCCTAGGAAAATATGTCCAGGCTCCTGCCAAACCTCCATCCCCAAGTAGTAATGCATCATCCCAATATCAGTCATCTCATACTCAGCTGCAAGATCTCTCTTGCACTGTGCAATAAGATGCTCATCTCCAGTGATAAATAAGTTATCAACATATAACAGAAGAATGAGTGGATCTCCACCAACCACAATGTAGTATAGGTTGGGATCGGCCTCACTCTTCTGAAATCCCATCAAAGTCAAATATGCATCGATCCTGGAGTACCAAGCTCTAAGAGCTTGCTTCAGACTATACAAGGATTTCCTAAGCCTGCGCACATGAGAATCTCTCCCATGTATCTTGAATCCCTGTGGCTAATCCAAGTACACCTCCTCCTGTAGAAGACCATTGAGAAATGTGGTCTTCACATCCATCTAGTGGATTTTCCAACCCATCTCTGCTGCTATAGATATCACTGCCCTAATAGAGGAATACCGAGCAATTGGAGCAAATGTCTCATCATAGTCAACTCCCTCAACCTGTGAGAACCCCCTAGCCACAAACCGAGCCTTGAATTTCTCCACACTGCCATCTGCAGCATGCTTGATCTTGTATAGCCACTTGGAAGTGACCACTGACTTCCCCTCAGGTCTCGGCACAATCTCCCAAGCATCATTCTTCATGATGGAATGGTACTCTTCCATCATGGCATCTCTTCATACCTGATGCTAAGAAGCCTCCTCAAAGGTAGAAGGCGCAGAGTCACGAAGACTTGCAACAAGGGCCATCCCATATCTGTCTGGCTCAACCACTGATCTGATCACCTCCTGAGGTCTACCAAATGCTTATGCTTCCTTCAAGGTGTCTTGAAGTCACTTAGGATTCTTCTTCCTTGGAGGCTCCTCCCAAACTGGTGTATCCTCATCTGAGGAAGTGCCAAAAGTAGAAGGTCTAACACCTCGAGGACCTGTAACTAATGAACTAGTCCCAGAAGAACCTGTAACATGTAAGCCTGAAACTTGTGATCCTGAAACTGTGCCTGTCCTTGAACCTGTCCCTGAAGTACCTATAATATGAACCATTGATCCTGTAGAAGATATACCTGTACCCTATGATCCAGTCACCCCAGAAACCTGCGGACCTGAAACCTGTATCGAAGAAGCCTGTATCAACTGAGGTGTGGGAGCTAGTGGCTCCCCCTGATCCATCTCTCTCGACTTCCTGAAGGCCCTCTCCTCATCAAACCTCACCTCCCGCCTCACTACAACTCTTCTCTGGCCAAGAATGTAAAGTCGATATACTTTTGAAGTCTCATCGTAACCCACAAAGATACCTCTCTCTGCATTGGGCTCGAACCTCATCCTCTTCTCAGAAGGGACGTGAGAGTAAGTCAGAGAGCCAAATATCCGAAAATGGCTCACCTGAAGCTTCTTTCCTGAATACATCTCCTCTGGAGTCATCCTCCCCAAAGCACAGTGAGGACTCCTATTCTGCAGATACACTGCAGTGTTGCATGCCTCTGCCCATAGAAAGAACAGTAACCCCTGATCATGAAGCATAGCTCTCGCTGCTCCAACGATCGACCTGTTCTTTCTCTCTACTACTCCATTCTGCTCAGGAGTGTAGGGAACTGTCAATTGTCACTGTATACCCTCCTACCTGCAGAAAGCATTGAACTCCTTGGAGGTACACTCACCCCCATTATCTGATCTCAACATCCTGTTCTTCCTCCCTGTCTACTTCTCCACAAGGGCTTTGAACCCTTGGAAGACACTCAACACTAATGGGGACTTCTTGTTTCTCAAGAAGTAGATCCAGGTCTTCCTGGAGTGGTCATCAATGAAGATAATATAGTACTCGTGACCAGTCAAAGATACTGAAGACATAGGACCGCAAATGTCAAAATGAATCAAGTCAAGCACTCCTGCTGCTCTCGTGTCACTGCTAGGAAAAGTAGTCTTGGTGTACTTTCCCAAAGCACACCCTTTGCACACATCACTCTACTTAGTGTCGAACTCAGGTAAACCTGTGACCATGCTCATCAACAATCTCAGAGCGGGGTGATGTAAATGGGCCATCCTCCTGTGCCATAACTCACATAGCTCACTGCTGCTGCTATGTGCTAGAGCATGCTGCGGCTGAAATAATAACTTGTACAGTCGTCCACATCTAACTCCAATATCCATGGGGGTAGATACACCTGTGGTCTTGGGAAACACCTGCACTCTCCCATCTGAGAAACACACCCCAAGACCCCTGTCCTCAATAGTGGAAACTGAAACAAGGTTCTTTTTCAGCCCAGGGACGTACAGCACATCCCTCAAGGTCATGGGACTCATGGACTCCCTCTCAAATGTAATGGTCCCCTGACCCACTTCTCTAACAATGGTGTTGTCACCAAGTACCACCTCCACCTCTCTAGTTATCCGTGATATCTTGGAGAACAACTCCCGAGTACCTATCATGTGTCTCGAGGCTCCGCAGTCAATGTACCATGTACCAGTGGTGGATGGACTTGTATGATGCCCTGTCAACAATGAATGCTCACTCTCCATATCCATGTTTGTGCTGGTGGCTAAGGAGACTCTCTCTCTCTCAATCTGTCCAGCATATAGGGAAAACTCCCTCTGAAACTTGTCACCAAAATCATCAACCTGTACTGAGGCTGTTGTCTGCTGTCCCTTCTTCTTCTTCTTGCTTGGACACTATGATGCATAGTGCCCAAACGCTTGACAACAATAACACTTGATTTTACTCAAGTCCTTCTTCTGTCCACCCTGCGGTTGTTGTTGCTGCTGCCTCTTGGCCCCATTCTTCTTGGGACCCTTCTTCTTCTTACCCTTGGCTATCAGTGCCACGTTTTCCACATCTTCCCCACCATTTGATGAACTTCCCTGTACGAGACCCCTCCTGGTCTCCTCTTGTACAAAGTCATCCCACAGTCTCTCCCAAGATGGTAGGTTCTCTCTACCCACTATGGCTTGTACAAATACACTCCAGGAATTTGAAGCCCCATTCACTACTGTGCGTACTAGCTCAGTAGGAGATACCACTTCACCAACCACTGCCAGTTCATCCCAAAATGCAGAAATCCTTGTGAGGTAAGCTGTGACTCCCTCTCCTCCATTCATCTTGATACTCTTGAGTTTCTCCTTGAGAACCATCTTTCTGTTCTCATTGGAACTCTCATACAAGCTGGTCAAGGCACTCCACATCTCATGTGTCCTGGTCTTCCCAGAAATGTGAGGGATTATGTGGTCTTTTACTACATCAAGGATAATCCTCCTAGCCTTACAGTCCTTCTTGTTGAAGGTTGAAAGTGTTGTTGCATCAATGGCATCGGGAATGGTAACCGGGTTAGCTGTAGTATTTCTCACCACCTCTACCCATAGTTCATTCTCCTCCAATATCAGTAAAATTCTGGCCTTCCAAGGCACAAAATTTTCTATCCCATTCAGCCTATCCTCAATCCTTAGACCTGTAGCCACCTCAAGACCAACCCAACATAATGCTGCCCTCTAACAAAAGATAAGAAATACTGAAATTTTTGAGATCTGAAAATTTTTGTGTGTCTGCAAACTATCACTGTTTTCTGCCCCCTTGCTCTGATACCATGAAGATTTTCTACACTCTACTGTTTGATGGTTTATGTCAACATTTCGTTGTTTTCATTCCCAGTCGGTTTTGCATTGACTGGAAACTACTTATGAAATTTTCAGTAACAATTAAACACACAGTAAAAATGCACTAACAGGCTAAAAAACACATTTAACAATCAAACCATAAAATGATAGAGTCATAAATTTTTGGCCAAAATCAAGCCTTGGAAAAACCCCCACGGGGAAAACCAGTTAGAGAGAGAGAGAGAGTCTGTATTTCTTCAGTAAAATATAGGACAGCAATACAGTGAGAAATAAATCAACTTATCTCCACCATTAATTACACTTGAAGACTGCCTCGAACACCGTGCTGAAGCTGTCTTGAAAACTATGCAATCAACCACCTCAAAATCTGTGCAGAGATAAAGTACAGAAGTCCGTACCCTCGATTTCTATGCAGCTCTTTACCTCGATTTCTGTGCTATACTATATCTCAATTTCTGTGCCAAAATATGTCTCGAAATCTGTGCCTAAAAACAACCTCGGTATCAGTGCTAGTCCGTACCTCAATTTCTGTGCAGGAGGAACTATACCGTACAGTACGGTCTCGATTTCTGTGCAACATAATCTGTCTCAAAAATTGTGCCCAGAATCTCTCGAGGTTTGTGCCTGTCTTGAAACCCATGCCCAAAAATTTTCTTGAAACCTATGCCAGTAAACTGCTGAAGATAAACACCTCGGGATGCAAGCAAACAAAAAAAAATTCTGCCTGTTAAGAATCCGTACAGTGCAATAAATGCCCAGCTAGAAGTCTTGGAAATTGTGCCAGCTAAATATTGCAATAAATTCTCCTTGGCATTCGTGCCCTAGCTTCTTCTCCAGCTCTCTCTCTTTCTCACGCTTCACTTCAATCACAAAAGTGAGCTCAAATGCCTCCCTCAAGCCTTTTTGTCTAAACCCTAGGGTTGTTCTAATCCAACGGTGGAGATTAGATCTCATCCGATGGTTGAGATCAAATGAGAGTGAAAATAGCTTTTATTTAAATCACTTAAATAAAATTCACTCACCCACTAAAGTTAAGTCAAAAAGTGACTTTAATGTTATAAAGTCTCATTAAGTGAATTAATGTTGAGGGTCACCTTTTTCCCCCTTCTAAGTGACTTAGGCAAAAGTCACTAGGGGAACACTTCCCTAGGTACAAAACTAACACTTAGGAGCTATACTCATTTGTCAGTTTACTCCACGGATTGGTTATGCTTCCATTCATTATGGAGCCCTTTGTTGATGCCTCCTGCATCGCACAGTGTTATGTCGAGTCTATGCTTCCTAAGCCGATCCATTTTCTCATACTCTTATTCAAAGAAAGACATGAAACCAGAGTCGGTCACACCTCAGATCTCTTGACTATTACATGTCGGCCATCCTTATTGAGTCATTCCATTTCACCCGAGTTCTTCCAAATATTTCAGCATAGCTGTTACCTCCTGCTGGTTGATGGGGGATGCCTTAATGCCCTCCTTCTAGCGAGTTGTGTTCCATCGAATTCAACTCATTTATTCCGAAATTTGAGACTTAGAGTTCGGTTGAGTACCTTGAGGCTTGCAGTCATTTGTGGTAGGTTCTCTCAACATAGACAGTTTTGGGAATAGATCAATGTCCCTTGATCGATAGATTCATCTTAGTGTTCAACTTCAACACATCTATTCACACTTTGATGATTGTGCTATGTGCCTTGATTTCCATTTTCATTATTGGTGGGTTATCTCACGTCTGTTAATGGTATACATCATTGACCGGTAATAAGACGATGTCACATCAGGTTCGACTTCAACACCTTTATTCACTTGATGGGACTTGCACTTTAGATGATTTGTGTAGAAGACCCCAGGAGATAGTGGCATTCAGTATGCTACTTATGATCGTGACTTTACATCAGAGATATCACCTCTCAGACATCAGCAGTTTCTACCTCCATTTTGCACCAGTTGTTTCCTTTCAGTAGGAGATTGTCTCTTATTGTAGATGGTTATGGCTATGATCACCTATGACATGTATTCATTATGTACTGCCTATTCATGGCCATTGTATCAGATTGTTGTGCTATACCGACATGTATCCAGAGATATTATTGTATTATGACGAGTGATATGTTCCTTCCAGTGGTGTCTCCATCACTCCACTTCTAAGATTTATAATGTATTTTGGCCATCGTAGCACCATTCTCTGACCTTACACATTAGGGGGCATCTATTACAACGTAATTTTCCACCTTGTGAGCATCAACATTCTTTAGCCTTCAAGATCCATTTCACTGACTCAGATTCACTTTATGTCCTCCAAAACACACATTTTTGCCTATTTTTCCCCCTGTACGCTTGCTGTCCCATTATAGCCAGCGTACACACAGGTTGTTCCACTATAGCCTGCGGGTGCCAAGTAAAATGGTAAAAATCATTAGAAAATTACTTTTTACTCCAAAAAGTGGTCTTAGGGTGACCTTTGGCCCTCTATATGCCCATAAACGCCTTGATGTGTCATTTCACTTACCTTTGGAAGGCTATATATTGAGCTCTTATAGCATATGAAGGGAGGAGAAAGAGAGAGCAAGATAACTCTAGTGGATTTTTGCAGTGACTTGAGTCTACACTCATTGATCCTTGTTGTGAATTCCTTGTATTCACCTTCCAAAATCCTTTCATAGTTTGAGTTTGCCATTACACGGAGGATTGAAGTGGTGGAGGCACAAGTGGAGAGAACTAGTTCTTGGTTCATATTGGTTGTGAGAAAGAGGTCGTATATTATACTTCTTGTTATTCATTAATGGAAATACTCATTTTGTAGTCCAATTGATATGGTGAATATTGTTAAATTACATTGGGTTATATTTTCTTATAATATCATGGATCGTGCTATTGATTATGTATTTCACATACTATATGCACTTGCTTGTACTTGTTGTTGAGACTAATCTGCAGGTTCAAGTGTAGAAGTTGAAATCTCAACGAGGATCTACTTCGAATATCCGGTTGAAGGTTGGTCTTTTCTCCATTATCTTAGCATTGTCATTTATATAGCATTGCATTGGGAATTGAGTCATTTTCTAGTAGTCAGCTGTCTGTTGTGGTCTACCCCAAGCCATAGGAAGTTTTCTCCGTAACATCCACCCATGGCCTATCCCATAAAGGAGAACACAAAAACACATAGAAAAAAAATGTCAGTGGTTATAATAAGCATCATGCCCCCCTGCATGTCCAAATACATGGCTATGAATGAAGTCCTATCCCCTAGGTATGGTTCCTCAAACGCCCACATAAACGATATTGACGCATTGCTAATCACATGCTTCACAATCCCCATGTTTCTTTGGGAAACTTTGGATTTGAGGAAATGGTATTCAGAACTCTCCTAGATGCAAATGGGTAACTATAAGACCTGATAGTAAATATCAATTGCCCTTTGCATGTGGAGATTAAGGAACTTGCAAAACAAGAATGAAACCATAAAATATCGACAAATGTAACTTTGACTTCGATCTCCATGATCGATAGAGGGTGAAAGAGCCCCTAGCAACTGCCATTTCTAGAAATCAGGGGCGAGTTGGAGATGTCTTGCGATTTTAGTGGGCAAACAAAGGTTTAAATTGCTTTTTAGAGGGGAAAAATTGCTATATCTTGGCTCCCCATTCTAAATTCGATGGGGATAACCTCATATTCATAATAAATAAATAAATAAAATGTGACCTAATCACAGCTAATGTGTGTTTAGTAAAAAATTATCCCATTAAAAATTTAAAACCCCTATATTGATCCCATGGGCTAAGATTATCTCCTAAAAATTTTCATAGTCACAAGGGTGTATTTACGCCTTCATTCCCTTTTCATTTTTTACAAGGTGGGAACATACCTTATCTTCGACGTCTTGAAGTCCAATTAACCCATCACTCTTTCAAGGGCCATGGTTACGTTGCCTCCTCATTATTGCAAGGTGTCCACCCCGGGACACAAAGTGGTGTGATTGTGTGGTTTCTTCACATTTATTTTGTTTTTTTTGCTCTGTAAGTGGGAAAGTGGGGTCTTCATTTATACATTGTGGATAGGTTGTGTCCATATTGTTGCATGGCATCCTTCTTCTCCCACAAGGTGGTCTTTAAGTATATTTTATTCATATTTCTTTGGCTTTCTTTCCTCCACAAGTGGGTAAGTGGGGTGCACATTAATGTCTTCACTTAGACATCATCATTATTTGCAATCTCCCTTTGTCTTTAGACATAAATGACAACAATATTTCTAACTATTTATTGTTGAGGCCATTCCCACCATGGAAATATTTGAGGGCCACTTATCTCTAATAGAAAATCAAATCTTGTTAACACATATACATGGGTTATATTATGAAATATTGTTTGAAGATGTAGGAATAAAAACACCCGTACCTTATCACAAAGTGTGTTACAAGGAAATGGTAATTGCCAAGTCGTCTAATAGATAGGTGGATAATAACCACAACTTAAACCGAAAACCACCATAACTTAGATGGAACATCACAATGAATGAAGCCATGAGATAGATACCTAGGTTCTAAAATCTTTCGTTTGTTTCGTTAAGCTTTTATTCTAGAACACTAGCCTCTAATTTCCCAAGGAAAGAAATATTACATGTTTCTAGGAAACTATAATTAATCTTGGACTTTGCAAGCCATGCTTGCTTCTAAGGAACAATTGTAGGTCATGGTAGTCACTCTCTAGGAAATGATCAAGCTTACCATTAATTTTGTTATCTAAAACTATGGTGAAAAATTGTATATGGAAAGCAAACTATATATGTTGGTTGCCAAAATTGACATGAATTTTCACGAGTGCCTTATCTTGGTAAAAATTGGCATATCATACGAGGAAATCAATTTTCATGAGTACCCTCTCTTAGTGAAAATTGGCATATCATGTAAGCCAAACAATTTTCACGTGTGCCTTCTCTTTGTGAAAATTGATATATTAGGTGAGGCAATCATTCCTTTAACACTTTCTAGGTCTATATCTAAGGAATGGCATGAAGAATATGATGGAACATAAGAGAATTGTTCATTCGCCTCCAAATCTATCGCATGGAGTCCAAGCACAAAGCCATGGAAAACTTCATAGAAATGACGAATGAACAGAAGAAGAACATATTGGCTATCATTGGTAGAAGAAACTTCTTATCTTTGGTATAGTTATTGAGTGTTAGTTCACCATCAATTTAGGAAAAGGTGACCATAACCATATGTTGTCTCACTGTGTCCAAGAATTGCAATCAACACTTGGTGTTGAAAGGTACACTTCCAACCTTGGTGTGATTAGAATTAAAAAACGCTTTGGCAAATGAAAAGTGAGCATTGTCTCTTTGACTTTTGGCAAGAAAATGATTTCATTCATGGTCATCAATGAGAGAGGATCCCAACGGTAATGAAGATATTCCAATGCAATTTTCATACACATACTTTGTCGCATGGGCCTTGAGAAATCAATTAATCATGTCAAGGTTATATAGGGTTTGAAAAATTACTTGACAATATCCACATCTCAACCAAAAGACATTTTATATGAATTTACATACGTGAACACTAAAGAAATCCACCGTGTGATAACTGGCACTCAAATCCCCCCGTGTCGGTGACGGAAAATTTTTCGGCGAGGCATAGTTCTACCCCTTCTCGTTATTATTTTGGAATTTCGACGATCTGGGTCGTCTTAAAATGGGCTAAAACCCTTAGGGGCACAGTTCCATGGCATAGTTCCACAGTATATGGGATGAAGCTACGATTTCGCCAATTTTTATAACTGGATCTAGGGAACAAAATGCCGGAAAAGCGGGGCGATTTGAGAGCCATTTATCCCATGCCACGAAATCCATGTAAATAGTTACATCAAAATATTACCACCACGCAATTTCTGCAGTGGGCGAAATAAATACTTACAATCTTATGTGTAAATCCGTGCAAATGGTTATGGTGCAGTAATATGATTGGAGACCCTATTACTTTAAATGAAATTAAAGGTCCACATAAGACGGTTAATATTTCAACTTAAAATGGCAAGCATTCTCTACTTTGTTGCCCTAATGATACATGGGTTGATGAGTAGACCTAACGGTTAAGAACATGTGTTTCTTCCTAAAAAGTCAAAGATTAAAATCTAGATGAGGTAAGGTATACCCACATCAAAAGACAACATTTACATGTATGCACTACAAGTACTACAAGTTCAATAGTCCCACTCCAAACTAATGTTTGACTAATGTGTCCTCGAGTGGCTCACAATCCATGTATAGATGTGGCACCATTTAATATATTCGTGTGGCCCAAAACCATGGTTTTGGTTTGTACACAAGCCCTCCGAACCATGGTCCTTGGGATATATACGAAAAAGTAAGGACCACGTGGGAATAAAGACACCCAACAATCATTCAACCGTATCCGTGGAAAAGGCCGACCCCAAAAACAGTGCAAAATCGTGATTCTATAAGTAATATATACACGATTGGGTTTGTTTTCATCCATAAAACGTTTCCATTATTTACATTCACTCTCGCATATCGTCTGATCTGAAAGAGATAAGCCGCATATCGTAATACGAAGTCGAAGGTTTTTGAATCAGATAAGAATATCTCTACTGCGTTGTTTCAGAGTTCACATGGCAAATGATGGACATGTCGATAATGTTAATGTTGCAGGAAACGAATCATACTCAGCAAACGCTGGCACGGAGAATATTCAAAATAGTAATATGATGATACAGTGGCACGGAGAATATGAGCATCAAGGCCGAGGCCCATATGGATACAATCAGGCATCGTACCCTGGTACCCCAAGTAATATGTTATATGTGCAGCCAGATTACACATATCCCAATCCACCGCCTGCAACGGATATGGACATGAATATGAATGGGTATAATGACGGCTATTATTTCAACGAATATGATGGTTATTACTATTTTTATCATCCACCCACCAATGGCTTTTATCCATTGCAACCACAACCACAATTCCAAGTGCAACCCCAACCGGTATTCGACGCAGGAAGAAGAGGAAGCTCCAGCAGCAGGCGAAAGGGAAAGGCAGGAAGAAGACGAAGCTCCACTGGAAGGAATAATAATAATCTTCAAGCAACAGGGAGAGGCGGAGGCAGAGGCAGAGGCAGAGTGTTCAGGGACAATAATTATAACAATAATACATCATTGCCCCAAGTTATGGGAAACATTGGAGAGCTATTAATAAGATTGGGAATCAATAAGAGCGAAAGCTCCACCGAACTTGAAGGCCAAGGGCGTGTTGAACGGGATGAGCATGCAAATGCAGCTGTAGTTAGCAGAGAGTATTCGAATGCCAAGTTTTTTGTTATAAAGTCTTATAGTAGGGAGAACGTGGTGAGTAGTATTAAACACAAAGTGTGGACGAGCACCTGCAGAGGAAATAGAAAACTAAATGCAGCTTTCAGAGAAGCCCGTCACAGACACAGTGTAAATGCTATTGTGTTATTCTTCTCGGTAATCCTACATGAATACTTATTTTTTTAATAAATTGATCCAATATCGAATCTTTCAATTGCTTGTGTATTGCATTAAAATTTAGTTAATATAATCAAATTCCGAAACTAAAATAGGTAAATCTGGTTGCGAGGACATACAGGTGGAAGGAAGCCGGAATTTCTGTGGAGTGGCTGAAATGGACGGGCCCGTAGATTTTGACGCTTTTGCAGATTGTTGGGATCGCGATTGGAAGGGAAAATTTCCGGTGCAATGGCACGCAGTTAAGGATGTGCCGTACAGCCATTTCCAGCATATTACTTTCAATACTGTGGAAAACCCTAACCAGATGTCGATTATAAATAGTCGAGACACCCAAGAAGTAAATATTGTCTTAGAATACATTTTTTAGTTTCCATTGAAAAGTACTTTGCTTCTCCTAATCGAGTTAGATCAGAAAATGTATGGATGCAAGCTGCTTACAGAGAAAAGTACTTTGTGATTAATGATATTTGATTGTGAATTTGCTTGGATTCAGGTGGAATATAAGCAAGGAGCAGAAATGCTGGACATTTTTAACAAGTACGTTTCCACAGCATCTCTGTTGGATGATATATCCACATCGACTGCATCAGTGGAACAACAGCAATCACAACCTCCATCGTTAGTACGTCAACAACAACAAGAACAACCAGAGGGGAGGAAAAAGCGAAGAAAATTTGTTGAGTCGCCAAGAAAAAGCGAAGCTGTATATCTAATTTAGATAGGACAACAAGCATAAGGATAAATATATAAGTAGTAGTTGGTTAGTGAACTTGGATTTTCATCAGGATAAATATATAAGTAGTAGTTGGTTAGTGAACTTGGATTTTCATCAGTCATATACGATGATATCATTACTTCATACAGTGGATTTGCATTTTTGTGAGTTGTCATGTTGACTGGATTTGTATTGGTTTCTTTTAGATAATTTGAGTTTTAATGTGTGAAGACTCATCTAGTTTCATAGGTTTCATCATTCTTTCTTTATTAATCAATATTTCTTTTATAGTGAGTTTTTCTAATTTGTTCTATAGCATTTTTTATTTTGTTTTTTAACTTATGAATCTGTGCAATTAAGTTTTCATCATGATTTTTAAGGTGAGAAATTTCTTTATCTTTATTAATGATGATTTTTTAAACTTCTTTTTCCATCTTTTTCATAACTTCTGATTGTTGTATAGGATCATTTTTGAGATGTCTTTAAAATCTTCTAATATAATAGATTTCTAGTCTAACTTCATGCTAACATCTTGCAATGTTATCATTTTATTTTTACAATAGAAACATAAATTTATTCTTCATATTTAAGATAGATATTCCTAAAAATTTCATCGACAGAAGAACTAAAAATTATGTCAACACCTTCTTTAAACATAACTACAACCTCTTTCATGGTTTTGATAATGTTCATTTGACTTATATGTTAGAAATCCCCTCTAAATCTTCCTTATTGACTGTCTTGATAATGCTCATTTGATTCATAAACCAAAAATCCAAATATTCACATTCTTATTATCTCTGTAAGCCTTTTTATATTCACATTCTTATTATCTCTATAAGACTTGAATAGTTTATATATCCCTCCACATGGAAGTACATGATCAATAAGATGTGTGCCTATTATACCTAGTATTAAACAAGTATTATCCAAGCACGATATCCAACATCACTTCATGATGAGAGAACTATTGTAATTTCTTATACTTCCACAAATCGAAACAACTTATAAGTTCTACAATATTATATGATGTGGAAATTTCTGTTTTTTTCATATATATCCCCAAAAGAAGTATTTGAAGTATGTTTTCCCTTTTTGCAAAGCATTTACCACAATCCATTTTAGACATATATTGTAGAAATCAAACATATTTTTCTACAAGATTTTTGCTTCCGTTGTTCATAGTAAAAAATAACAATATACATTTACATTATTGTTCCAAAGACAAGGACTGGCTACTTTATAGCTCTTGCTTGTTTCTATTTTATTCCATTTATCATTGTTCTTTATTTTTTTAGCTAATTCCACAATTTTTTTGGCTGGTTTGAGGGTTTTTTCTATGTTTTCCATGTTAATAGTGGATTTCTTTTAGGATTTTACATCAACATTTGTGAGAAAATGAGGGGCAAGTTCAACCATGAAAGGGGTACATTTTTGTGAAACATGATTGCATATCTTCATTAGTGATTTGATTTCTATCATTTTCAATTGATCAATATTGTTCCATGTTTATTAGTTTTTTTTTTTTCATTTTCAATTAATTTGAGGATTATCCTTTTATTTACAAATCAATGATGTATTTCTTATATTGGCTTTTCATTCTTGACAACGCCACTTTTTTGCAACATGAGTTCATGCCCAAAGGGTTTTTCACTTTGCTCTCTTTGTAAGTTCATGAGTTATTTTTACCTACATGGTGTTCTCCTTAGTTTTATTTGAGCATTGTTGCTATCCTTTTTCCGAGGAGCACTTTAATGTTCCATTTTTGTCTTGGAGCACCAAATCTACTGATGCTCTTATTTGGTATTAGAACATCAATTCTCATCTTTGGGCATAATGCTTGCATTGGATGAGTGGTTTTGGAGAGTTTTTATCAAACATTTTCTATGTAATAATTGAGTGGTTTTGTACTTATAGTAGATCTAATTATTAAATGGCTTGGGTGGTTTGACACTGACTATGGTTTTGTATGGGTGGTTTCACTACATACAATAATGCTCAACATCTCAATCTTGTATATTTTTCATAATATTTTTGTTCAGTTTATTTTCAAATTCTTGTTTCGTATGCTTCCAACTATAATTTTCTATTTCAAATTATCAAAATTAGAACTTTTTTTTGTTTAATATTCTACAAGTACTTTCATTTTTTTAGGTGTAACTTAGATATTGATTAATAAAAAGGGTATGGACTAATATTTGAAATCATCAAAATAAAAGTTATGATTTAATTAAATTTTAAAAATCACATTTTTAATAATTAAATTCAGTTTATTAATATTAAAAAGTGATGAAAATTCATAAATATAAGACATAGGTAAAAATAACAAAAAATATTAATAAATTATTTGATAAAAGTAATGTTGTATTTTATCATTGGGCATTGATGCTCCTCTTTAAACCCAAAACATTAACATTGGCATGTTATATATATATATATATATATAAGTTGGCGAATCTGCATGATACATGAGAATGTGTGAAGGCTATTTTGTCAATAATATAATATGTATATATAATTTTTTGGTGAATATTTCACAAAAATAGAACCTTTTAAAATATGGGAGAATATCTCACAAAATTATAAAATCTTGTAAAATCATGGCGAATCTTTCACATAATTATAAAATCTTGTAAAATCTTGGTGAATCTTTCACTTAACTATAAAATTTTGTAGAGTCTTAGCAACTTGGTTAAAAGTTTGACGAAATAAAAATTTCTATATGATTTTATATTCGCTTTAGATTTACCATGTACTTTGGCACTAAAACACCATAATGTTTCACACACAGATGTGATCCTTAACCAAAACACTAGAGCATGATATTCTACAAGGTACCAACTAATGGAACAACATGATTGACAAGTAAATAAGATACCAAGAAACAAATTACTAATAATGGTGATCATGGTAATGTTGGAACATGTTGAAATAACTATTTGAATCCTTTTAATATGATTCTATGATGATTTGAGACCTTTTCTTTTGACAATTGAAGTTTTTTTAAAATAAATGCATAAGAAAAATAAAACAAATTCCTTTTAAAATTGTGATTGAGACCATATAGGCCATCACTCTTGATGTAAATACCATACATTCGATCAAAACCAAAAAATTTGGAGTAGCATCAATGCATGTAGCTAATTATAATCTCCTTGAATTGAAATTATATAAATAGATTAAAAATATTCCATTTGAAGAAGTTAGATATTAGAAATCCAATAACTATAATCTCCTTGAATTGAAATTATATAAATCGATTAAAAATATTCAATTCGAAGAAGTTACATATTATAAACCCAATAACTATAGTATACACTAATTTATCCATATGCGCTAAAACTTGGTGAGGAAACCCCACTGCTACAAACACATTTCTTTAGCTTTTTTCAGCATAAACAAAATTCTAAACAAAGCTATGGTTGTGATTGAACAACATACATGGACCATTGTAGATATAACCAAGCGAGATTATTTGGACAAAATCATGATGACAAAATCATGACGTGGGAAGAATTTACATACAGCCTTGCACATGTATGCACAATGGAACATAACAATATCTATCAACTCAGAGCTAGCATTCGACATGTATGAGAAAGCACAAGGGAGGCTAATGAAAATATCTAGGGTCCACTTCAAAATATTGATAAATGCTTCACATAGGATGAACAAGTGGCAATTCCTATTACCAATATTCAACATTAAATATGCTTTTAAGTCAAACTCAAAGTTGATCATTCAAGAAATAAAAATTGGAAGATATAATATAGCGTGTGTTTTCACACACGCGCTTGCCAAAGAGCACTGGCTAGAGGATTGCGTAACTCCAATAGATTTTCGAGAAAATGAATAACTAAACCAACAAAGAAAACTAAACAAGTACGTTGCTACAAAAGAAAAAAACCGCTTTCTTTTTGGATTCATTTTACTCAATCAGACATCCAAACGAAATATTACTTAAAAGAATAAAGAATCTTTTATATTAAATTTGAAAATATTATAAGAGAGAGACACTTGAACTTTCGCAGTTGAATAGGACCGTATAGTTGTTCGAGAGAGGTGTTAGGATATTCCTATACTCCATCCTAGTCCTTCTAACATTTCTGACATTTTCAGTCCTGCATGCAAAATTAGGGTTTTGCATGCAATTAGGGTTTTGCATGCAATTAGGGTTTGCATGCAGTTAGGGTTTGCAGCACCAGCACCTAGCCCTTGCCAAACTAGCCCCAGGAGCTTCTCTCGGATCAGTCTTAGCTCTCCTAGAGCTTAGTGCGCCCTCTTTTCAGTTATTGCATGATAAGGGCGCCTTTCTTCACCTACCAGTCCAGTTTAGTTCAGTTATCTTCAGTTCTTCCTTGATTTAAGGATTAACTGACTCCTAACTGACCTTATCACTCTTTTGGACCTCCAGTGTGACTAGATAGACTGTTTTGACTCCAGTTAGCTCCATGAGCGCCCCCACTGAGTCTCCTTCACTATATCAGTGCTTCCATGTGCCAGTTACACCAACCACACTCAGTTAGACTCAGTTTGACTCCCGGTTGATCACTACTTGTGCATTGATGACTTCACCGATGATGAGATAGACTCCTAGTTTGGCACTGATGACTCTCCACTGATTATGGATCTGTGCATGAAGGACAATTCGAATTACACCTAGTGAATTCGAATCCTCATGCTCAGCATTGTATATTTACCCGGTTACTATTCTGATTAATGTAATGTGTGTAATTATTCTGCCTCTATTGGATCTATGTTCTATTGCTTCTCTCTTCTTCCTAAATTCTTTCATAGTGAGGTTTACATCATCTCTTTGGATCTTATGTGGGCAATTTCACATGGTATCAGAGCCTTGAGAGTATATTCTACCTCCATTCTTGAGAGTTTTTTGCAGGTATTTTGAAGTTCCAGCAGTTGCAGCAGCAGATTCAGTAGCTTCTATTTTGCACTTGTTCAAGCAATCAAGATGAGCAATTCGAATGATCCTTCTTCTATACTTCTCACTCCTTTCAATTATTTCGAATGGAAGAGGAAGATGATAATACTCTTGCAATCAAGAGGGTTTACTAGAATAGTTGAAGAAAAAGATGCCATACCACATCAAGCTGAAAAGAGAGTCAAGCACCTAAACAAAATGGATGAAGCCTTTGGATTCATATGCCTTCATATTTCTGATGATCTATTGTTTCATGCTGATGGATTGAAGTCTCCATATGATTTATGGATAAAATTGAGGAGTCTTTTTGGCAAACAAGACGAACTGAGAGGCTACATTCTTGAGAATGAATTGGTTGCCCTTCAACCTAGCAATTTCGAGAGCATTCAAGATTTCTTCTCCAAATTTCAGAATTTGGTTTTGCATTGCAAGCAATGTGGCATCACTAAAAGTGATGAGCAATTGATACTCTCTATATTGAGCAAACTTGGATCTCAATTTTCTGTCTTTGTATCTACCTTTCATTCTGTTCGAATGTCCATCCCTGGATGGAAGTTTCCCACCTTAAGTAACTTCATTGAGGCTCTCACTCAAGAAGAGAACAAACTGTTTCAAATGGGTGCCATCAAAACCTCCAGAGATCTAGCTCTATTGGCTGGTGAATCAAGTGGAGCGAATGATAAAGGGGGACAAAAAGGCAAAGGAAAGAAACCTTCAAGATCCAAGAATGACAAACAAAAGAGACCAAATTGTACCTATTGCAAGAGAGGAAACCATCCTGAGCATGCCTGCATGCATAAGAAGATTGATCTTCTAACCAAGCTTCTTGAACAAAACCAAATTGTTGTTCCAAAAGAAGCAAATATGTCTGATTCTGGAAGTGGATCTGATGATTGTCATGCATTGATGGCTGGTTTTTCAAAGACAAAAGCTCTCCTCATAGATTCTGGAGCTTCCAACCACATGATGGCACAAGAAGAATCCTTCTCCTCTTTGGATCTCCAAGATGGGCCTACCATTCACATGGGAGACAACTCTCAGATTTCTGCCAAAGGTTTGGGTATAGTTCATATGGAGCATGGTAAGTTCAAAAATGTCTTATTTGTTCCTTCTCTTACAGCTAATTTGTTATCAGTATATCAAATGACTCATACAGGATCTCCAAAACCAGTGATTTTTGGTCCAGACACAGTAGAGATTACAGAAATCTCCACTGGAAATGTTATAGCGAATGGGATTGCTAATCATGCCTCAAAGGCATATGAGTTCTCCCACTTCATGCCCTTCTCTCCAACTATCCCTTCAGATTCTGATGAGGATCACAGTGACTTCTCTTCCAGTGACTCCTATTCTAGTGAGGAAGAATATCAAGATTTTGATGTTGAGATCATAGTTCAAGAAGATTCAGAACCAACACCTATTCTTAGTCCAGATTCAAGAGAAACATGTTCTCACACAGTCCTTGCTACTACTAAGAACACAGTTGATGATGTATTTGCTTACAGAACTACTAGACTTCAGCAGCATGCTAACCTTGCATTATGCCATCCACCTCTCCATGAGAGATTCAGCATGATGATGGGGTTTACTCTTCCATTCCTTGGGAAAACTCATCATGATACATTCGCTCCAGTGACAGAAAAGGTTCCTGAAAGACTTGCTACATTCAACACATTCTCTAGCACTTGCATTCGCACTTTACAGAGGATTAGCTTACCAAGTCTCTTTGCAAAGTTTTCACTGATGAAAGCTTGCTTCTTTTCTGCTTAGAGTAATGGCTCCTTGAGTTATTCAAAAATATAAAAACACAAAAAAAAGAAAAAGAAAAATTGAGGCAGTATTCTTTTTATCATTTCATTGATTGTATGGGTGACCTTTGGTCCTAGTTACCAGGGCCCAGGATGGATTAAGGGGGGGTGTTAGGATATTCCTATACTCCATCCTAGTCCTTCTAACATTTCTGACATTTTCAGTCCTGCATGCAAAATTAGGGTTTTGCATGCAATTAGGGTTTTGCATGCAATTAGGGTTTGCATGCAATTAGGGTTTGCAGCACCAACACCTAGCCCTTGCCAAACTAGCCCCAGGAGCTTCTCTCGGATCAGTCTTAGCTCTCCTAGAGCTTAGTGCGCCCTCTTTTCAGTTATTGCATGATAAGGGCGCCTTTCTTCACCTACCAGTCCAGTTTAGTTCAGTTATCTTCAGTTCTTCCTTGATTTAAGGATTAACTGACTCCTAACTGACCTTATCACTCTTTTGGACCTCCAGTGTGACTAGATAGACTGTTTTGACTCCAGTTAGCTCCATGAGCGCCCCCACTGAGTCTCCTTCACTATATCAGTGCTTCCATGTGCCAGTTACACCAACCACACTCAGTTAGACTCAGTTTGACTCCCGGTTGATCACTACTTGTGCATTGATGACTTCACCGATGATGAGATAGACTCCTAGTTTGGCACTGATGACTCTCCACTGATTATGGATCTGTGCATGAAGGACAATTCGAATTACACCTAGTGAATTCGAATCCTCATGCTCAGCATTGTATATTTACCCGGTTACTATTCTGATTAATGTAATGTGTGTAATTATTCTGCCTCTATTGGATCTATGTTCTATTGCTTCTCTCTTCTTCCTAAATTCTTTCATAGTGAGGTTTACATCATCTCTTTGGATCTTATGTGGGCAATTTCACAAGAGGATGTCCTTTTGATTCTCTAGACACATGTCATAGGAATGGGATCTCTAAGAGGTAAGAGGGAAGTGGGAAAATGTCAACTTTGATCTCGGTGAAAATCCGATAGAGCGACAACTTTAGCAAAGGGAACAAAATTATGTGTGGAATGAGGGACCTTGGGTTCTCTTTTATAATTGATGATGAGAGTCTAGGGTTGAGTTTGTGGCATTAGATTCATCGACCATGTAGAGACTCATGTCAGTTTCATCTTCTTTTTGTCGGACACGAAGCAAAGTAAGAAGAAACACAAGTTGATGGCTGGGTCACACTTTTTTTTGTTTTTGTGATATTTAGGTCACTCAAATCGAAGGATTATAAGTGACCTAGGTCACTCTTATCGAGTGATTAGGAATGACCTTATTTATAAGTGCCTTTTAAAGCTTTCCTTTCAATTTTTGGGATTTTTGATTGATTTTCCAAGGTCATTTGGACATGAATGAGGTGGCATGATGACATATAAAGGTGATTGTGCTTATGACATGTCAGGTAAGAAAATTTTGGTTTTTAATAAATTTCCCCTGATGTTTGAGGTCAAGATCTCATCGTACATGGAAGAAATACATCATAGGATTTTGTTAGCAGGAGATAAATGTGATAATGGTGGAGAGAATGGAGACTCCTTCAAAGAGAAATGGCCTTTTGATGGGGATATAGGGGCCCTTACCTACATATATAATGGTGCATATAATCTCAAATATACATGGACAAGGCAGGCATACCCATGCTCGCAACAATGTCTTGAAGAATAAGGTGATCTACACCCAGTGAGGGTCAAATGAATACATGAATAATCATTATGTACATCATAATGGAAAAATCGACCTAGTGGGTGTTGGGCCAGTACATGAATACTCACTATGTACATCATAAGTCTATAGAATGGACTCAGAAAGGTACATAAGTATGGTCCAACCCTAACTAATATGAAGAAATCATAGTGAACCAATGGCATTATGAAAAAATGCTTGATCGCAACAATTGATGCTCTGTTGGAACTAAATAGGGTCCAACAATTTGGGATGACTCACATAACTGAAAGTATAGATCCATCAAGTTATAGGAACTACATTTGTAACTGTATACTCAAAGGAATTCTCGAACCATGGATTCCACAACATTGTTTCCAATCTAGCCTAGATATCTCAATAGATAAATAACTGAAATAGACTCCACCAAGGATGGGAATATTTGGGGTCTTGGAACAAATAATGAAAGTATCTCTTGTATGAATCTCAATGACGTGATGATTGATTTAGCATCGAGCACATGAGACACAACCAAACTTAGGGGGCACTGATGTCTCCCCTCAATTGGTCCAAGGGACTCAGCAATGATGGTTACAAGGCCAAGGTATAGGTTTCCTTTGGTCTATCTTCTCGAATATATGTGTTGACGTCAATAGAAGGAGACATGTGACTACTAAGGCAATGTTGTTTCCTTAACAAAAGTGAAATGGATACCACCGGGACAAAAGTAACACTAGATAATCAACTAAGACATTATTTGAGGATCAAGGGTAATTGAGTAAGGGACTCAAACTTCCTCTTTTTAGAGTATGAAGGAAAGGTTTACCGAGAAGCACATGTGTGACTTCTTGACGGGATTAAGGAAATGACCTATTTGGGGTACCATGGGACATGACCTTTCATGGATATTAATGGGGAATGGATTGTTACTCTTGGGGATAGGTATATTGCTTAGGTATGACCCCAAGGGTGAGCCATCGTAGAATACTTTGAATAATGATGACAAGGGATGCTCTCGTAACAAGAGATAATGCATGATATGCATGATGTTGGGAAGCACTTATCTTGAATGGTTTCTTTCATGCATGGACACCGAAGGGAGAATACTAATGAGTACTCCAATAGTACCCAGGTGTAAAAGTGCATATTTAAACCAAATCAAATGTACTTATATCTTAAATGGCATGAAAAATGAAATTTTACCTAATCGAACGCAAATTGAGGTAAGTAGAAAAGTGGCCCAAAACTAATCTCCTAATCATGGAAAGAAGAAATCCCATAATCGAGAAGATATTGCAATCCTAATTCCAATGTTACGAATGGCCCATTAAATAGATGTTGTATGATCCCATAAATCTCATAAGCAAAACTAATGAAAACTAATTAAATAGGAGTGGGACCTTCTCAGACAAGTGTCATTTTCATGTGCACTATTGGAGGAGACTATGGGGCCTAAAAATTTAGTTTTTGATTTCTTCCATTCCAACCGTTATATTCATATTCCACGAGTTGTAGGTAGATTCTCTTGCATTTATTATCAATTTTAACCATTTAATTTTTAATTTTGTTTCTTTGAGGGAACCCAATGAACCGCTTTTCGGGAAAGGTCACGTCTTTTGAGGCCTTTTGTTTGATCCAAATCACACAATTCTACTAAAGAGGAGTGAATTGGGTTGCATCTATTTTGAAGACAGATGTGACCTTAATCACATCTTTCAAGTAAAATTAAGCAACCAAAATTTCCCAATTTGGCCTAACAGAAGTGTCCTAGGTCATCTAAAACTCCTTAAAGGGAATGACGTGAGGGTAAAGAGAATTTTTTCTACACCGGACTAATCCTAATTTCTTGGTGTGAATGCAGGATGCCCCAAGTCATCTAGAGTGAGAGGGGAATTTATCACATCTGATGAGATACTTGCAATGATCAACCTATGAGAGATACTCTTGCTAGATGTGGGTTACTCAAGTTATTAGAGAACTGACTGATGTGCATTGCACCTCTACTACTCAACAATATTGTTGAGTTATGGGATGCCAATGCAGAGGCTTTTATCATTTAGGGTGAGCATGTGGATCTTACCTTCGAAAATATGTACTTCATGACCGGCTTTCCCCGAATTGGGGTCATTGGGGACATGCATCCCAAACATCCCCATGACATGGACATGAGGGAGGTCATGGAGCACCATTGTTTTGTGACCATAGACCTTCATGCTACGTTGGTGTTCCTGGTTGACATTGAAAACCTGGGTACAAGAGTGATTACACTTGGGTTAGTTTTGGATTTGGGATCTACTGGTCCACATAAGATATCGAGGGGACATATTCTGATGGTGGAGAGAGTACTAGAGGGGACCTCTTTGGGTGGGACAAGATGTTTCTTACTGTGGTTCTGTAAGAGCTTAACCAAGTCAACCATCTCGTGGGAGACTTCAGTTTTTCATCATTGATTTTTGCATTAGTATTTGAGAAGGTACCCACCTTATGCCCTCACTTTGATATGATACATAGTAGGACTATGGAGCCCAAGATGAATTTTTGGGGTGAGATGATGATTAGAGAGGTAGGAGGTGCAGTTCACAAGGTGCTCAGTTGATCCTTCTTTACGCAGTAGGACCATATTTTGGTGGTGATTGAGGATTAATAGTATGTAGGAATGGATTATCAAGAATGGATTATCAAGGGGTCCTGGAGCTACATCATCCCATTGGAAAGGCCTGCGACCAAATGGTATCTATGCATTTATTTTTTATTTTTTATAGTTATGCTTACTAGCATATATGGTAGCTAGAATTTTACATTATATAAACATTGATGGCTAGTCATTTATGTGTGCAGTTGTGCGGTCAATTCCCTGGTATACTATCAGTGGAGACACAGTAGGGTCGAGGGTGTCAATCCTACTCCTCGAGCATGGTGTTGACTGGGTGAATATACAGTGTTAAATGTACTATGTAGGGATATTGATTGACTTCTCAAGGGCATAGTCAATGATAGCTGGCACCACCTTGATGGGGAGCTTCTCACTATGTGCTTTGGGAACATTTCGAATGTAATTTGATCATGCATTGGATCGCTATAGCTACCGCAACTATCTGGGACTAGATGGGGGGCCATGTGCCTCCCATATGTGATGATAGCGAGGAGGACAAGGAGGGTTAGGATGGAATAGTCAACAATGCATAAAGATTCCTACATGCCATGCGCATGGTAAATTTTGACTCATGTATTTATTTTACAGAGCTATTGGGGCTCAAAGATGCAGACATGGGTGTGTATTTTTTGGACACACTTATATATCTGTATGTGTGTGTGTGTGTGCAGGTAAATTTTTAATGTATTTTTTAGTTATTTATGTGATGTTTATCTAAATATGGATGCAATGTGATGTGGCTATGTATGGAAAAGATTAATTTTCTTTGTATGATGAGCAATGCACCACTCTAGAACGTCATTATCCATTTGATCCGCCACAACATTAAAAATATTGGGGACATGTATGAATGTAATGGATTCAAACTATATAACCAAATGTTTAGCTTCCTGAAACATTATAAGGAGGCAAGAATCATGTACTTGACAACAATTTTTCAACTATGAGACAAGAAACTAGGAGTCCAAATATATGAAAAGGTGACAAATGCTCATATAAAGACCACCATCCAATAGGATTATCACAACATCATACTCTGCCTCGGTATTGGTGGCTACCCCAATACACATGCCACTGATATGGATCAAGTCATGCGATGGGGAGTACAGTATTCATGTAGATGAGTCTAGATTTGGGAAATATCTACTTGCATCATCAACATAGCCAATGTAAACAATAGGATCCATCTGACAACATCAAGGAAAGGAATCATGGTCAATACTTCTGGAAAAATAAAAGAAAAACTAAAAAGAGAAAACTATGACATAAAAAGTTAAAAGTTTGGTTGAAATCGAGCATAAAATATCTTGAGATACAAACCATTACGGTAGTTCTTCATGAGTTGAATAATTTTCCTTTGAATTCAATAATGAGGTATTCCCCTATCCTAAACAAGTTTTAATAACATAAGGTCCTTACCAAATAGATATGAATTTACCTTTTCCAAGCTTTTCATGATATTGGTTGTAAGCGATAACAATGTCAGCTTCCTTAGACACATGAGGAAAAATATGTGTGTTGAAATGGGATTTTGACTTATTCTTGGATGCCTTGATTGTTTATGGATCTTCTCATCAATCATCATCCACTTCTTCAAGGGTGATTAAACATTCCTCTAGAGTGGTGGTATCTGGAAACAATTTGACTGCTTTGTAGAAAGATGGGATCTGGCACTTGATTGGTAGAAATGACTCCACTCCATGCATGAGATTTAATGGGGTGAATCTCATCATAGTTTTGGTGGATCTACGATATGCCCATAGTTATGGTGTAATTCTCTCCTATAAATGGATTTGAATTTTGAACTATTGAGCGCACTTATTTGAATGTGATCTAATCGAATAAATGAAAATGAATGCTTTCAGTATTCCATAGATATGAACAAATATTTATTTATGAATACTTTTATGATTCCATATATGTGAACAAATGTTGCTTATGAATTTCAATATACAAATATAAGGAATGATGAGTAAATTTTTTCCTATGTTGAGAAATTTTTAAATTTGAATAAATTTGACTTTGAATAAAGTCCATAGAAATTTGATTAATATTATGGTCAAAAGTGAATAAAGCATGATAAGATGTTATATTATGCGGTGCTACTGATGTCTGCATTGAGTGTGTCTAGTGACAGGTATAACAATTTGCTAATTGACACTCAATTGGAAGTAACAGGGTCATAGAGAATATAAAACACAATGGAGAGCACAAGAATGGACTATTGACTCTCACCAGTAGCCCACACATGAGTTGAAAGCCTTATCATCTTTGCTTGGGTGTCGTGTGCCGTATGGGTAGGCCATAATTATTTTGTCATATACTATGAATTTCAAGGGCACGCAATAAGGATGAACTTCTTCCTCAACCTCCATTAGTATCACATAGGTTGTAGAAGATCAATTGGAGGTAATGACTCCTAAATCGCTGCATCGCACTCCCCACACAAGGAATTGGAATAAAATGATTGTTTGAAGGACACATAGAAGTGACACCTTGGAAATCAAGAGAATTAGAAAGTATATGAATTAGAATTAGAATAGAGGATTTGCATTTACTTTATATTTGCAAAGAAAAATGGAATGTAATGAAATTATTGTTATATAGACTATAGTAAGGGAGTGTGCATGAACTGAATAAAAGGGAGTAAATAAATAAGTCAAATGAATTGAATAATAGGAGCACTTGTAGATTCCTAGAGAGACTAGGAGTTATTTATTTATGAGACTTGAGTTAAAATGCACATGGAGATACAATTAAGGGAGTGGAGACTTAGGATCACAGAACATCTATGAGTTAAAAGAGGAACTCATGTGCACCCCCATGTGAAGGTGGCAAATGGAAGGTGAATAATTGAAAATGGAAAATCAAATAAAAGACTAATATGGCATGTAAACGACATGTGCCATAAGATAAATTCCTATTTAAGTAAGAGAGCATGAACGAGAAAGGCACCCTTATGCACCCTATTATTAGATGGATTTTGCAATGGAAAATTTATGAACTAGTGTTACTATGTTCATATTGGTAAAGTGAGTTCCTAAGAGACGGGGGGATCTCAAGCTAGGCTTGCACTCCTTGGCTAGTGTGTTGTTCACTACAGTCCCTTACAACTCAAGGGAATTGAAGGAAGCAAAGTACTTTTATTGTGCTGTGGTGGTTAAATGGGGAGTCGGTTATAATTACAACAAGACTAGATTTGGACTTAAGTTGTGTTGAATTTAGAAACTTGGGAAACTTCATCAATAGTTGGATTCAACTTTGGAAATTAGGTTCTTTTCAAGTATTTTTTTTTAGTTTAAATTTTGTAAAGGAATTATTGTTTTTAGAAATTCAATAGTGGATTTGTGTGAAAATATTGTGAATAATGTGAGTCTAATTTACATTATATGTGTTAGGAAGTGGTTTATCTAGGGTCCTCGGGAAGGGCTCCACATATGGTATCAATGTTGGTTGTGGAGCCTGATCTTCCTTATTCAGAGTTCGTGTTTCAGACATGTTTGGATCCCAGCCAATGGCGGGGGTGGGGGGGGGGGGGGGTTGGGGGGGATTTCCCCCAAAAAATAGTCTCCATGGGGGGTCCGGGGGGCCGACGACTAGTTTGGGAGCCCCCACTGGTTGGGGTTCGAGAGAAGCGCCACCGTAGCGAAAATTTCGAAAAAAATGCCTTGTAAAATGTTGTAATATTCATAGTCATGACTTGGTCAATAATGGTTGATTTATGTGCCCATGGTATTGGGTGTCCCATAGTATTTTACCATGGTAATCCCTCTTTAAAAAGAATGCATTATAATATGGTTGTGCATTGTAGCATTGTAAATATCTCTATGATTGTGTGAGAGAGACTATGAGAGAGTGAAGAGGAAGTCGCATCGAATGTGCTGTAGGTTGTATCCCTTCATTTGTTGGATGGTATAATAATTAGGATTGGTAATTTCTGTGTGGATGTATCCCATCTTGGGTGAACCAAGTTATATTGGTGTCTCTCTTGAAATGTGTTTTATTTGATTTATATTTGCATCTTTTTTTAATTTTTATTGCTTTACGATCCTGTTTTTCTAACAATTGGTATTAGATACTGTTAGGACTGGAAATGTACCTCGGATTGTAAGAAGGTCATCTCAAGGTAACCACAAAACCAAGATTTAGGAAAGGAAGTTGGCTTCTTTCTTTCCAGAGAGGTATCTCTCAATGATTTTTTTAACAAGGCCAGATATATGAACAAGAAATAAAGTCGAATTGTTGTTGTTTTTGGTTGAAACAAGGAAAGTACACATGGGGTGATGGAGTCAAAACAAATATATATATCAATTTATAGTGCTATTGCATGGAAATTTATAACAAAGGAAAGGGAGCCATTCAGTCATAGTCAAAATGATTTGGTCTGGTGGAAAGGAATAAATGAGGAACAATCCATTAACATGAGCATCTAACAAGGATGAGTCCAATGTTAACTTTAGTAGAAAGGTTTTATGAATATCTGAAATCTATAGACAGAGCATATATGTATGAATTATGTACTATCAAACACTTATTCCAGACATGAAAGAAAACATTATGGAAGTAATAACAGGAAATACATTCACATGAGAAAGAGAAAAAAAAACTATGACATAAACGAAACATGAATCTTTGAAAAATTCCATCTTTGGCTCTGTGATTTAGTAAAATATAGGTCTCAAAATACAAATCTCAATTCTCACAGGTTCCAACCATTTCTTCATTGTATTTACTAGTTCTTATACAATTGCTGCATTAGCTAAAACAAAACAAACTGCCAAAAATAGGCATAACTGCCTTTAGATGTGTCATTCAATACTTATTAACTAGTAACTGATTCGAGAAAATAAACTAGATGCCTAAATAACTATTTTTTCAACAGTAAATTCTCCATGATCTTCAACATCTTCATGCATGCAACATGTAACTGGATCTCCCATATTTTTCTGCTGTCCTCAATTGCTCTGCAGATGGAAAATCTAAAGTGGTGAACTCCATTAACAACACGCATAATTCCACATGATCCCTGTATGAATAATTTTGCAACTGTGTACATGCTTCCTTGAAAACAAAGAACATTTCAAACTCATCTTCCAGCTTGTCCACAATTGTTTTTCCAGATAATGATTGATGCATATCAGCAAAGTTCGCATGGTCCATTTTGCATTCAATTAATTTGTCCTGATATTCCTTTTGTGTCAGCATAACACCTTTCTCTTCCCAAAAGAATGGAAGTGTTTTCTTGAACAAAGGATCAAACATGTCTCTAAAAAGCTTCAGCTCGTGTACCATCATATCTAACTTGGCCTGAACTATGTCTAAATGTTGATGCTTGTTTACCACTTTCCTGGCCCAAATTATGATAGATATTATGTCCTTTATGTTTGATGTCTTCAATTCATCTTTTGTTAACCCATTTAAAAATTCTATGGCATTCTCAGCACAATCAATAGGTTTCTTATTTAACTTTTCTCTCCCTGCTGTCACAATTTTCTTAGCAAATTTAATCACAGCCTCTTTGTCTAAAAAAAATCAAGGTAAGGTCTCAACTTGCTTGCTTCTGCTATGATATCATCCCAGATTACATGTTTTGCTTCATGCAGTGATGACTAACCTGTGACCTGCTTCATCAATTCATCATTTTTAGTCTGTAATTCTTGGCATTTGGCTTCCCAGGTCTTTATCTCTTGTTCTTCTTTTAAAACCGAGCTTTCCAGATTTTTATTCTGGTTCTTCAGTTTTTCTAGTTCCAAATCTTTTAGACTCACTTGTGACATGGCTTGAACAATGGAAAAATCACTAGATTCAATAGAAGAAGGGATGATTATACTGTCAAATTCTTTATCTTTCTCTTGCAACTTCTTTTCTAGATCCTCATACTTAGCTTTGAGAATATTCTCACTCTCTACTACAAAAGGCATATCTCTTTTCCATTGCTTTTCTTTTTCTACGAATTTTAGTAGTTTGGCTTTACAATCTGTTGGCTCACCTTTCAAGTCTTCTTTTTTGTTCTCAAGCTCTTCCAACTCTGTAGTTTGTATCAATTAAGTAGAAGGAATATTTATCTTTTTCTTTAGTTGTTGAAGGGCATTCTCCTTTTCATTCAATAAATTTTGTATGGCAGACCTTTTCTCTGCTTGGATCTCAGTAGCCAACAACGTTGTCTGCAACTTCTTGATATGTGATTGGTGGGCTCTATTTTCCACCTTCTCTCGTCTAAGATGACTCTCTACTTTTCTCTTTTTGGACTGCAGCTTTGATAAGTCCAATGTATCCTTTAACAGATTAGTATAAATACTGTCCCCAGTTTGTTTATTCAGATGTATCATATCAGGAATGGGGATGTTTTCTTTGTTCATTTTCATCTCAGCAACCTTATTCTTGGTTGTTATAGCCAAATTTAAAGTGTTCTGAGAATGATTTCTAATAGTCACTAGAGATACATCATTACTAAAGATTTTTCTAACTTATGCATACAATTTCAATTCTTTTGAAGTTATATCTTTATCATCCTTATATTTGTCCAATAATTCTGACCTACTTTTGAACTGTGTAGTAGGGTCACTGGCTATTTTATTGAATACATATTCTTTGATTTCAAAATCAAGTCCCTTGACCTTCACATGCTTCTTCTTACCCTTACCATTTGTCACCTGTACAAGTTGTCCTACCTCTTATACTTTTTGTTTCTTCGGGGTTATTGTTGTGTCTTCCTCCTCTATATCCATAACATTAGAAGAGTTCCTTTTGTTGGTTCTCTCAGAGCAACTGTCTAAAGGTGTAACTTTCTCAGCTACTAGAATCAAGCTGGAGGTGCCAAGGTGTGGTGAGGTCACTTTCCTTACAGAGGAAGTGGAGTCTTCATGCATATCAAGATATTATTGAATCTTATGGGGATATTCCAACCAGTTTGAAGTCTCTGATAGAACTCCAACCTCAAAGTGTTCAAAATATTTTATTTTATTATCGTGCCTTCTAATAAAGATAATGCAATGGGGGTCATAATTTATAGCAGCTTCAGCTGGAAACCCCATTTCTCTTAACACACCTTCAATTGTTGGAAGGGAAGATTTGTTCTTAATTATAAATGGGCCTACAACCCACGGGCATGTAATATAAGAAGCCTTCTTAAAATCTAGAAAGCGTTCAATCTCCACCTTTAATTTCTTCTTGATCAGTTCCATAGCAAACACTTTGGGAGTAAAAAATGTAGGTAGTATATAAGGTTGATGAACAAACCCATATAACTTGATTATTGTACCTTGTTCAAAAAGAAACCAGTCACCAATTCTCTTTTCAGGAGAGAACTGCAAAATCTATTTCATCTTTGTCAAAACTTTGGGTAATTTCTTCTAAAAGAAACTACTATAAACCTCTGACATAAGGATATTCATAAACTTGTTGTAGTCTCTATTTATTTCCTCTGTGAGTAGCATCTCGGGGAGCTGTAGTTTTTCGTCATTGAATGATAAACACATCTTCAACAAATAGGATTGAAATATGAAACTTCTCATTTTGTGGAAATCCACTAGTTGAGAATGAATATTCTGAGCTAGGAATTCATCAAATCTAAGGCAAGAAGATTGTACTAACTGACTAGACTCTTCTGAATCGATTTCAGACTCAATTTGACAGGTGATATGGACAAACAACATACTCATTAGGGGTTCAGTAACATATTTATCTGTATCCATCCCTAAAAACTAATTCATCATGGTTATGACATATTGAGTTTCTTCATTAGAAATGCTGGCATCAACAAGGAATGGTTGGTATTGCAACGAGATATCATGTTTTAAGCAAATCTTGAAGAAATCTTGCCTCTTTTCAACTGCAGACTCTCTAAAGTACTGGACTATGGATTCTTCATTATAATCTTTGGACTTTCGACTGAACTCATTAGGAAGTGAAAGGGTTTTTCTAACGACGAAAGGACTAACTGGACACAAGATTTTTGAGTTGGATGTATCCATAATTACCCTATCAGAGGAGCAGTAATTAGTGGCACACCAATCAACAAATTCCGGGAAATTTAGGGTTTGGTCTGTTTAGAAATATTGGAAGTATGACTTGTAAACATTGTGAATCTCTGTACCCTGGTCCCTAAGAAGTTTTAATTTGTTTTTCACCATTTCAACAGGTCCATTTAGTAATTTAGTATTAAATATTTTAGAATCTTTGTCCTCTAATATCTCCTCTATGTTCGGATACTCTAGGTTCAGGGCTTCTACCTCTCCAACTTCAGCCATTTAAATAGTTTTCAATGAGGACAAGATGCCTATCGGGTTTGCTAGCAAGTGGTCCAAGTTTTCTGTTTAAGCTGGCCGCTTTCTACACAGTCGTTTTCCAGTGCACAGAATAAACAAATACCTTAATTGCTATGTGTAATGTATTTTTATACTATTTTTGTGTTCATATCATTCTTGCATATTTCTATCCGGCATGATCCATCCTATACCGTTGATCTTTCTCCTTGTTTAAATCCATTGTCTTCATCCTTTGATGCTTCCTGCCTCGCACCTTTTATCTGCAAAATAACTATCAACCATAGATCTGAATCCCATCTTCATCTTGATCATCCAAAGTGCAATCCCTACCAAACTTTGCAAATCTGAAAATTTTATTTTCCCATGCATGTTATATCAGCGAAACAAATAATCCTCATAGATTCAATCCTCCACCATATCTGAGGCATTGAAACCTATGGAGCCTACCAATTTTCGCTGATTTGAGAGGTTTTTTTATTCTTGCATGTTCAATCAGAAAAATTTCTGATGACCGTGGATCTGCTTTCACCTATTGATCTGATGGTCGATTTTTCCTGTAGGTTAACACCTATTCCGCCCATTTCAAAAACCATTTAAGACCAAGCATCTTACCTTTGCGAAGTTGTTTGCAATCATTGATCTCCATTGCTATAGATCTACTCCCTTGATTTCTGTCTTCACATAACCTTGAGCGGATTTTCATATTATGACCTCATTTGCAAAGACAGGACTTAGGATTTTCGATCTTTTCCATTCCAGACCCAGGAATAAACACTTCAAAACATTTCAGAAATCTCATTAGCACTCCTCTAGGTCATTTGACATAGAATTTTTAGACCTTATTATTTTTATGGGCCTAACCCCTTCCAACTACTTAGCCCAAAAATAGTGCTAACAGAGCCAAAAGTCTATTTGGAATATAAACTCACAGGAAAGAAGGGTTCTTGGTTTGAGTGGGAGTACTGGTAGAAGAAGGAACGTTTCAGGTAGAGAAATTTAATGGCCAAAACTGCTAGTTATGGAATATGCAAATGGAGGACTAACTATATCAGAAGGATCTATTCCTACCATTGGGAGGAAAAGGAAAATAGTCGGCGACTATGAAGGATAGAGAATGAGAGGTTCTTGACAGAAAGGCACTGTGAACAATGTGGTTGTTCCTGGATTCATAGGTGGCTTTAAATATTTCAAAAGAAAATAAAATAAAGGGTATAATGAGTGCATTGGCTAAGTTGTATGAAAAACCCTCGACCTCCAACAAGGTATTTCTAATAAAGCGTTTATTTAATATGAAGATGTCAGAAGGTGGATCTATTGTTGATCATTTAAATGAATTTAATATAATTACAAATAAGTTAAGTTCTATAAAAGTGAAATTTGATGATGAGGTTAGGGCTCTTCTAATATTGTGCTCATTTCTAGAAAGCTGGAATGGCTTCGTCATGGCTGTAAGTAACTCTGTCTCTGGTTCAAACAATTTCAAATTTGATGATGTTGTTGGTGTTATTCTTAGCGAGGAAATGCGAAGGAAAAGCACACGTGAGACATCAGGTAATGCATTTACCATGGAAAGCAAGGGAAGACAAAAGGAGAGAGGAAATAACCTAGATAATCACATCAAATCAAGGTAGGGAATATCCAAGTACATATTGGAAAAGATAAAAATGTTGGAACTATGGAAAGAAAGGACATCTGAAAAAATACTGCAGATCTCTAAAGAAGAAAGGAGATGGACAACAGGAGACTACTCAGGAAGCAAATGTTGTAGGTGATGTGTTACAAGATGCTTTGATTCTTGCATTAGATAATACTTGTGAATTACTCGGTAGTAGATTCATAGGCTTCATGTCATGATACACCCCATTGGAAATTCTTTCATGATTATGTGCCAGGGGATTTTGGACATGTTTTATTGGGTGATGATGAACCATGTAGATTGTTGGAATGGGTAAGGTATGGATAAACTTAAAGAATGGTGAATGGATGCTGAAATATGCAAGGCATATTCATGCTATGAAAAAAAATATGATCTCAATAGTGAAGTTGGGATATGGTGGTTGTTTATCTCTGTTTGGAGAGACGTGGTGGAAGATCACTAAAGGGTCAATGGAAGGGATAATTTTAAGGACCAATACTTATTTAAAAGTGTATAAACCTTGGCGAATCTGAACAATTCTTAACATGTCAATTATAAAATATTTGGCGGTATTTTTCTAAAATTATTTCAATTTCTAAGGATTTTATACAGTTTATATAATAATTTTGTGATTTTTAGAGTGAAAATAGTTTACCCCATCAAAATTTGGTGAAATGGAGCTTCAAAAAATGCAAATTGGTGAATTTTTTTTGGAAAAAAACATGGAAAATAGCCTTTGGGCTAAATTTCTCTCCTAAAATTATCCTTGATCAATGGTGATAGCAAAAGGAGATAGGACATGTACGTTGTACTATGTCCTCATAATACTAACTATTCTATCTCTTTAGCTTCCACAAGAACAAATACATCATTGTGGCCTCATAGGCTTGGCCGCATGAGTGAGAAGGGGATGCATATTCTCCACTCAAGGAAGTTGCTACCAGATCTGAAGTAGGTAAGTTTGGAATTTTGTGAGAACCATGTTTATGGAAAACAAAAGAGAGTCAAATTTCTTAGAGTTGGGAAACAAAATAAGAGTGAAAAGTTAAAGCTTGTACATACATATGTATGGGGACCAACTCAAGTACAATCTCTTGGTGGCTCTCATTATTATGTTACTTTTATTAATGATGCAACTAGACAAAGTTGGGTTTATTGCATAAGACATAAATATGATGTATTTTCTACTTTTAAAAAATGGAAAGCTTTGGTTGAGAATGATACAGGAAAAAGGTTGAAGTGGCTCAGATATGATAATGGAGGTGAATACTGCGACAATGATTTTTATAGTTACTATTCATACCATGGGATTCGTAGAGAGAAGAAAGTCCCAAGAGAACCACATGAAAATGATGTGTCAGAAAGGATGAACAGAACAATCATAGAGCATGCAAGGTGTATGAGATTGCATACATGGTTGCCCTTACAATTTTGGGCAGATGTTGTAGATACTATTGTTTACTTAATAAACAGAGGGCCTTCAAGTGCTTTGGATGGTAGTATTCCAGAGAAGGCATGGAAAGGTAAAAAGATAAACTACTTTTTTCTAAGAACTTTTTGTTTTGAAGCATGTGTTCATATTGATAAAGAAAATAGAACAAAGCTTAAGGCTAAATTCAAGAAATGTACCTTTATTGGATACGAGGTTGATGATTTTGGTTATCGCTTATGGAATTATGAAAATAACAAAATCATTAGGAATATACATGTGGTATTGAATAAAAAGGTCATGTATAAAGATCAATTGCAGGGAAAGAAACGTGAAAAGGAAAAAATATAGTACACAGTGCTTGATGAAATTAAAGAAAATGAAGTTCCAACTAACCACATTGGGTTTGCAAACTTTATGATAGTTCATCTTCTAGGGTTAGTTTTTTTTTTATTTTTATGGTTATTTCCCTCATGCTTATGATAAATATGTTATTTCGATCTCTTCTTGTATTCATCTTGTCACGAATGAGAGTAGCCACCACATCTCTTCTTAGAGATATAGCTACCACCATTTTAGCTACTTTTATTTTACAGTTTGTTCTATTTCATTCATTTAATAGAATCTGAGTTTTCTATATCACTGTGTCTCTTGCCATATTGTAATGCCCATTGTAATACCCCAAATTTTGGAGTTATAACCCCTTTTATATTTTGTTAAGTATTATTTCATTATACTTATGTGATATTAGAAATTTAGAGAAGTTAACTTCTGATGATTATGTGGACCAACACATTAAAGAGATGGGAGTCACAATTCCTATGGGTTTGGAGGATAAATACAAAATAAAATAATAATGAGAAAATTATTATTGAGACATTTGTAAAAACCCTAAAGAAGAGTTTTGAGGAATAATTAAATTAAAGAAATAAAAATTAAGAGAAACACAAAAATGAGAACAAGAAAGAAAGAAGGGGGATCCATTCATTATTATCAACACAAAAGAAGAGAAAAAGGGATACTGAAAAGAAGAAGAGATACAAGAGAGCCGATTAACCATAACTAATCAAGAAAGTGAAAGGGGGCAATTTCGAGCACAAACTGTACCAGGAAAAGAAAACCATAACAGCTGGGTATGTATTTGGAACACAAGCAGTGTTCAGTTAGGTGTACTACCACAAGTTGCAGGAGCACTGCAAATACCTTGTAGAGGATGTGATTGGTTGTTTTCTTAAGTGCAGAGACTTAAAATTCTCTGAAGCATCTTGGAGCTCATGAGTATTGGGTTGGATGTTGGGTTGTCTGCTATAAGAGGAACTACATAATAACATGGGGAAACAAGTTGAGAGCAATAAAAAGAAACTCTGACCCAGAGGAACTGTGAACTTGGCTCATGGGTGACCACTAGAGCAAGGAGGACTTGATGGTCTAAGGATGGGAGGTTTCTAACTATGCTCCACTGGTCATTAGAATATATAGATAAGTATTATGTTATTTTTATTTAGTTAAATTTTATTCTTTACTGGCTGCAAAAGTGTTTTAGTTATAATTACTGGATTTTTAAATCTGGACAGAAATGGTTTCATTATATCATAACCCTATAGATAGATTTTGTATGGGTTATTTTATTTCATAAGTATTTTATAAAATAGAGTAGGGTTCTATGTGTGAATATTCAATATTTTATAGAACAAAGTAGGGTTCTGCGTCTAAATATTAGATATTTTATGAAATACTTATGGAAATTTGTGCGTGGAATGTATGAGCAATATACATATAAAATACATGTAATTATTTGGATAAATTTATGAGGTGAGAATTGGAAAGGAAATCAATTCTTTCTATCTTGTCAGAGATTCACAAATTATAAAATACAAAGTATTTTTATACATGTCTACAAATTGTTTTCCAATGTTAGATAGAGTTGTTGTATTTCTATCTATTCTGTATAAAAGCATTATTTATCTTCAGTGTGGAAGCTTGAACTCCATGGTCAAGCTTCAACCTTTATGTTGGAGTGAAATCACTACTTAGGTGAAAATAATGTATTTTTCATTACATGAACTTTGTAAACGAATATCGGCTAGGGTTTCTTTACATATCGTTTACAAATACCTAAGTACTAATGTGTTTTGTTCCTTTAAACAAATCTTGCATATAAATATAAACTAGGGTATCTTTTATGTTGTTTACAAAAAATTAAGTAATTTATTTAACAACGAGTTGACCAATCCCTTCGAATAGAAACTAAAGACAAAGCTCAGGTGTATGGTAACCCTATAAATAAACTCATATAGAAATTTTATTGGAGACAGAGATCAAATAATAAGCAAACGCCCTTCACAACCTATGGTCTGTATATATTTCATAAGTTATCAAAGGTTACAATGTGAGCAATGTATAAACCGAGTTCAAACCTAACTATCAAAACATAAACCAGACTTGCTAAATGTGTCTTTTATATAAAAAAATACAGCAATTGCATTCTCAGGTCATAAAACCTTTCGAAAGTTTAACCATTAGAGGAAATTTGAGGTCTAAAATGGGCCTTATAAGAAAACGAGCCAACCATAATTTATTGATGAGTTGGAATTCAAGAACCAATAGAATTTCAATAAAATGAGTCAAGCGTAATGGTTGACTTGAGATATTTGTCATAACAAAAACTACTTTTTTTTTCGTATTTTCAACATATCTCCCTGTGTTTTTACTCATCATGACGTTTTTCAGGTATTTCTTGTTTTTTGGGTAGTGAGGTCCGTCAAAAGTATGCATTGTGGGTACTCGTTGGATGCGGAATTAAAGTATGCATCCAAGGAGTGCTCCCGCTCGATATTTGTGTAAAAACAAAGGGAGATATGTTGAAAATACGAACAAAAAATAGTTTTTTTCATTCTTCCTCCAAAATTAATAAATATTATTTTATTATTTTAACTATTATTTTATTATTTTTCGTAAGAGACCCATTTTAGATGTCAAATTTTCTTTAATGCAAATTCGTTACTCCAACGTTAAGCGACAAAGGAAGATCCGTTTGAGTCTTAGGCATCGGTGAGATACCTGGCCGTCCGAATTCTCTTGTTCATTGGTTAACACTACAAGCTTATCCTGAATGCATTGAATCGCTTCCACATAACCTCTTTACTTACACAGGAAAAAAAAGATGGAAGTTAAATGATGCAAAGAGTTAAACAGACAAACCAATTTTGCTGGAAGTTTAAATGCTTACCTTACCATATTCACATCTGGATCTCTCATTTGATAGAGTTCAGTACTGGAGTTGGTATTTTCTCCTTTGAGAATGTTATTGCTCGGGAAGGAGCCAAACATTATACGTTTAAACAGAACAAAAGCATTTAACATAGAGAAAGAACGCTCTGCATAGAAGCTCAAACAATGATAAACTCTAAAAGGACTAGGCTCTTTTTCCCTTCACGAATTCACCGGTTTGGACGATAGGGTTACCTTATATGAACCCGGTGTTAGTTTTAATACAATTCAGTGTGTGGTAGATGGTGCGAATGCCATGAACACAAACTTTCAGCAAATCGACGATGGAGGATCGTTCACGAAATCCAACTCAATTACCATGGATCATGATCGACGGTTGTTGTTACCTACAAATTTATTAATCAGGACGTGGTACTTTGTAAGCTGCTTAACGTGGAATCAGACATTAAAGTTCGACTGTACATAACATATTTCATAGCTGGAGTCGACCACTTGGAACTCCACTGGAACCATGCAGTGATTACGTCTGTTCTGAACTCCAACTGATGCCCTAAAATGAAGTGAACATGCCAGAGTGGAGCCGCGGGCATTTGGAAGACACCAACATGGAGCTGCGGGAATTTGGAAGACACCTGCCTGGAGCTGCGTGCATTTGGAAGGCTGCATTGGTATTTATGGTTAAATATTGTTACAATGAAATATTAAACTTTTTTTGCATGCAACACATCGTATATATATATTACCATGTTATATTAGAACATAGTAAGTATTTATGCTTGGTAAGTTTAATTTCTTACTGTACTTTATATACAAATACAACTGTGAAAATGTTCAGATGCTCTATTTTTTTTCATAGTTAAAAAAATAGGGTAATGTTCGGATGTGATGTGATAAGCATTTTTATGCTTAGACTTTAAAATTCTTTAGTTAGAGCAAATGCAAGTTATACACCATGTTTATAATGTTTTTGCATTCAAATACCTTGTATTAAAATTAATATAAGTTATGCATGTAAACATAATGGAAAATAATCTTTTGTATGGTTTATATTGTAATGTTTACACTTGCATGGGTAAAATAGCATTAATGTTGCATGTGCATTTGTGTTATAAGTTAAATTATAATGAAGTCAAAGCATTGACGCTAAAACTAAATTGAGTCATAATTTGCTTATGATATTTGGGTATAAAATGGAAATGTTTACATAGTTGTAATAACTAGCATTATGGTAGGACATTGAAATACAAAAAAAAAGGTATAGAAGAGACATTACACCCCTAGACTAATGTAGACATTGAGGGAACCTGTCAAGTGCTCCAGCAGAATAAAATGTTAATAAAATGACCTTCTAAATATTTATATTTTGAATAAATGAGAAATACATGACGATGTGCATGACGAGAAAATGATGAACGAAAACAATTAAATGAATGATACTTGTGGAAATGGATACTTTACTTAAATTGATGAATAAATGCATGCTTTGCTTAAAGATTAGCTATTTTATAAAATATATGATGTAAATGAATGAATTGCATGTATTGCTTAATGATTAGCAGAGTATGAAACATGATTATGATTATGTAATGATTGACACATGATGTATATTGATGAGTTATGATGAGCAATACTACTGATGGGTACTTTAAGAATATGTGCAACAACAGGTAATTATCATAACCAACTGACTCACAAAGGAAATATAAGGGCCTTAGAGTACGAATAAATCACACACAGAAGAACGACAACGTTGTCGACTTCCTACAGATTCCACGCAGGAGTTGACAAGAACCTATCCACTTACTTGGGGAAACGCGAAGTCATGCGAAGTGGACCATGATGGAATTGGTCACGTACGAGGTTGAGGGGCATGCAGTAAAAACATACTTACTCCTCAGCGCCATTAGTATCCAATATAGTGTAGATGGAAGATTGAAGGTAACGGATACTAAATTCCTACATGAAGTTCCCGCAAATAAGATGAAATGAAGAAGCACTAGTGAAAGGACCCGACGATGTGCTACCTTGTTGATAAACGAAAATGATGGACGAATGGATCCGACGATGTAGTACCATGTTGATAAAAGTAAAATGAGGGACGAATGGACCCGATGGTGTGTTACCTAGACCCAAGATGAAAACAATTGATGAATATTATGCATTAAGCATGTAAGTTTGCATTTAGTCTATTTGCACATGAAATGAATTTTAGCAATTAAAATAATGGAGAATATTGTTTTAGGAGCAAATGGTATACTAAATTTATCATATAGTAAACTCCACTTGCGCCCACAAAAATAGAAACTTAGATCGAAGCATCAGGGGGACAAACTTGAGTAAATCTAGGAATGTTGGTGCACTCTCTTAGAAATCAGACACATGGTTGGGTGAGGTAATTATATTTAAATAATTAAAAAATTAGGCATTTTTTCATGAAGCGACATGTGTCGCAGAGAATTTTCCTATTTAAGGAAGGCAAGAGGAAAGGGAAGGGAACCCTACTGTTGGATGGACACCGTAATGGTGAAGAGACATTGATTTACTTCTATTTTGAGTTTGGAAAGGGATCTTGGTGGGGGGGAATCCCACTTCTAGATCTCTGGTTTTTGTGTTTGAGCTCTACGACCCCATTGCTCAGGGGATCGAAAAAAAGTAGAGTATTCCCGGAATTTGTAGGGAGGTCAACCAAGGGCTCAGTTGGACATTTGGACTTTTTTAGCAAGGAGTAGTTATTCGATGAGTGGATTCATCCACAACTATCAGAATTAGGTTTGAACTTTATTTTATGAATTATTATTATTGTCATTTACATAAATTTGAGTACATTGAAAAATGTGTAATGGTTTACATGAATCATGGTTGTGGATGTATTTTATTGTCATTTTATTTTTACCTAACCTAGCCATTATGATTTGGACCGTCCATGTTGAATATCGTAAACAGGGCATAAGCTAGAATCACTAGTTGTTATTCGGTTTCATAGCAGTTGGTTGATTTTTAACCAAGGGTAAAATATTTATGGTCAAATTTATGAAATTAATGAGTTAATGCTTAGAATGAACTAAAAATACTGAATACTACTTCTCAGCCTACTGTAATATTACTTCTGATTTATTCAAGGGTATCACGGCTGGTTACGAGAGATGATTTCTGCAAAGCTTACAACCAATATGATCTCATACCTCAGTTAGTTTAGGATCTGAACTCTGGAATTCTGCAGAAGAAATCTGATCTATTCCTATATTGGTTGAACCTTACTAATTCTTTAGGACCCGATCAATAAATTTTTTCCTCCGCACGTCGAAATCCCAATGCATCCGAGATTCATCAGAACTGTAACTATCGATGTTACACCAAAATCTCGCTACCATGACTCAGGTGTCATCCCCATGCCTAAATCCCTGAAGTACCTTGACTTGGATGTCAGGAGAGAGGTTGATTTCCCTACCATTCAACCTTTCTTAGTAATCCTGACGCAATTTTATTTCCATCAAGGGGCACATTCTGCAACTTAGTAGAGGGCGCCAATGATGCAACTTGTCCTTGTACAACATGCACTGATATATCTCTAGTGCAGGTTGTCTGTGAGAAAGGTGCACCAAAGTTTGTTTAAATGGATAAATGGGAGCTTCAAGCGACTTCTCGAAGCTTGGTGATGTGGAGGCTCATCCCTAAACATGTGGTGAGGTATCCTTCAGTTCCCTAACCTATTGGGATGATCCCTTATATCTCTCCCCTAAATATTCAACCTACTCTATCCATCCAACCCTATAAATATGAGCTCTCTCTCCATTGATAAAGACGAAGGATTATGCACCCTCATGCTAGTGGAATCCAATCAGAACATTCTTCTTCACTTGTAGAAGTATTGGAAGCTTTACATCCCTTGAGGAAAGATCACATATGTTGGTGTTGCGACGTTAAGGCTTGGTTGTAACATTTATTCTCTATGTACTTCTATTCATTACATTAATACAAGTCATTTCCATAAGTATTGTTGTGTTGATGATTCTTATGATTTTCCTCCTTAACTATTAATCTATATCAATTCATATAGATGTGCTTTTACCACTTGTATGTTTCCACTTGCTTGACATGGTTTTGCAGCTGAATATCTAAAGACTTAGAGCTTAGAGAAACAAGGAGAAAATAACTACAGACATAAGGTAAGCCACATCTTCACCCATCTTGTATTTCTATTGATCTAGGAAAGTGACTAGTATTGTGTACTTCTTTTGTTCTAGATCCACTTGGACTAGGGAGATCTGTTTGAGTCTGCTCATGTAGATTGTCCGTAAACAAAAATGGCTACCATATTGGGGAAGAATAGTTTTTTTTTACTGTTTCTCTATTTTTGACACTTGTCTTTGTTTGGTTTACAATTTGATTGATTTGGCCTCTTATTTCCATTCCTTCTATCAGATCCCTCCACCAGTGAGTTTGTAGGTTTAATTAGACTCTACCTAGGGTAAAGATCACTTAAATTGTCTTTTTATGCTTGAAGCATTTTTTATTTGTGTGCTTTGGATCTCGCCAAACGCACCTAGGTTGTGTACTGCCTACATCTAACGCATGTCCCTGGTTAACAACCTGCGCCACTGACGCCTAGTGTCTCCTTATAACCTGCATCTCTGATGCTCCCTTACTGTTTGTAGACTGCGCCACTGTACTATCTGACGCCCTGATACATACTTCTAGAGTGCGCCGACCTGGGTTTCCTTGCACTTGGTCTGAATAATTCTTCAAGTTGATTTTTTACCTAATTTTCCAAGTTCTGTAGTTTGTTCCTTGTAGTCACAGACACCCTGGATACTGCATTTTCCCTTTCTCATCTTTATTTCGAAGTTTGAGTGTTGATTGGAGCCTTTTCTAGTCAAGCGAGTGTTTTGGTTGTTGTGGGAAATTTTGATCCCACGTTGATCCGCTCAGTCTTGTATCTCCTGATCCCCACACCGAATCTACCTGATCCAACTTCCAATCCCTTTTATTTTGTTTGTTGTGATTTGTTGTTTCGATTTTGTGTGTGTTTGAGTGCTTTTTGAGTTTTGGGTGATCACTTTTCTTTGGGAATTTCGAACTTAATTTAGTTGGTCGTGACATAGTCTTTGATTTTCTAAATAGTAGATCTAAAGAACATTGTAATTTTGAGATCCATCATGAGTACTTGAGTAGGGAAACGAACTTTTTATTATCTTCATTTCAAGTTTGATTCTTGAAATCATTGGGAAGAGTTTTCATGATTTGGGATAAATGTTGAAAAATATTTGGAAAGCTTGAAAGGTTATCTTGTAGTTTCTTGGTTATGAGAACTTTTTCGTCATTTCTTGGAAATTTATAAGCGCATTTGAGTTTTTGCAAAGAATTTATGAAGACTCAAAATTCTTACTTTTTGATTTTCCTTCATTTTTTAGATCATTGTTTCGAAAATTAGAGATCATTCCATTTTAAAACGAAATTCTTCTTTCCATGCTTCGTCAATTCGTTTAACTTGAAAAGAGAAAAAAGAAAAGCATTTCTTCTTTTTGATTCATTTTAAAATATAGGGGTACTTGTCTATTTATACCATTGGAAACAAAGGAATTATCCTTACCTTAGATAGATTTCATCGAAAAGAAAAAGAATTATTTTTCACTTGGCATATAGCTTAGGTCTACATTCTGTTTAAATTCCTATCAACACTTCATGCATTCACCTTGTAATATCCCCATTCAATAAAATTCATGACAGGGAAATTCCACCAATCGTACTAGTTCCCTAAGTAAGATGGAGACATTGGAATTTGGAATAAGGGGGCTAATAAATGATGTTTGGACATTAGAATGGAATAAATATTTAATAAAGGATATAAATAAATAAATACAAGGGAAAATCAAAGTGGCAATTGATCATGAAGACACATGGAGGTTGTGGGGCCCACACAAGCTAGAATTTCTATGCCACGTGGCATCCTCCTCTTGCAATTTCGAATCCATGGGAAGTCTAATGTTCTTGGGATGAGTTTGAAGGCCCATACACTTGGAAATATGCATCATAGGTTGAATTTGGATGGAAGTGTAACTCACATGGAAGAGGAAGGGTCAAATGAGAGGTTCTTGGACACTTGGGCTAGATTCCCTAACATCTATGACAACAATGATGAAGATGCTATGACATATATGACAAATTGCAGACCTGAGTGCTGACATCTGAACAATATGACATGTTAGACCTAAAAATAACATCTAAGTGAGCGCTCAAGGGAGTTAGAGAAGGCCAAGAGATGCCTACTTGAATTTGTGGAAGGTGGAATGTTAGGAAGTGGGAGACATGTGGCAACACTTGAATCACTCCCTAATTCGAATTGGTTTGGATTCTATGGATGGAATTGGAACCTTATAAGAATAAGGATGTTTATAAAATACAGAAATCAAGTAATAGAGGGGATTTTGATCATTTTCAAAATTTGCATTTGTGAAGAGAGCTAGTGGAGTGCTTCTCTACTTGCCTTAGCCAATTTTGAGGGTGAAAGATTCCCATCCTAGTTGGTAGTGGGAAAGTCATTCATACCTTTCATGAGAGATTTAATGGAGTCTTTTGTTGTAGGTGTAAGCTATAGGGAAGCTCGTTGTTAACACCAAAACTGACCCCCAAGCCCGAAAGAGGGTAATCTTGGGTAACCACTAACCAATCTTTGGTTTACGCTTCTGATCAAACATAAACAGAGAGGGCTCTCTCTATAAACTCATAGAATAAGGGAAATCTTCAAAGGTGTCAATCAGAGAAAACATACACCAGTATTCAACATTAAAGATATTCACTTACGACAATGCACAGAAGATCAGATTTCTATTTATGGAACAAAAAATGATTTAAGAGCTATTTGGTTGAAAACGCATGGATTTCATTTGGAGTGATGGAGTCACATTTAACTGGTTCTGCAAATATTATTCAAAAATATTTAGCGAACGTATTCACAAGGGCAAGGTAGCAAGCAGCTAGTAGTCAAAGAGCTTTAATTTGTGGAACATAAGAGAGAAGAAACAGTCCATCAATGTAAGGCATCTAACAAGGATGAATCCTACATCAACTTTAGCAGAATATAATTGGTGAAACACTTGGAATAAGCTAAGCAGAGCATAATCTCTATGAATTCTACTTAACTGTCACCCTGATCCAAGCATGAAGGAAATATCACAAAATGGAATAACAAAAGACAGAAACACATTTGCACATGGGGAAAAGAAAGGTATAGACTACCAGACCGATTACACAGGAATCCTTGTCAAAAACCGCAGGCATCAAGCTCTGCAAATTCTATTAAACAGCTCCAAAAAATGTATTACAAACTGATCATCAAAATACAAATACTTTCTCATAAGAATTTTCAACCCTTGTGTCTCTGATTACAACTGTATATATAGGTGGCCTTGAGCTCTAGACTCGGCTCCTTCTCAACAGAAATTAGTTACAACCAATTGACACCTATCTAATAGCCAAAACAGACATTGTTTGTTGTTGCTATCCTTAAACAAATATCTACGAGACATATTTTAACTGCCATTTATAATTACATAGCCTCTTCTCTACATAGTCCAACTATTTTAAACAAAAGTACAAAAATACAAAAATGTAGCTGCTGCCAGCCGGATTGCTTTCACTATGTTTGAATGACTTCATTGATTATCCTTTGAACTCTTCATGCCAAACAAAAACCTCTAAGGCTAGAACTGCTGCTTACCAGGCATGGTTCCTAACTTATACTAGCTCGATGTAGAAATGAAAATTACATATAACAGATCAGACTCGACTGATCTTGCCGATGTCATACACCACTAAGCCATACCGCCCTTCAAAATAGGTTATGGACCGTCTTAATCTTCAAAAATTGGAGATACGGAATATACCCACTTAGCCAATAGACAGACTTGTCGGGTGATAGCCAATAGACAGACTGCCACCTTAGTTTTGGGTTTTCACTTAACCATACCAATCAAGAAAATCGCCCATGTCGAAATATTTTCTGCTTGGGTTCTTTTCGGTAGAGGAGTAGAGGGTACCCCTTCCGTAGGGAGAATTAGATCCTTGATAATTTCCTCCTCCTGGATGATTGCCTACTAGTCTTCTTCATAAGTTTCTTCCCTCTTTCTCTGCTGTGGCATACTCCGCTCTGTCTATCATTCCTAGGGATTTTCTGATTTGTAGACGGGACCGTCTTCCACATGATCGTGAACTATGGGAGGTAAATAAACGTGCTCTTCCTCCATCTCGGACAACACCTGCTCTGGTATAATTACTACTCTGGCTCCCTGCTCTCTCTCCATGCTCTGATACAAACTGAGAACAATACCAAGATAGAGGAACTCGCCACCTTTCAGACGTGAGTTGTGAGCCTAGGAGATCAGGTTTATAACAACTCACAACGATGGCACTCCCATGCGAATCATTAGGCTATGATTTTCTAGTTGGACCTTCCAAATGATTTGGCATGATGACTGAGGTTTGAAATGACATTGGACATATTTGGTCGTACTTTTTGGGCCATACAGAAAGGACACCTGACTGCGCTGAGGTGGCTCATCCCACGTGGTAATCATTGGTCTTCAGTGAAGATATCTTTCACCTATGAGAACTCGAGCTTAGATCAAGACCGTAGGTTTTAGCCTCAATAGTTTTCCATTTTATGGACATACTTGTTCCAATCAGCATCTTGATCCTTCAAAGCATTCCTAGCTATTTGTCCCGTCTTCGCTCCAATCCTGATCGTCGGATGGTGCATCCTTTACCTGTTGCGGCGATTTGAGACAAGGTTAACCTACCCATGAATAAAATCAACGCAGTTATTTTAGACTGTTGATTCGCCTCCGGTAGATCTGCACCGTTGATAGTTGCACGATACATAACTCGACCGCGGCGATTTGAAACATAACATGCTTCGCGCTTGTTGGATCGGCGTAGGGACTGTGTGCCGTAGATCTTTCTATACGGCGATCTCCGTCGTCGATTGATTTCATCACTTTCCCGCCGATTACCACCCACTCATTATGCTATATTGCCTACTTTGCTTATTTCCGGTGCATTTAGCATGTTTGTTTACACTATGACCTCCAAAAACCGCCTGCTTCTCCCTGACTACTTCATTCCTTGAACTGTTCCCTACCATGTTGACCTCCGACTCCTCGGTCTCAGGGGATGTAGTCCAAGAGCCGATTATCCACTCGGGTCTTGATGTTTCATGAGGTCTTTCCACCCATGCCAAAAGCTGCCATAGCATTCAACACAATTTGAGTGCTAACAACTGGCTCCAAAGGGGATGCTATCCTCCTGGGGAGGTAGCGAAGAATGCCTGTAGACTAAGTTCCTGATCCATTGGGCATTTCTAATCCTAGGGGAGAAATTCTCTTAAAACTGAAATCATAAATCGTGCCTTACTACACCCTTGACTGTATATAACCAAAACAACAGAGACCATGGCTTCCTTCCTGTTCTTAGGGTATCTTCTCTGGGCTTCATATTCCTTTGGCTCTGTCATCAAAATCTCAGGACAATTAAAACATAAGGAAAAATATATACATATAGGCTATAGTACATGGGTTACCTGCCATTGCTCAGGACAAGTAATGTTTCAAGAATCTTCCATTAACTGGACCCCCTGACCAGGCAGATCCATCTTGCTCATCTAGTATGAAAGAATTTATTCCTCTGGATGCGGCAATAATGTATGGACCCATCCACATGTGGTCGAATTTTCCATGTCTGTCTTCTCTCCGGCAGTCCCATTTCAGAACCAGGTCATTCACCTAAAATTGATCTTCCTTGGTCTTCTTATCGAATGCCTCCTTTATCTTTTCTTGATGTCCTTTCCCTCTATCATAGGATTTAGTTCTTAATTCATTTAACTCAATTATCTGGTTCACTCTCCTTTGCATATGATTCAGCTCTTCTTCTAAACCTTGTAGTAACCTCATAACTGGTAACCCCAACGAAGCTGGAAAAACCACTTTGGCTCCATACACCAACTGGAATGGGGACATTCCAATGGCCCTTTTAGTGCTTATTCTATCCGCCCATAGGGCATACTTTAGTTTAGTGTGCCATGCCCTCTTATTTTCTTCCAATAATCTCTTTATGATCTTTACTAAGCTTTTATTGGAGGATTCTGCCAGACCGTTTCCTTGGGGGTAATAGGTTGTAGAGTGTTTTAGACTGATATGATATTTATGGCAAAAATTAACCATCTTCTTAGAACAAAATGTAGGCGCATTATCAGTCATGATCTTTTTGGGGCAACCAAACCTAGATAGGATATTATCCTCTAGAAAGTCCATAATAATGTTGAAAAAGGACTGGCTCTGTAGAACTTCCTATGACAACTAGAGTCAGAGATTGGTTGAGATAGCAGCAGTAGTGACGATGATGATGACGATGATCCTGAGAAGAAGACTTGTATAACAAATCTGTGTCGAGAAATACCTTCCTAGTTAAGAGAGAGTGTTGATGTATATGTAACTTTGGAATGTATTTCATCTATGTATTTCATAGATATTTATTGTACCCTTATAAGAGATGTGTTATTCCTCTATAAGGAAGTGTCGTCATGTGTATTGACAAGTGTCGCAAGTGTGTGTACTTGGCGACGAGTTATTAGACCACCATGTGTGGGGTCGGCCCTGAAATATATATTATATTGTGGATGTAACTAGCTAGACAAGTCGGCCCCATAAGATCACTAGGCAAATAGGTTAGTATAAATAGAGATCGGGAGATCTCTATTTTGATCATTCGGAAACTCACACTTCTCTCACTCAGAAAGTGATTCACTAGTGAGGAGGAGGATCATCTGCTACTAGGAGACTATCTCAAGTGTATTTTGGTTGTACTTTGGTTGAGCCATTGCTCTCTCTATCTCTGAGGAAGTTGTGGGGTTTTTCACCTTAGGGTTTTCTGCATGGAAACTTTGTGTCTCTTGTCTCTCATGCTTTTGATTCTTGTGATGCTTTTCATGTTTATTGTGATTGTTATGCATTGATATACTGTATATGTTATTCTCTCAGTAAAGATCCAAGAGTATTGTGAATTAATGCTCAAAATTTAACAATCACACGATCATCAGCATCGTCATCACACAATCATCAGCATCATCATCAGCATCGCTGTAACACATGATTCATTTAAGACACCTCATCATGTCTAGGGACGATGTAGTCCACTCGTCAACTTAGACAATGTCTAAGGACCATTTCTCGGAGACATACATCTATGGATCATTTAAGACACCTCATCATGCCTAAGGATGATACAATCCTCTCGTCAACTTAGATAGAGTCTAAGGACCACTTCTCGGAGACATACGTCTACGGATTCTTTAAGACACCTCATCATGCCTAGGGATGATACAATCCTCTCATCAATTTAGACAAAGTCTAAGGACCACTTCTCGAAGACGTATGTCTATGGATCATTTAAGACACCTCATCATGCCTAGGTATGATACAATCCTCTCATCAACTTAGACATAGTCTAAGGACCACTTCTCAGAGACATATGTCTACGGATCAATTCAAGGGACCGAAGTCCGGGGACGATACAATCCCAGCCTGTCCACTAAGGAATTCATTCTTGAAGACACATGTCTATGGATCAATTCAAGGGACCGAAGTCTGGGGATGATACAATCCCCACCTGTCCACTAAGGACTTCATTCTTGAAGACACATTTCTATGGATCAATTCAAGGGACCAAAGTCCGGGGACAATACAATCCCCACCTGTCCACTAAGGACTTCATTCGTGAAGACACATGTCCACGGATCAATTCAAGGGAGCGAAGTCTGGGGACGATACAATCCCCACCTATCCACTAAGGACTTCATTCTCAAAGACACATGTCTACAGATCAATTCAAGGGACCAAAGTTCGGGGACGATACAATCCCCACCTGTATCCTTATCCATACAGATATCGTTAGTACATCACCAGTACAAGTACATATGTATATCATCAATACAAGTATCCTCATCAATACAAGTATCCATATCAAGTATCCTCATCAATACATGTATACATATCAAGTATCCTCATCAATACATGTATACATATCAACAAAACAAGTATCCTCATCAATACATCAACATAAAATGAATATCAGAAATATAAGTAATATAAGTATCCTAAGTATACATCTAAGAAATATAAATATCCTAAGCATACTAATACAGGTATCCTCATCATCGACCTTACTGTCGATGCGCGCAGTCTCATCATCAGTGTCTACATCACTCACCCTTTCGAGGAGGGTCCTTTTGAACTACACCAAGCTTGTCTCGGAAATACTCAAATTTTACTTGAGATAGAGGTTTGGTCAATATATCAGCAATTTGTTCATCAGTGCTCACATACTCAAGCTTAATAGCTCCTTTCTGCACCATATCCCGTATATAGAAATATCGGATCTCCATGTGTTTTGACTTATCATGGAACATTGGATTTTCTGTCATCTTAATATAGCTCTAGTTGTCACACATGATCACAGTGGGATCCATCTCTAAGTCAAACAATCCTAATAATAGTTTCTGAAGCCATACTGCTTCACAACTAGTAGAGCAAGCAGCTATATTTCTGCTTCGGTTGTACTAAGATCCACACTAGACTGTTTCTTGCTAAACCATGAGATCATGGCAGATCCAAGACCATAACATCCACCTGATGTACTTTTCCTATCTGAAACACTTCCTGCCCAATCAGAATCTGAGTAACCATGCAATCTGAATTCATGATTTCCAAGAGAATATAGACCAAAATATAATGTACCCTTTAGGTATCTCATCACATGCTTTGCAGCTATTAAGTGAACTTTTCTAGGTTCCACTAGATACTGACTCAAGGTATTTATAGCAAAGCATATGTCTGGTCTGGTATTTTTCAAATACATTAATGACCCAATAATATGTCTGTATAGAGTCACATCTACTAATTTTGATGAGTCATCAACTAATAATTTTAAGTTAGAGTCCATGGGAGTGGCCATGGCTTTACACTCCAACATATAGAATCTTTTCAAAATCCCTATAGCATACTTACCTTGATTTAGAAAGATTCCTTTGGGTTCTTTCCATACTTCTAGACCTAAGAAGTAGTGCATAAATCCGAGATCTTTCATCTCAAATTTTGAGGATATCTTCTTCTTGCATTCAATAATTTGTTTTTCATTTCCATTCAAAAATAGATCATCTACATACAATAATAATATAATAGGTTCATCATTCATAACTTGAGATAAAGATTAGGGTCAGCTTTACTCTTGGTAAAGCCCATGCTTGTCAAGAAACTGTCGATCCTTCTGTACTAAGCTCTGGGAGCTTGCTTTAATCCATACAAAGCCTTTGTCAGTTTGCATACATGTGTTTTCCCGTCTTTAACCTCAAACCCTTGTGGTTGTTCTATGTATACTTCTTCTTCAATTACACCATTCAGGAAGCTAGTCTTAACATCCATCTGATGTAATTTCCATTTCATCATAGATGCAAGTGCCATAATAGTTCTAATGGAAGTGTACTTAGAAACTGGTGCAAATGTTTCTTCATAGTCAATTCCCTCATCCATCTGATGTAATTTCCATTTCATCATAGATGAAAGTGCCATAATAGTTCTAATGGAAGTGTACTTAGAAACTGGTGCAAATATTTCTTCATAGTCAATTCCCTCCTTGAGAGAATCCTCTGGCTACAAATCTTGCCTTATATTTTTCAATGCTACCATCTGCAACATGTTTTATTTTGAATATCCATTTGGAATATACCACACTTTTATCTTTTGGTTTGGGAACTATATCCCAAACATCATTTTTCATTATTGATTGGTATTCTTCTGTCATTGCTTCTACCCACTCTTTCTTCTGAACTACCTCTTCATAACTAGTAGGTTCCTGATCCACAAGATCACACATCAAAGCCACATAGTTGGATACTAGCTTTGGTTTCTTCCTTTCTCTAGTGGAGCCTTCAGGAGCTCCATATTTTCAACTCCTTTAATAATGTCCCTAGCCCATGCTGGCCTTCTTTTTCTAGATGAGTTTGTAATGGGGGGTTCTTATGGTTCTAGCATGTCATGGTCTTCTGGTGTAGCATCTTCAGGGATGGGCACAGCCTCTATGATTCTACGAGATTTATCTTCTTCATAGATTTCTTCAAGTTGGCACTTCCTAGATTTCTTGAGAGCTGCTTCTTCATCAAATGTCACATCTCTACTTATTTCCATATGATGAAAACCTGGGATGTAAATTCTGAAAGCTTTGGATGATTCACAATATCCAACAAATATTCCCTTCTTACCAGAAGGATCCAACTTGGTTCTCTTTTCTTTTGGGATGTGAATGTACACTAGACATCCAAATATTTTGAGATGACTTACCTCAGGCTTCTTTCCTGTGAACACTTCTTCTGGAGTTTTGAATTCAAGAGCACTATGGGATAGTCTATTTTGTACATAGATTGTTGTCCTAGCTGCTTCAGCCCATAGATACATGGGTAGATATTGGTCATGTATCATGGTCTTTACAGCTTCCATTATGGTTCTATTCTTTCTTTCAGCAACACCATTTTGTTGAGGATTGTAGGGAGTGGTTAGCTCCCTCTTGATTCCAGCTTCCTTACATAAATCTTCAAAGTCTTTTGAAGTATATTCTCCACCATTATCTGTCCTGAGTATTTTGATCTTTTTTTCTGAAAGATTTTCTATCAAGGCTTTGAACTCCTTGAACTTTCCAAAGACTTCATTATTCCCTTTTAGAAAGTAAATCCAAGTCTTTCTGGAGTAGTCATCAATAAATGTAAGGTAGTATTCATATCCACTAAAGGATGTGGAGGGCATTGGTCCACATACATCCGAATGAATTAATTCTAGAGTATTCTTGGTCTTTGTTTCACTCTTTGGAAAAGGGTTCTTGATATTCTTTCCTTTGGCGCACCCCTTGCATGTTCCATCATGATCAATCTTCAAATCTGGTAGTCCTATGACAACTTTACTCACATGAGGTAGCGCTTTGTAGTTAATATGAGCAAGCCTTCTTTGCCATAGTTAATTAGGACTAGTGGCTTCATGAACAAGGGAAGCTTCTGGATGTCCTCTGAGTTTGTATAGACCTCCTTCCTCTTCACCAATAACAATTGCATCCTTAATTTATTTTCCTTTGGACCACATGAGTACTTGTCCATCTATGAATGCAACCTCGTAACCTTTCTTATCTAGAGCTGAGATAGTAAGTTCTTCTTCAATCCCGGGACATATAATATCTCTTTCATTTTCAATGGTGTTCCAGAATCAAGCTTGTAACTTGCTTCACCAATTCCCTTGATGGGATATTGATAGTCATCTCCTAATGACACCTTTTATGGAGAGGTCTTCTCTTCCAATTTTGAAAGAGTTTTCTTTTGTCTAGTCATGTGCTTTGAAGCACCACTATCAATAAGCCATGTATCTTCTCTAGGTGTTATAGATCCTGAGAGTGCAGAGAATAGAACATACTCTTCTGCATCTTCTTCTTCATTCCTTCTAGATATTTTCTTGGGGAGGGGCCTTTCTTCTTCTTCTTCATCTCTTTTAGATCTTTTCTTATGAGGCCTTACTTCCTCTTCTTCTTCTTCTTCACTTTCATCTTCTGTAAGATGTGCTTGATGTCTTTTATAGTGAAGATTTTTCTTCTTCTTTGAGGGACAAAATCTAGCAATGTGTCCTTCTTTATGACAATTGAAGCATTGGAAAGAAGAGAATTTTCTTCTTCCTTTCTTCTGAAATCTTTGTGGAGATTGAGAGTCCTTGTGATTATCCTTCTTGAAGTAAAATTGATTCCTCCTTCTCTTAGTGTGTGTAGCCAAGGCTTGGTCATCTTCTTTGAGTAGAGCTTCTCTGTTAGAAACCCTAGCTTCTTCTTGGATACAATCTTCCCATACCACATCAAACTTCATGCTTTCTATTCTAGCACACATGGTTTGGATGAAAGACTCCCATGGTCTAGTGAGACCATTTAGAGTAGTCATGACTAGTTCATCCTCATCAAGGGTATCTCCAATAGCATCTAGTTGTTCTTTGAGTTGGGAGATCCTTGCGAAATAATCTTGAATAGATTCTCCTTTGTTCATCTTTGTGCTCTTCAATTGAGTTCTTAGATTCATCTTTCTATCGATGTTCCTTCCCTCATACATTTTGGAAAGGGCATCATACATTTTCTTTGGAGTCTTCTTGGATGCCACTTGGGGAATCAAGTGGTCTTTAATAGAATCAGCAATGATTCTCTTTGCCCTAATCAAATCCTTCCTATACTTCTCTTTGGCTTCATCTTCTTCAGGTTCTGCAATCTCATCCTTGATATATTGTGCAAGGTCATTCTCTTCAAGAATGAGACCAATTCTATATTTCCATGCCTGGAAATTTTCTATATCTTCTAACTTGTCTTCAAGCTTAGTGCTTGGAGCCATCTTCTCTTGGGGGAGTCCAAGAGATTGAATTTTCTCAAGAGATAGAGTAACACTTACCAGGAGATGTGCTTGATTGATTTGGGAACACTGGTGTGTTCTGTTTCTGGAAACTTCAACTTTTTACTTTCCGAATCTGCAACAAAATTTTTGGTTTATCGCACTTTTGGTCAAACTAGGGTTTGACTTTCCTGGAGTTCTACCCAAACAAAACCTTCTATATAGGGCTCAAAACTTTGATTTTGAGAAGGGCTATTCAGCCATGCAACCAGAATTCAAAAATACTAACTTTTTGCAGAAACCCTAAATTTGGGAGAGAGAGAGAGAAAGATAGTTTCACCTTGTGAAAGATGTTCTATTCAGGCTAGCTCTGATACCATGTTAAGTTTATACTAATTTGACTAGCAAGATCACTGAAAGAAACACAATCACAAGATAGACAAAGATTTTACCCTGGGAAACCCTCATGGGGTAGAAAACCCAGCAAAGCTTTCCTCAATAAGATGATCAACCAAAATACAAGATGTGCTCCAAGACTTGAACTCCTTCTCTACCTCCTATGCATACCTCTCTCTCACAAGTGCACTACTTTCCGAGCTATGCAAGTGTGAGATAAGTGAGGAGCATTCTCCTCTACTTATACTAGTTTCTCGACTGACTATTTCCCTTATGGGGCCGACCTCTCCCAATGAAGTCTAATAACCCCTAATTAATTAACTCAGGGCTGACCCCCACATGGTGGATCTAATAACCCTAGTTACCACAATTCATCGGAGGAATAAAAATCTCTGGATACATAATAAGATCACCTCGGAGGGATGAAACATCTCCGGAATAATAAAGTACAAATATAATATTCTTAGAAGTTACAATATTCAACATTTATTACTATTTATTTTTAGATCAAATTTGTAGAATATAACATATTTCAACCTTTTCATAGGATGTAGGAAACATAAAAGGATACAAAGGCAAGAGAAGAAAAAATTAGACAGCACAAGTCTGGGCCTAGTGGTTATTCAAATCTGGCAGAATGAACTGTAAGTATCAATAAAAAAAATATTGCATCCAAATAATTTTGGTTTTATTACACCATAAAAGCTAAATTCATGATCTTATGCAAATTTGTAGGTCGATCGATTCAAGGAAGTGCCCACAAAGGATAACTTGAAGCTTGGCTTCTAGCACGACTTTGGAGCCATTGTTCAACGCCGAAAAAGCTTGTTTTGGAAAACATAGTCTTGTGGCAATCCATCTTGCGAGCAGGTAAATAAAATTGATGAAGTTTATTTAAGATTGATTACTTCTGCAATCTATTGGTTATAAATTTTGGCCATAAAACATTGAGTCTATTTTTATCAAGAAAGAAATGATGCACTTAATGCCAAGAACGGAGAAAAACCCATTGAAGTTCATGCTTCGAATCCTAGTAAGGAATGTATTCATGTGATACAGTTTAAAATATTGCATTGCAAAAGGCGTATTAATTGTACTTTTTTATGTTTCAACTGCAAAGCATGTAGAGGTTCATCCTATACAAGATGAGCTTAGATAGGAAGATGAATTACATGGTGTGGCCCCATCAGGTAAACAACACCTCTCTAATTTTTTTTTATTAATGAAATACTTGTAATTATAATAACAAAATATATTAATGTAACATTTTTACATTATTGCAGCGAATCCCAACTCCTTGCAACTATGTCCACATCATGAGTACACTACTAGGAAGATAGTATGACAAGTTTTCGATGCCACAAGAACTGAACATGAAGTTGAAGAAGATGAGTTGATTGTCAATTTTGTCAAAAGAAAAAAAAAAGCATAGAAAGAAGTGTTTGAAAAAGCACTTTGAAAACTTACTTTTTATAATATAATGGCATGCACTATTTTTTTCCTAATGAATGAATGAATGAGTGAATTAATTAATGTTATATTTTAATTAATGAATGATAAATGTTTCTTTAGGATGAAAACCACATGTTCGCACATAAATGTAATTATTTTCAAGTACATACATTAGGTATGGAGAATTGAGAGTGATATGAAGGGGGGGAGGGTCAATAGGATATTTCACCTTCACGTGGTTGGCCCTGTTCAGTAGAGAATATTAAATTGTTATCAAAACAAAGAGAAACTAAATGAGGTATTTATTCTTATGTATTATAGACTCCTGTAAATTATGAATAACATGTATATTTCATAAATTATTTATCATGAATAAAACATTTAATGGTTATTTGATTTCTACAAGACTTTTCACTACTAATTCCAACTGATCAGTAACCAATGTGGATATTTTTCATCAATTGTACTCAAAGGTACGTAATACTCATGAATATGTCTATTTTTATGTTGTTTTAGTTAATATTAATACCTTTGATGTGCTCTCTACCTTTTGTATCCACATACATGGTGATATACATAGTATAGATTTATTCACTATGCGAAACCATATGGATCGTAGAAGCCTAACCAAACATTACATAAACCAATTGAGATGAGACACATCGAAGTTGATACCACTTCCTAGTTAGAGATCTAAGACTTGTAGTATGTGTTGATGTATTTGTAACTTTAGAATGTATTTCATATATGTATATTGTATTCCTATAGAGATGTTATTATTCCTCTATATGGAAGTGTTTGTATTCCTATAAAGATGTTATTATTCCTCTATACGAAAGTGTCGTCATTTATATTGTAAGTGTCGTAACTTATACTTGATGGGTTATTAGACCACCTTGTTGGGGTCGGCCCTGTATAAGTCATGTGGGTTAAAGGGTTATTAGAACACCCTATTAGGGGTCGGTCCTGTCAGCATTATGTTATGTGGTTAAGTTAAGGCCGGCCTAGTAAAGGTCATTAGGCAAGTCAAGTCAAGTATAAATAGAGTGCAGGAGGCACTCTATTTGATCATTCACTTTCTCACTCATACTCTCATTGGACAGTGGTGCACTTGTGGAGGAGGAGAATCTACTGCTAGGAGAATACTGTCTCTTATGCTTGGGTTGTATCATTTCTCTATCTATCTCTGAGGAAGTTGTGGGGTTTTTCACCTTTATGGTTTTCCCCAGTGAACCTCTCTGTGTCTATTGTCTCTTGTGTGCTTGCATTATTATGTCCATGATTGATATGCTGTAGATGATGTACATGTTCTCTCAGTTAAGATCCTAGATCAGATTGAAGTAAATTCTGAAAAACTAACATGGTATCAGAGCTAGCCTAAAAGAAGGCATGGTATGGCATTTATGACACTTGTTGCACTTGCGAAGCTAAGGCTTGATATATCAAAAACCAGTCATTGTAGCACTTTCACTATAAATCCATTTTGGATAAGTTTCAAGATTTGAAACTTTTACAGGTCGAAGATAAGATCCCAATGTACCTTTTTTCCAAAGCACAACTTCTAATTCATGGTACTTTGTGTTTTATGATTTGTACAATCTAGGGTTTCTGCCTCTTCCAAATCTCAATCATAAACAGGTGACCTAGGAAATAAGGTCACAACTTGGGCTAGGAAGATCCAAATGAAATTTCGTAAAAAGTGACAGGTAGAGCATGGACTGCAGTTTCTCAGGTAAGTTTCAGAGGCCTAAATTGAACCAGTGACACATGGCAATCTGTGCACGTTCGCTCTCCTATTTTATGCCATAAACAGGTCACGTTGCGACACTTGGCATAACTCTCTCTCAGAGAATGCATTTGAGGTCAGACTTGTGGGGTTGGAAATTTAATAGTTTAGGATACCACAAATATAATTTTCAGACCCTATAGATCTAAAATTTCGGAGTTACACCAAAAATAATCAGGTGCATATTTGTGTCAAAACAGAATTGGATTTTGAGCACCTTCATTCATGGCTCCGGGAATTTAGGGTTTCGAAGAATGTTGGAATTTTTTGTATCAGAGACCACGACTAGATGCTCCTCATCAAAATCGAAATTTAGAGACCAAGATAAAAGAAATTTGTTGGGTAGAAGGCCGGGCTTGATCAAACCCCAGTTCGGGACTTTGATCGGAAAAGTGAAAAATTAGGGCTTCTGCAAAAATGGGAATTTTTGAAATATGTGACCATAGCTGGAAGCTCCTTGTAAAAATTAAAGTTTAGAGCTTTGGATCAAAATATTTGGTTGGGTGAAGCTCCGAGAAACTCAAACCCTAATTCAGGGTCCTCCTTAGTGAATCTGGAAATCTAAAAGGCAATTTTGAGGGGTGAAACTTTGCAGTTTTCAAATTCTGAGTATACCAGCTTGACCAGCTCAGAAAGGCGCATCTTTCTATCCTTTCAGAAGTTTGAAATTCAAAGTTTTAATTTTTAGGGTTTCTCTAACAAACCCTACTCCAGCTCCAGATCCAGTTTCTGCAAATCAAAGTGGGTTGGGTTAATCCTATAAGAGAATGGATTAGTCATCTGCATAAGTGAAGAAGTTCCTATTTCAGAGGGAGTTGAGGCTAAGGCCTTACATAAGAAGATTACAAGCAATCTCAACAGGTATGTTTCGAGATTTGTTCATGATTAAGTTTATGGTATGTTTGTCTTCATTAAGGTTAGTACAGTCTTGATTAACTTTAGACTTGTTGTATCACCTTAATAGAATTATGAATGCAGATATTCATTGATTAGGGTTTTGACACTTATGATTGTACTAATGCATTGTGGTGTTGTATGAGGTTGATGTTGTCCGCCAACATAAAAGGTACATCAAGAAATACAAATCATGTTCTAGTTCAAGAACATGTGACCATGGTGACATGAAGACAAAGATTCATCCATTGTCATGGATCACATAGAAGCTCTACTTACAATGTATGTATAATTTGGTTCTACAATGCTTAACCTATGATATATGCAGGTTACTAGCACAAGTTATTGAAGAAAACAAGAAGACATCATGTGGGTATGTTAGACATAACTAACTAACACATTAATCTAGGTATGTTTTTCCTATATCAAGTTAGAATCCTACCTTGTGTTAGGATCTTATATTGTTGTATGGTTGATAATGATTATTCATGAAGTTAGAAATTTAAGTAATCAAGGGTTTATGCATATTATGTCTCTTACCTTGATTGATGATATGACTAACCAGAAAAATCCTATGGTCAAATAGGAATATGCATAAGTAAAAGAATCATGATAAATTATCTATGTATGAAATGATCTTGACCATACATGTTTAAGATTATTCTGTTTTGATAGTATTGAGATTATACTAATGAATTATTATGTATGATATCTCGAGGATAACACAATAATGATACTAGTAAGCATGCATAGTGATCGAGGATGGATGTAAGTTCAAGGATAGGTAATCCAGGAAGCAAAGATCAAGAGGGAGCACACTCCAGTAGTTCCTACAAGGAAACAAAAATTGAGAGGGAGTCCACCCTACAAACCAAACAAAGATAAGTATTTGAATTGTCATTTCTTTCCTATTTGTTTGTTTAAATGATATTGATCAATGATGCATATGCTTATGTTCCTAAACTTAGGGTGTGTATTATGCATATTAGAATAATTGCATTAATGAACAGTATACTACTAATATGCATGTGATGGGTAAGTGGCCTATGGCACTGTACAACATTCCATTGCTACTTATCTAGAATGAAGCCTCTTTGCTGACATGTTGGGAGTTGTGCACACTCTTAACAATGTTTTGGTAGAGATTGGAAGGCATCTAGAAAGTTACGGGATATGGATAAATGTTGTATTGAAAGCATTGGCTAAAATAATTGCATGACTGTATGACATATTTCTTTGTGTAAGAATTAGTTCTAAAAACTATGAGATGTTTCTAATCATGCAATTTAACTTGCTTTGTAGGAAAGATCGTATACCATCACCTACAAAAGAATGACTACAACATTTGTTCAACAACAAAGTTATCTATTGAAGATATTGAAGTTCCCAAGATTTGGGAAGAATGCCATGATCGAGGAGTACCAGTCGATCATGAAGAATGATGTTTGGGATGTGGTCCCAAGACCAGATGGGAAGTCCGTGGTGACTTCCAAGTGGATCTATAAGATCAAGCATGCTGCATATGGCAGCAGAGAAAAATATAAAGCAAGGTTTGTAGCGCGTGGCTTCTCCCAGAAAGAAGGAATTGATTATGAAGAGACTTTTTCTCCTGTGGCCAGATACACTTCCATTAGATCAGTACTTGATTTGGCTGCAGTGATGAAATGGAAGGTACACCAGATGGATGTCAAGACTACTTTCTTGAATGGTGTAGTTGAAGAGGAAGTGTATGTGGAGAAGCCACTCGGATTTGAGATGCATGACCGAGAGTCATATGTGTGCAAACTGAAGAAAGCCTTGTATGGTTTGAAATAGGCACCCAGGACCTGGTATGGCAGGATAGATGGCTTCCTATCCAGTTTGGGCTTTACCAAGAGTAAAGCGGATTCCAACCTTTACTACAAGGTTGAGGAAGGAAATCCAGTGATACTACTATTGTATGTGGATGACCTGTTTGTAATAGGTGAGGATAGATTGATTGCCGACATGAAGAGGAAGCTTACTACCGAGTTCGAGATGAAGGACTTGGGTATGATGCACTACTTTCTTGGTATGGAGGTGTGGAAGAGTGTAGATGGAATCTTCTTTGGACAAGGGAAGTATGCAGTAGAGATCCTGAAGAGGTTTGGGATGATGGACTACAAGGCTATGGCCACACCTATGGCATCGAACCTGAAGCTTCTGTGTGATGCTTCTTCTGAGCTGGTTGATGCTATGATGTATCATCAGATGATTGGGTCCTTGATGTACCAGACGAATACGAGACCAGACATCTACTTTGCGGTGAACACCTTGAGCCATTACTTGATAGATCTTAGACATGTTCACCTGATAGCTACAAAGCATATTCTAAGGTACTTGAAGGGTACAGGTTACTATGGGCTCAAGCATGAGGCAAATCAAAATTTTAACCTGGAGGGTTATGTTGATTCGGATTGGGCAAGTAGTGCCATTGATCGGAAGAGCACTTTGGGGTGCTGCTTCAGTATGGGATCCAGTATGATCTCTTGGTTTAGAAGGAAGCAGTCCTATGTGGCACTGAGTATAGCTGAAGCAGAGTATGTTGCAGCTTGTTCGACTCGTTGTGAGGCAATATGGCTTAGGAAGCTACTGTCTAATTTGTTTGATCTCCAGCTAAGTGCTACTTGTATATATTGCGACAACTAGAGTTGTGTGAAGTTGTCGGAGAACCTAGTGTTCCATGACAAGTCGAAGCACATTGAGATCAAGTATCACTATATCAGGGATATGGTGTAGAGAGGAGCATTGAAGCTCCTGTATGTTGTGACGGACGAGTAGATAGCCGATGTGTTGACCAAGCCATTGGCCAGAGTGAAGTTTGAATACTTCATAGGGAGACTTGGTGTACTTTAGATTGAGATACCTTCCAAGGGAAAGTGATGAGTCTGGAGACACAGATGCACACAAGGCCATTCTCACATGGTCAGAGGAAATTCCTTCCATGGTGAGATGTAAGGGCTGGGCCATTTTCACATGGTTAGAGGAAAGTACTTCCATGGTGAAATGTAAGAGTTGGACGGAGCCATTCTCACATAGTTAGAGGAAAGTCCTTCTATGGTGAGATGTAAGGGCTGGGCCATTCTCGCATGGTCAGAAGGAAGTCCTTCCATGGAGAGATGTAAGTGCTGGGAGTGGCTTTTCCAACATGTTCAGAGGAAAGTCCTTCCATGGTCATGATGTACTTGCCGAGCTTTTTCGACATGGTCATAGGAAAGTCCTTCCATGGTCTTGATGTAATTGTTGTAGCCATTCCAACATGGTCAAAGGAAAGTCCTTCCATGGTCGTTGATGTAAGTGCTGTGAGCCTTTCCCAGATGGTTAGAGGAAAGTACTTCCATGTTGGTGAGTGTAAGTGCTGAGCCTTTCTCGGATGGTTAGAGGAAAGTCCTTCCATGCCGGTGAGTGTAAGTGTTGTGTGTGTGCATCTGGGTTGTGCTCTGTGGACGATGATGATGATCTAAAGACGATGATGTGAAAGTACGGTACACAAGTTTTGTAGACGCATATGATCAGTCTTGAGATGCTCTTGGAGGTTTTGCAGAGGCAGTGTAAATAGACCTGAGAGATCTTGCAGGTTTTGCAGAGGCAGTGTAATCAATCCTTAGGTGTACCTACTTGATGGCTTGCTCGCAGAGATGTTGATGATGTACATCTATCATGAAAAAGGGTTGGATCTGTAGATGATGAAGACCTACAGGTGGTGGGCCTACATCCAGTATGACAAAGGACTGGCTATGTAGATCTTCCTATGATGAGTAGATTGGAGATTGATTGAGATAGCAGCAGTGATGATGATTCGATGATGATGATTCGATGACGATGATCCAGTGACAATGATCCAGAGAAGAAGACTTGTTCTAGCAGATCTGTGTCGAAAAATACAATCCTAGTTAATAGGGAGTGTTGATGTATTTGTAACTTCAGAATGTATTTCATATATGTATATTGTATTCCTATAGAGATGTTATTATTCCTCTATACGGAAGTGTTTGTATTCATATAGAGATGTTATTATTCCTCTATATGGAAGTGTCGTCATTTATATTGTAAGTGTCATAACTTATACTTGATGGGTTATTAGACCACCTTGTTGGGGTCGGCCCTGTATAAGTCATGTGCGTCAAAGGGTTAATAGACCACCCCATTGGGGGTAAGCCCTATCAGCATTATGTTATGTGGTTAAGTTAAGGTCAACCTAGTAAAGGTCATTAGGCAAGTCAATTCAAGTATAAATAGAGTGTGGGAGGCATTGTATTTGATCATTCACTTTCTCACTCATACTTTCATTGGAGAGTGGCGCACTTGTGGAGGAGGAGAAGCTGCTGCTAGGAGAAGACTATCTCTTATTCTTGGGTTGTATCATTGCTCTATCTATCTCTAAGGAAGTTGGGGGGTTTTCACGTTGATGGTTTTCCTCGGTGAAACTTTGTGTGTCTATTGTCTCTTGTGTGCTTTCATTATTATGTCCATGATTGATATGTTGTAGATATGCTGTACATGTTGTTCTCTTAGTTAAGATCCTAGATCAGATTGAAGTAAATTCTGAAAAACTAACAGTAGGTAGCCATAAATGTATAATACTTCCATTTATTAAAAAATAAAACCAGCATTTCAAGCCATGAAATATAATACCCATATATGCAATAAATTTATATCCTACCTCAATTTCGTACATCACATTTTCCTTTCTCTTTCTGAAGTGAATTATGTGATAGAAAAGACAAGCCACAAGGGGCTTCGATAAATAGCATTAAAAGAAGACCATTTGGTGGAGTAGAGTTAACCACATATTTATCCCATTTTTACCAACATAGTTTTACATTTATGTAGGTTTTTGGTGTGTTCATGTGCCACCTCATTGTGAAAATCAAACTCACAAATTGCCTTGCAAAAACTAGTCAAAGAACACAAAAAACAATCATGAATTTGATGCAAACAACAAAACTCTATTGAATAAGTATACATCATCGAAAATTATGCAATTTAATGGCTGTAAAAATATATATTTACATCATATATTTGAAATCCAAAGAAGGAATTTGAAATCCTCACAAAAGCAGGCTTACTAAAATGATGAAAAACCCCCCTAGGTGAAAAAAATATTTCCAAATCACCTCTAAGGCTCACGAATTGGAAAGTTATGAGTTGGATAGTTATGTATGATGGAAAATATTCTAAATGATAGCTTTTAGAGAGATTAAAAATCATGGATTATGGGTGGCCAAAAATATGTTGTTTCCTAGTCAACTAGCTTTTGACTTTTCACCAAAAGCAGAAAAAGCAGTAAAAGAACTGACGGCGCCTTCTATTCTAGGAATGGATATAAATATCACCAAATATCAAGAAATATTATCTAGAATTTCCTCAAGTGCACCCTACTGACTCAGGATGGCATGTGGTCCACAAAAAGACAAAATTATGGTCAACTACCTAGTCAACACCTAGGAAATTAATCCAAATGAATAATATATTGTATCTTAAGTATGGAATGGGTATGAATGGTTTTTTAATATTCTAACACCACCCCTTAAGCCTTAATTAATGTGTAATATCATAAATATAGGGCCCAACAACTTGGCATGGTCACCATTTTTACATACTGCTAGGTCCACAAAACAAGGAAAGAAGGAAAACCTCACGGGACAAAACCTCCCCTCAAAACATGGACATGAACAAAATTGAAAAGTTGATTTTCAATCCTTCTTATTCACCACATGTTCACCCATCCCAAATAGTGATTTTTCAATCCTTCTTATTCACCACATGTTCACCCATCCCAATCAATGATTTTTCAATCCTTCTTATCCACCACATGTTCACCCATCCCAAGCAGTGATATGAGATAGCCAAAAGTATTCTCTAGAAAATCTTTGGTGAAGATGTATACAACTTGCTCAGATGATGGGAAAAACTACATATCAATGATATGATCATTCACTAGATTTCCTCTATATTCTTGGTTCTTTTCCTTTGTATTGGATCAGTTGAGATCCTTATAGCACTTTTCTTGTCACAAAAGAGGATTTTGAGAGTGCTAAAGGAAATACAAACTCATAAAGTATACCTTTCAACCACAGACATTGAGTTGTAGCATTCACTTCTCCTCTATACTTGGCTTATGCTGAAGAGAGTGCAATGGCACTTTCTTCACCTAGAAGTTGTCACTAACGTAACTCTAGTATGTGGGCCTATCATGTGATTAATACAACAATAGATTGGCCATGCAAAGGCTTCCAGTTAGGGAAGGAGGAATTCATATTTGTGGATATGTTGTGTGGTTCAAAATTGTGGCAAATATTTCCATGGGAAACAACATAATGTCTCATTATTGAGTTAGGAACAAGACCATATAATGGACCTTGAAAAAAAAAACTCCATATCGAGATGAAATGGAATAAATTGTAGTGTTGCAAAGTGTCAAAATGTCCAAGAAGGGTCAAGGTGGACTTGGCCATAACTGCTCAAATCAAATGGAGCAATAGGGAAATGTGATCAAAGTGCAATGATAGTTGTTGTAATGACCAAGTAAATCTATAAAAGGTTGATAAATGGTTGTACCATAGATTGGAGAAGGATATCCATAAGGAAACATTGATAAAGAGGGAAATTTGGTTCCTTAAGTTATTTTGTTTATAGCATAAAAATTACATGCTCAGAACATAGTAGGTATAAATGGTATACATGTGTATATGTATTGAATTGTTTCTTAGTGAGGAAATCATAGTTAATGACCCGTTTTGTGCTTGGAAGAGAGGCCATAATGTGGATCAAATATAATGTGGAAGAGAAAACTCGATGCTATGATCAAGAGCTGGAAATTAGGGAGAATTCCTTGACTCTTCACTTGCTGATATATTTATGTTTTTGAGTGTATATACATAAATTTTGGTATAGGAATGTTTGAAATGAAAGATAATAGATAGATGAAATGAATACACATTAGTAAGCATATTAAGAGATAATGCATAGTGCATGTGGAACTACTGTGCATGCACATGATATTGCATATTGGTAAAAATATTGAGGTTTTACTTATACAATGAGCCACTAATGGAAACCATTGTGGTTGATAATAATTATTGTTTTTGGTAATGGTTGTTGGACCAAAAGCAATAGAAGCATAGTTGAAGATGTTGATGATGCTACTGCATGTGACAAAAACCTTATGAAGGATGTTTTTGCAACAAATGTATGATCAATAGGTTGGTGGAAGGACTATTTATCCCTTTGTAAGAGGCCAACTGATTTAGTAACATCAAATATTTTGATGGAATCCATGTAGGTAATGATTTATTTATGTTGATTCCATGAATGTTGAAAGAAGATTGGGTAAGAATCCATTTAGCCATATTTTAATCATCATAAACTGTTATGAATGTGACATTGAATGAATTTATGTGACTAATATACCACAAGTATGGTGAGGAATTGGGTAGTAAGGGAAGGGAACCTTATACATTAATGTGACTGTTTAAAATCTAGAATGCATTCATAAGAAATAATAGCGTTCCATGTGTGAGACCATGAGGGTGTTGGGTAGTGAATCTTGTAGTAGTACAAAAATATCCCATGAACTCCCTATTGGTGTTAATCTGGGATGAATCCTCTTTGACAACAAATAGGGAGTGATTCAACTCTGAATGTTGTGTTTAGGTGAAGAAGGAAAGCACCCAAATAGTTAACCAAGTGATTGGGGAGATTTTTGGGTATTGTGTTGAAGCATTATCTAGGATTCCCAACTTACCATGGTAGGACACATGTGCAAGAACATAAAATGCTTTAGAGCAATGTTGGAGTGCATTGGGTGCATGAGCATAAATCAATTATGCACATTGAATTAATTAGTGGGAAGAGGTTCCATGTGCTCCAAAGAAATATTTAACTAGTGAAGGGAGTAGCATGGCATGTGAGTATGCTAGTGTGAGATTACATGATATTATGGTATTGATGAATCAATGCAAGGGTGCATTGGGTGAATGCGCATTAAAATATTATGTAAATATTGTTGATTATGGACACATATGTGTGGGTACATAAGTTAAGATGAATTGTGTTAATGCATGGTTGTAATATTTTGATTTCATTAAAATATGAAATGATAGAATTATTAGAAATTATGAGATAATTTCATGATCTTCTATGGATGCAAGGGAAATACTTGCACGGAGAAGGTATCATGTTTGATGGGAAACCATAATGCTCTGTTGGGAGGACAAAGTTCCATGAAAGGACATGATTGTGTAATCATGAGTATTGAAATTTTTATTTTGTTGCATAGGTAATGTGACCCTATCTTCCAATTTTATTGTGATAATGATGCATATAAAGTAAATGTATTTCATTTCACTTGAGATATTAACACCTGATGGTGCTTGAATTATTGTGTGTTAGAATTATGATATCACTTCAGTGACTATTGTAAATGTTGCAATGAAAATATTATATTGATCGATACTCACAACTTGTTTATCTTATTGAAAATTTAGATCACAAGTAGAACTATCTTGGAAATGGAAATGTGTGTAATTCCATAATAATATTTGGAAGCTACCGTATGCAAAAACCAAACATTATGAGAAGGATCTCATGGTTGTGAAATATGATTTATGTAGGGAATAAATTTGTAAATTCAGATTTGAAATTTTTTCAAATAATTACTAATGATTGTTGGGATGATCTAGAATTTTGTCAAGAGGACATGTTGTAGGTGGATGTCGATGTTATGGAAGAAAGTGTAAAGACATAATAAATAGAGTGATACCAATTACAAAATCCAAATATTATGAGGATGGATTCATGGTTAAATAAATCTAATTTATGTAGGAGACATAATTATAAATTTAGATCTGAATTTGGTTATTAATGTTATTGACTATTTGGTCATTTGTGAATTGTGTCAGGAGGACACATTGCAGGAATACCATGTGTTATGGCCTCCAAGAGCCAAACATCATGAGAAGGACCTCATGGTTGTGAAATCTTGTTTATGTATGAAACAAATATGAAAATATCTGATTGAAATTATTATGATGACATCTCACGGTAACTGTATGTGTTCAATAGATGTGTGATAATGGATCTATCTAGTGAATACATATGATGGATACTAAAATCTAGGGGAGAATGTTACTATAATGACATCAGAACCCTATGAGGTGCCTTTGTTTCCATGATCTATGATATGTTAAGGGTAGCTAGTGGGACACCCTAGCAATAAGGACTATGAGTTGACACTCTTATTGTGCCAGAAAGCCTAGGAAAATGATGGATTGCTCAAGGGAACCGAGGATTAGTGAAGGGGATGCCTAACCCTAGATGGTGAGTGACTGAAAGGAAGAGGAAACTTGAATGAATGTAATTGAGAGATTCATGTTATGTGCTAGCTTGGATCAACAAGGCATTAGAGGTGTATGTTGATACCTTGGATATGTCAAAGAAGATAATAAGCTAGATCTTTCCCATGTAATCCATGTGAAGATGGAAAATATTCATCAAGATAAGTATTGGTATTATTGCATACTTTGTCATGTGTTATGAATATACATGCTTTTCTTATGAAACTTCAATCTTTGTTAAAGGATCAAGTGTTTTTTAAAATGGCTATGACAAACATGTTTTCCCTTTGATGACTATAATAGGTATGTCAAGAAATGTTGAAGGCCTTGGAGGTGTCCAAAAGTACCTCAAAGGAATAATTAAGCATTGATTTCCAAGATAGCTAGAAGTAAGACTAAGTGGCCTTGAAAAGAAAGGCATTGAAAATGGAGCTAAAAATAAGGACATGGAACCTTGCTGAAAATAGATAGAACACCGAGGATATTTTTATTCCAAGGAGGAGCGGATTGTAATAACCTTCGGTTTGATGCTTGTAATGTATTTTATTAGATTATGTAAAGTGGTGCAAATATGCTAGTATGGAACTCAAGGCCAAGGCCCGACTAGTGAATGGCCAAGCATATATGATGTAAATATTTTTTTTGGACCATATGGTTGGTTTGTCGTGCTAAATCGAAATATATACAAATATTATATTGCATAAGTAATTAAAATGGTCCAATATTTCTATTTAAAGAGAACTAGAGAGGATATGATTCAACGAGAGGGTAAGAGGAAAAGGGGATAAGGGGAAGCTAAATCCCTTGCTGCCAAATGTCAACCTTAGAACTCATCCAAATTTTTCCTTGTGCTTTAAATGAGCCAATTAATTAATCTTGATTATTAAACCTAATAATTGAATTCACGTGTGAGGTTGGTTGAAAATATCACCTCATGCATCTATTGAAGCTTGGGGGTGAATGCACTTTTTTTAAAGTTCTATCAACTGCTAGAATTCAGTTATGTAGTTGTCAGTAGTCCTTTTCTTCTATGATCAGAATCTATGTCAATTGTATTTTCACCACCATACGATATCCTTGGGTGTCAACACACATTCTATCATTCTCTCTTGCATATCTACACTACATAGATTTTACAAATATAAAAATAATAAAATATCTAATTACAATAATTAATAATAATCAATAAATATCATTTATGAAGAGATACAAATCCTCATTAAAAGGTGCCCAAGCTATATTTAATTGGACCACTCATTGTAATTTCAATTATCATCTTACCATTTTATCAATATACTATTCTTATCAAAATGTGGGATTCAAAGTATTTGTGGGAATTTTAGATTATTTAGGAGAATTAAGAAGTATTTACACTCCATTTGGTATTAGATTCCCTTCCTCGGGCATCTGATTCAGGATTTTAGCCATTAAGTAGATTTTTTCTACATTATTGGTCCTTGACCAAGAAATCAAGCCCTTGGCCCTCTTCCACCTATTTTTCTCCTCCATTTCATTTCCACTCCACTGCAATAATCTTGATCACCTCTTCTTCTCTCTCACTCACTCCATCACCCTCCATTAACTCACACTTCTGCCTTCACTTTTCCATTGACAGATCCCTTCAAGTCTTTTCCATCTCATTGCACATCCTTCTTGCTCCACGCAGTTCTCTCTTCCCCGCTCATTACCTCTGCGCCCCTACCAACATCTCCTCCTTTGCTACCCCCACTTCCATTCCATCCTTCACTGCTTATGCATCCCATCTCCTATCCCCTACCACCACATTTCTCCCATCACTACGCTCGCTACCTTCCCATCTTCCCCAGCCCCTCCGTCAAGCTCTTCTTTCATCGCACGTTGAAGCCCACCATCGCCAGCATTCCCTGCAACCAACCTCCATGTTGCACTATTCCTCCATCCATTCCCTTCCTCACGCCTCCACCTCTCTTCATCCCTCCACCCCTTTCCATGTGTGCCTGTAACAATCCTCGCCCACCTCCTCCCCGAGCATCCATCCTACTCCAATTTTCCCATCTACTCCATTCCTTTCGCAGCCACTCCAACCATCGCCACCCATCCTTTCTATTGTACACAACCATGCCTCACGTTGCCTCACCCTTCAAATCCATGTTGTCTCCCTGCGTGCCCTCTTCAATTGCCACCCCCCTCCTCCATATCTTGTGCAGCTTTCTCTATGCCCTCTCCTCCCACGACCTTTCCCATCACGCCTCCTAGCGTTTCTGTCACGTACCACACCTTCAACCCTTCACGTCACTCTAACTCCATTAAGGTTTAGAACCCTAATTACATTCAAATCAATTTTTTGTTTTATAATAATATTATTATTTTAAATAATTATTATTATTATAATAAAAAAAACTATTAATAACTAAAGTAGTGGTATCATAACATTATTATTAAATTTTAATAATACGAGTTATTAACAATATTTGTTTTAATAGTTAAATTTCTTATAAAATTTCAATTATTAAAAAAAAAAGAGAGAGAATATCTAATAAAAGGAATCTAGAAAAAATCGAAAAAGACAAAATCAAAGAAGACAGGAAATCAAGATCTATTGAAGACAATTTATTGTCGAAGAATTCAGTCAAAGGAAGACTCGACGATGAAGTCAAAGTCAAAAGAAGGCTCATCAAAAATGAAAAAGACATAATTGCAAACATGATGGCACCTACATATTCAAAAATGAAGTCGCAATTACAAGCAGCATTGGACAAGTTAGAGAAATATAAAGTGGCCAATAAAGATCTTCAATTCGATATTATAAAGCAAGAATTGTGAAATCATTTAGCAAAACAGGAGAATCATAGCTTAAAATATCAAAAGCGAGAGCTCCATAATAGGTTATTAGATAAGGATAAGGAAATTTCACATCTAAGAAGGAACAAGCAAAATCTGGAAGACAAAATAAGAAACTCCAAAAATGTCGAAGAATTACCTTATAGAAGCGATAATGATTTTGAAGAAGACATAAAGCGTTTAAACAAGCTCATCATGGATAAAGATACTTAATTAACGCAAACCTAGAGAAAACTAGAAAATCAAGAATCAGAGATATTTCGACATCAACAATAGAAAGAAAATTTCCAACAACAATATGACGACATTAAGTAGACACATAAGTTGGAAAGTACAAAAATCAACAATACGTTATCAAGCAATACTGAGGAACTAAGTCGGCTACGAAATCAGAACAAAACATTAATTACGAAAATTAAAAAGTTGAAACATAGTCAGAAGAAGGAACATTCCAATGAAGACCTCGAAGGAAGAACACTAGAAAAGCAAGAAGAAAACCAGATCTTAAGAATTCTTAATCACGAACTAGAAGATCAAATTGAGAAGTTAAAAAAAGAAAAAAAGTCGCAAGACGAAAGGTTAGGGAAGATTCAAAGTGCACAAATCCATAAGAAAGCATCTAGACTCTCCGAAAAACAATATCAAGTTGACAAAGAAGGAACGAAAACAAATTCAGTCCTCATCGCAGTTCAAAAAGAAGTCAATTCAGCAGAAAAGCAAACAATAAAAACTCCTTATCGACACCCCAATCATAAAAATCATTTTGACCAACGACAACATCAAAATGAACATAAACAGGGAATTTATGATGTCAGATGCGAAGGAACACAAAATCTACAACCTAAACAGAAAAAAGGAAGATTTTTCGAGTAAGGCGACTAACAGTTAGCCCCAATGAAAGTAAATGTCAGATGGATCACTTCCGAGGAAACCTGAAATTTCAATTCAGGGATTTGAAAATTATATCGCCATGTTTCGTCAAGTGTCGGAGTCACAGGTTCAGAGAGACATAAGAAGATGTTATGAACAAAAATAATTAATAATTCATTCACTAAACAAAGCTTTGAGGACAAAGATTCCATTAAGGGGAAGGAAATGTAAGAAATATAAAATAATAAAATATCTAATTACAATAATTAATAATAATCAATAAATATCATTTATGAGGAGATGGAACTCCTCATTAAAAGGTTCCCAAGCTATATTTAAGCGGACCACTCATTGTAATTTATTATCATCTTACCATTTTATCAATATACTATTCTTATCAAAATGTGGGATTCGAAGTATCTTTGGGAATTTTAGATTATTTACGGGTGTTAAGAAGTATTTACACTTCAATAGAGTTTCCTATTACCATTACCAAAATGTTTCTAACCCAAAAAATTGAATTTAGAGATATATCTACATATTTGAAGGAAAAAATAGATGGATATAGGTGAGCATAGTGTTTTGGAAAGCTAGGAACATTTACCCACAAATTGTTGCTACTCACAAATTCTTGAGAATCCATGAATTGAGGCAATAGGTGGTTCTCGAATAGAACAGATCACATTCAACTCCTTCTATGCATACACTGGAAGCACTTGAAACGATGGGTCTCTAAGGAGAGTCATGGATCGGTGAGGGAGATTCCTGAGCATAGAAGGGTGTCGTGTGGGCCAAGTATTGTTGTTTCCAAGGATGTGGTGCTTGAGTGATATCCCTATAGATCTCTATATGAGCATTTGGATAATCATAGATTGATGAATAGATTGTGGGATGAGAGAGAGAATACCATAGGTGTTTCTTTCTCTGTAGTGGCCTCATAGCCCAGCTTGGGGGTGGCCTCTTAGCAAAAAGAGTCTATGTTGGATAGAGTGCCTATGGTTGGGTGGAAAATTGCTCTTACACAGCCAACTACTTGGATTTGTGTTGTTTAAAGATAAGTATTCTCTTGTATTTCAGTATGCAATGCTTTATTTGATGCATGTGATGATTATACTTTTATATGCATGTTATATGTATGTGAATCAAGTTTTTTCCACTATGTTTTTTTATTATGCATATGCACATGGAATGTAAATGTTATGAATTCATAATTATGGTTATGGGGTGAAATTTGAGAGCTCGTAATCGGTTAATGTCCCCTCTGTTAGTCGCATTGATGGATGGGGACATTACATCAACACATTACAATTCAATGAATAATATTTGATATAGAGTCTCCTACCTAGTTGCATCAGGGTATGTTCACTATATGAACTCATTTGATGGAGTTAGATTCATTAGTTTGCATGGCATGGAATAATACATCTATTTGAGCTCATCTCCACTAGTTTTTTTGAAGCTGTAATTTTTCCAATGAAATCCCATCCAAACCATTTTTTATAGTCAATTATCAGTGAAAATGTGCAACTTTCAACATACTACTTGGTTCACTCAAGAATTAGAATAATATAGAGAATATACTCCACTACACTAGATGCCCTAGCATTAACTATAAGGAAGTCTAGTCTAAATAATTCAAAGATTTTTATGATGAGTCCCATTCATGTTGTAATTTATTTCCCCCACATAAATGATAGAAAATATTTGCAAAAGGATTTTGTCAAAAGCTACAATCTCACTTATTAACATGGCTCTATAGATTTGCAACTATATGGAAGACCCCTATGAGCCTAAAAGGTCCAACTCCATTGTTTTCAATTACATTGTGACTCAATATTTGGTTGCATCTAATTTAAATTGGCATCATATTATCTACAATGCATTTTTTGTAAGGAAAAAAGCTCTAAAGTGGTTTTTGGGCTTCATGTAAAAGCCAAAACTAACAAAAAATTGAGCCAGTAATTTTTTTGGACCCTCTCCTGAAACCCTCTTCCTATAATTATATTTTTTGTCCATGGAAACACACAACCTTGAAACATGGATTTCAAGACTTCTTATCACATGTCAAGGATATAAATTTTTCCACTGTACTTAATATTGTCATTCATGAAAACACACAACCTTCGAACATGGATTTCAACACTACTATGCACATGTCAATAATAGAATTGTTTCACTTTCTGAAGATTCATGTAATAGAGTTTACATGCAAGAACAAAGTGGTATTGATTACAAATTTCCTTATACAAATCAAAGCATAAATAGATAAATTTTTTGTAACACCCTTCCATCACATATTGCATTAGTGCTAGAGGGCCTGATAGGGTTATAGTGTAGGCATGGGACATACTTGTGATGGCTGCATGAGTGCATCCTATTGATGAAATAGTATTAGACTATGTAGGTTATAGTAATAATATTTTAAGGGCATGTGATTCATAAGACTATAAATATATAGCTCGACAAATTAAGCTAAATTAATCGTGGATTAGGTTAAAGAAGGGGTTGAAAAAGGAAAATAGTAAAATATGTAATTATGATCTATTTATCTATTAATTAATATATGGAAATTTTCATGGGAATTATTGCATGTGGACATGTGTCCATCCTAGTGGATCTTGGAAAAGCTTAAATAGGAGGAGACATAAGGGAAGGGGTTCTTCTTCCTTATGTGTTCCTCTTCCTTAGGACTCTTTGGGGGTTTGGAGGAGATCGAGGTTTGGAGGCTATGAGTAGATTTCTAATGATGATAATGTTGGTTGGATTGGTATCACTGAGTCAGGGCTCGAGGGATCCTAGTAAATTACTGTGAGGTTGCTTGGGAGGAGAGAAGTCCCCCCCACATGTTGTTTCCTAAGGTGCTATTGCTCATCGAGATCCTAGTGGCTTCAAATGTGCAATCGCAAGTTTAATTCTTGAGTTCATGTATGTATTTTGAGTGTCCCTCTCTTTATCTATTTGTTTGGAGTCTCTATATTCCATGAGAAAAATTGGGTCTCTAGATCACATATTCAAGATTTCATCTTCCATAAGTGTGCCTAGCCAAGCAAATTGGCATTGAAAAAAGACTCATTTGCACCAACAAGCATAGTTCCATTGAAAAATCCTTATTTGCAGCATTGCGATAAATAACGTCGAAACTGCCATAATTTAGATCATGAAAATTAAGGAGTCAAGATCTATGTTAGTAAAATTTGAATTTAATTTATATTTAGAAAAATAGATCTACAAGTCCATGTAAAATGCGAGCTCAAATATTAAATGCTCATAAAACTCTAACCTTGGGGATGAAGCAGGACTCTATGGATTCTATTATGAAACTGTCCTTGAAGATGTAGGAACAAAAAATCCCATACCTTATCACAAGGCATGTTACAAAGAAATGGTAGCTTCGAACACATCTAACAGATAGGCATGTAGTCACCACAACTTAAATGGAAAACTACCATAACTTCGATGGTAGATCAAAATGAATGAATCCCACGAGATAGAAAACTAGGTTCTAAGATCTTCCCTTCATTTCTTTAAGATTTTATTAGAACACTAACCTTCAATCTCTAAAGGAGAACAATATTACATGTTTCTAGGCAACTACAATTAATCTTGGACTTTGCAAGCCATCCTTTCTTGAAAAAACATTTGGATGTAAGGAACAACTATATGTTATGGTAGTCAATCTCGGGGAAATAATAAATCTTACCATTAATTGGGTTGACCAAAACTATGGTGGAAAATTGTAGAGGCACGGAAAGCTAGATATGATGGTTTCCAAAATTGACTTGAATTTTCACGTGTGCTATCTCTTGGTGAAAATTGGCAAATTAGGCGAGACAATCATTCCTTTAACACTTACTAGGTCTATGTATAAGGAAAGGCATGAGGCAATAGAATGGAACATAAAGGAAATGCTCACTTTCCTCCAAACCTATCACATGGAGTTCAAGCACCAATCCATCGAGAACTTCATAGGAGTGATTAATGAAGACTAGAAAAACATATTAAAGGTGCTCTTCCACCCTTGGAGTGATTGGAATTCAAAAACACTTTGTGAAAATGAAAAGTCAACATTGTCTATTCAACTTTTGACGTCTATAGTAGAGATAATTTCATTCATGGACATAATTCTCCACCCTTGATTGCCTGCAAGATTACATAGAGTTTGAAAAATTACTTAGCATTATATCTCAACCAAAAGATACATTTAACATACATGAACACTAACTCTTAAATTCACTCTTATGATGAAACCCATGTAAATAGTAACATTTAAGCATTAATAGTTATACCAACAATAGTTACATCTCATCAATAGTTACATCTCATCAAAAGACACATTTAATATACATGGACACTAACTCTTAAAATCACTCTTATGAGGAAACCCATATAAATAGTTATATCTAAGCATTAGTAGTTACACCCACAATAATTACGTGAGAACATTTATTAGTTACACCCACAACATGTTTTTTTGCAGTGGGCCAAGGACGTACATATACTTTTCTATGCAAATAGTTACTGTGGAGTGATATAATTGGAGTGTAACTAGGAACCATTGTTACACTAAACAATAATTTTGATTTGGATGCTACAATTAGTCTTGATTTATCTAAATTTTAGAAATGTAGCATGGGTTATGGGGATCAAATCTTTAGATATGCAAATTTTATTTATTGTCTCTCTTATTGGATAGGTTTGAACTTTTTTGTTTACATTTTGCTCTTTCATATTTTTTAAAGTTATTAGTAAATTCTTAATTAAAAATTATGTCGGCTCAATTATTACTATGTTGGAATGTTACCTCTTGGTGCAATAACACCTATTGGTGTCATTCCAAGTAATGATCGTCCGAGATTGCATGAGGCCAGATTGCATGAGGATGCGACACCAAGATTGCATGAGGATGAGAGAAGTATACTGTGCAGTTTGATTTTATGGTAGTCTTCCAAATAGCTCATAGTTGATTTTATGGTGGTAGTTTCAAATAATTGATAATTGATAATGTTTGGCTCATATGTGTCCTTGGACTAGCTTACCATCTATGTATAGATGTGGCACCATTTAATAAATCCGTGTGTCTGAAAAACATGGTTCTGGTTTATACACAATTATTACACCCATGGTGCTTGGGATAGATATGAAAAAGTGAGGACCATGTGGGAATAAGGAAACGCCAACAATCAATTCAAGCGTGTCCATGGAAAAGGCCGACCCCAAAAAAATTGGCAAATCGTGATTCCATATAGAGCTAGGGGCTATATATATACACACAATCTGGTTTGTTTTCATTCACATTTCCTTATTGTCGTTCCATTATTTTCATCTGATCTGAAAGAGATAGGAAGTCGAAGGTGGTTGAATAACAGAAGAATACTCTACTACGTTGTTTGATAGCTCACATGGCAAACGACGGGCATGCGGGTGAAGGTGCAGGAATCAACTCATACCCAGGAAACGGTGCAAACCCAAATACTCAAAATAGTAGTATGATGATACAGGGGCAGGTTCGTGAAGGTCAAGGTGTCTATAATGTTAATGTTGGAGGAAACGCGGGCGCATACCCAGGAAACAGTGCGTACCCAAATATTCAAAATAGTAATATGATCATACAGGGGCAGGGACAAGATCAGCATCAAGGCCGAGGCCTATATGGATATGGATATAATCAGGCATGGTACCCTGGTGCTCCGAGTAATTACACATATCCCAATTCACCGCCTGCAACGTATATGAACACGAATATGAATGGCTATAACGACGGCTATTATTTCAACGAATATGATGGTTATTACTATTTTTATGATCCACTCACCAATGGCTTTTATCCATTGCAACCCCAACCGGTATTCGACGCAGGAAGAGGAAGCTCCAGCAGCAGACATTCCGGTGGAAGGAATAGTAATACTCTTCAAGAAGCAGGCAGAGCGAGAGTGTTCAGGGACAATAATTATAACAATAACACATCATTGCCACAAGTTACGGGTAACATCGGAGAGCAATTGATGAGAATGAGAATCAATGAGGGCGAAAGGTCCACCCAACTTCAAGGTCAAGGCCGTGTAGAACCGGACGAGCATGCAAATGCAGCTGTAGTTCACAGAGACTATTCCAATCCCAAGTTTTTTGTTATAAAGTCTTATAGTAGGGAGAACGTGGTAAGTAGTATTAAACACGCAGTGTGGACGAGCACCCGCAGGGGAAATAGAATACTAAATGCAGCTTTCAGAGAACCCCGTGCTATTTTCTTATTCTTCTCGGTAATCTTATAACTTTCCTCCTGAATACCTATTTTCTTAATAAATGGACCCGATATCGAATTTTTGAATTGCTCATGTATTGCATTAATTAATATAATCAAATTCGGAATCTTAAATAGCTAAATGTGATTGCGAGGACATGCAGGTGGAAGGAAGCGGGAATTTCTGTGGCGTGGCTGAAATGGACGGGCCTGTAGATTTTGAAGCGTCCGCAGATTGTTGGGATCGCGATTGGAAGGGAAAATTTCGCGTGACATGGCGCACAATTAAGGATGTGCCATACAGCCACTTCCAGCATATTACTTTTAATACTGCGGAAAACCCTAACCAGATATCGATTATATATAGTCGAGACACCCAACAAGTAAATATTGTCTTAGAATTCTTTTTCAGTTTACTTTCCATCTTTCGAAAAGAATTTTGCTTCTCCTCATCGAATTAGATAATAAAAAAATGGACAGGTTCCAGAATAGAGTAGATTCGATTACATTGATAAATGACTCTGTGATTAATGGTATTTGTCTATTTTGAATTTGGTTGCATTCAGGTGGAATTTGAGAAAGGCATGGAAATGCTGGACATATTTGACAAGTACGTTTCAACAACATCTCTCTTGGATGATGTATCAGAATCGACTGCATCACCGAAACAAGAGCAGTCACAACCTCCATCGCAAGCACGTCATCAACCAGAGGGGAAGGAAAAAGAGAAAGAAAAGGCAGGAGAGAATGGGTGTGAACTCTACCGCACTGGAACTGGCACTGCCAGCTGTGACATAAATACCAATAAGATAAAGCTGCAAGACACGATTGAAGACAACCCCAATGATATGCAATTGCAAGAGATTCTTAACATATTTGAGAAAGGCATGGAAATGCTGGACATAACGTTTTCTACAGCATCTCTGTTGGATGATGTATCCAAATCGACTGCATCACCGAAACAACACCAGTCACAATCTCCACGTCAACAACAAGAAGAACAACCAGAGGGGACGGAAAACGAGAAAGAAAGGGGAGGAGAGAATGGGTGTGAAGTGTACTGCACCGGAACTGGCAGGGCCAGCTGTGACATAAATACCAATAAGATAAAGCTGCAAGAGACGATTGAAGACAGCCCCAATGATATGCAATTGCAAGAGATTCTGAACATATTTGAGAAAGGCATGGACATATTTGACAAGTACGTTTCGACAGCATCTCTGTCTGTTGATGTATCCAAATCGACTGCATCACCGAAACAACAGCAGTCAGAACCTTCATCGCCAGCACGTGAACAACAACAAGAACAACCAGAGGGTAAGGAAAAAGAGAAAGACAAGATGCCACTGCGCAAGTGAATGACAACAAGACTGTTGATACCAACCAAAAAATGACGCCATTACCCTAAACCATCGTTAATTCATCAGTGGTGCTGTGTTATTGCACATAACTTTTCTTTGTTTGTTTGTCACTGTCATTCTAGACTGATATCTCATATATCGGTTCAAAATATCATTTTAGTGTCATATTTCTGTTATTCTCTATTCTATATTTTCTTATCAATTTATTTGTTGTTTTTAATATATTTTGTAATATTTTAAAATATATTTTATAGTGTAGTATAAAATAATGAAGAAAATGAAAAGTTTTTTATATTTTTAAAATAAAGATAATAGTATATATATGATAATGATATATATTTATAGTATTATATAAAACAAAAATTATTAATGATATGGAGGTGAGCATAACTAAATGGACATTCCATCCATCTTGAGAGCTATCAAGCATCCAGAGGGATCTAATTTCTTGAGGTATCCAATCATGTGTAATTTTTTTTAATCTTATACTTCAAAAATTTGATCCCTCTCTTTTTTTTTTTTGATAAATTCAAGCTTAAGTTTTAATTTTTAATTTTTTAGTTAATTAATTAAAAACACACTCACTCACATACATAATAGATAATAGTATTACTTATATATATATATATATATGGATATCATTAATTTACATATATTATACTAATTAATTAAAACTGTATTAGGATTATACAAACATTATATATTATTAAATCAAAATTGTATTATAATTATGAAAAATAAATATATAAAACTATAAAGTTAAAAAAAACTAGTATTTAAATAATATAAATAATGTTATCATAGTAATTGTTAATTAACATAGAAAAAACCTATCATTTTTCATCATTTTCCATAATTGTATTTGGCTTGATATCTAAGCTATGCATATAGCATTGTTCAAAGACTTGGTAGGTATTATTTTTAATTATGTTCTAGTAATTAAAAAAATCATATTTTATAATAAAATATAATAAAGTATTCTTTGTTCTTTTCAAAGATATATCAATTATTATTATAGTATCTACATCATTATTGTTTTGTTTAGAAACTTTGTAATTCTTTCCTTTTTTTTCTATGTTATTAATGCCATATTCCTCAATGAAATATAACAAAGCATTCTTTGTTCTTTTCAAAGATACATTAATAACATAGCATTTGTTTTGTCCTACGCTTTTTCTATGTTATTAATGCCATATTCCTCAATGAAATATAACAAAGTATTTTTTTGTTCTTTTCGAAGATACATTAATAACATGGCATGTGTTTTGTCCTACATAATTGATGGATCTAATGCCATATTTCCAAGTACAATGTCATTGAAAAATTGTATTATTCGCACCAATAACCATAATGACATTGAAAAAGGTCTCATTTGCATCAACACTACAATACATAATATCAAAATTGCCAAAATGACACTTTAGAAATAAAGATCTTTGTCAGCATAATTTGAATTCTACAATTCCATGATGTGAAATAAGATGTCGGTAATTAAATATTTACAAAACTCTAAACATGGGGCTTAAGCATAACTCTATAACTTATCAAGCACCCATGTTCTAACCATGTACTATTAGGATATTTGCATTAACCACTTACTATCCCAAAAGTTGCAAAGATAGTTATAAAACAACAAACAAAAACACGTATAAATGCAAATGTGTCATGGAAAAGTTTGCACCCATATTTTTTGTGTAATTTTCTGCAAGTAGTGAACAAATTTGTTCACTTTTAATAGTTTTCGGACTTAGTCTTTGAACTTGACAATGAAGCCTTCGGACCTTGAAATGGATAGATGACTCTTTCGTACTTTCACTTCTCATACTTGATAATATAACATTTTTAGAATTTTAGATTTTTTTGAATTGCAACCAATTCACATCTCATCAAGGTTTTGTCTCATTGGTTTTAGGTTGACATGAATGAAAAATATTAATGGGATGGAGATGAGCACAAACAAATCTAGTTTTTGAGAAATGGAGTAGATGATATGAGCTATATGTAGATTTCTACTCTATTTCTTTGTAGGACTATACCTATGGAATAGGGATTTATAGGACTATACATTTGGAATAGGGATTTACATATACGAGATAACAATTATCCATTTATTTTAACTATTTTAATTTACATATGTATTTTAAAAAATGAAATATTTCTTCAATAAGTAAAACATGCTTAATCCCTACTGATTAAAGTATGATTATAAGATATGTTGGAAAGTAGTTGAGAAATTTTGTGTGTGATTTATTTGATTAGAGTTTGGTAGTCCCAACATTTGGAGTGGACACTCCACCCATATTTATGAGAGATCTAATTAAAAATCATAGAAAGATAACTCACATAGATGGAGGTGGAATACATAAGAGATAAGATATATGGCCATTGACATTTAGCTGGAATTAATTAATTGAACACACACACAAAGGAACCATTTACCTTACCATGTCTAACATTAATATTACATATATACAAATACATGTATCACTTATAATATTTTTAATATTATTAATACTATTATCAATAATAATGATAATAATAATATGATGTTATAATTAATATATATAACACGAGTTGCGTGCAGCTTAGTCCCCGCCTTCTAGGTTAAACGATAAAGAAAATAAGAAGAACAAAATCCATGAAACAATTACCTCTTTCAAAGCACTCATAACAATATGGAGATTGAAACAAATCACTAATATATCATCCACAAAGGTAAATATGTCTATTATCTTTTTATTTTTAAATTCAAATTCTCTAAAAAGATATATCCTTTTATTTTTCAATAATTTGAATTTTAAAAATTTGTCAACTAAATATATTTATATCTTTGTAGAAAAAAAAAATTATATATTTAAAAAATGTTAAAAAAATTATAATAAAATAATTGTAAACATCAATGCAAACATGTGAATGATATCTTATTTGTTTGTCCATCAACTAGCTACCATCCAAATTAGTCTCTTTGCCTAAAATGAACTTGAATAAATAAATTTCAATTCTCAACCAATAAACATTTTCTTGAGAAGTATTTTCCCAAGCACTCTCAATAATCTTATGATAAATAATATAATGTAGCATCCTATCTCAACACCTTTATAGAGAAATTCATTAATGTGAAGATTACAAGGTCATCATCATCCAGCTTTTCCAAATGTCAAAAAGCCATGTAGTGATGTAACAGTCTCGAAAAAGAGTACTTTAAAATCTTCTAAGTAATAATATGCGTAAGTGTCCTACCACAAACATTTATGGTATATACAAGCAAGAGTTTCTAAATAGAAGCCTATTCTGTTAAATGCAATACTACAATTTAAGACTAGTAATATGGATCAAGTTTGTGCATCATTTACTTGCTGTGAAAACAAGTACATGGAATGGCAAAAAGAACATGGAATGGAAGGCCCAACTTTTCTAAGAGACAAAAAGTGTTGGGTGAAAATCATCTGCCCAAGTTAGTAGGAAACATATATCGGTAAATACAAGGAAATGAATATATACCAGTCAAGCACTCTTTCATTTGAAATCAGTAGATAAATTGCATACATGATCAAATACTAACTTTAAATATTGAACATACAAGTAATACCCGACAACTACACATTAGGCTTTCAAAATATGCCTAGCATTATATTGTCAAGCTTGATTTCATTTTACAATTAATTTTTGTTAAGGACTTTTTATGGGAATCACTAAATTACTTGATTGCATTTTACAATTAATTTTTGGTAAGGACCTTTTATGGGAATCACCAATATCTGCTCAATTGGGAAACATACATACCTTGAATAAATTTGTTCCTAAAATGGATTTGGGATGGGTATGTAGAATGAATACTTTTTTTTTGCGAACCTCCTAATTTTGTGAAGTATAATGCCTTTTGGTATCACAAACCATCGTTATAAAGTGTAAATAGTGTAAATACTCAGTCTAAATACTCGCAAACATGCAACACAAAACACATTCATAAATTAGACATTCACTACTATATAATATTTTTTAAACAAAATTAGAAACTCAACTCAGCTCAAGTGCATCAATGGACAATGCTTATCAAAATGCTGATTATATCTCCAAACATAAAATAATGGCATATTTGATAGATTTCAAGACTAAAATAACTGTAGAACTTGGAAAACAAAAGGAAGAAACAAGGGAGAACCTAGGAAACAATACTGGAGTTGGTTTGGCAACAACAATAAGTAGAGGTTGCAGGTCCCAATCAGTCTCCATAAAAGTATGATATACTTTACAACGCAGATATGTTTCACACGTCGCAATCCCAATCAGCCATGGTCCACCAGTTCCTCCATATCGAAGTAATAATTGGCTCGATATAACCATTTGACTATTGAGGATCAGAAAAGAAAAGAAAGGTGGTTGAGGATAAGAGAAGAATAATGTCATTCTCCGTTCGTACAAACTTTTCATCTAATTGATCAGAAAAAATAATAATGTGCAGTAGAGTGAAAAAAGGCCTAACATGGTCAAGCATAGCAAATTGCAAAGCACCAACTTACACTGCCCTTTCATCTCACCACATATTCATGTTCATTTTCTGAGTTTCTTTGTACACATTATTTTCTCAATCAACAGGTTAACTTCTTAGTTACGACTTCCCACAGAAGTAGGGACTTGCTACACTTCAGTCGCCTTGTTTATCAAGATGCATAATTTCTTTACTCCATTGTAAAGGATGAAACATATAAGTATTTTTTTAGAGTATCCCTGTGTTGGAAAAGATGGAAACATAATTTAGGTAAAACGAATTCATTTCTCTAAGGAGCATGGACAACTTTCACCAATACATGCATTGATTTTACTGGACACCTCTAAGGGTAGTAAACAAATTATTGCGTTGCAGCATGATCAAAGTTCTATGGGCCTAATGTTGTCTTCAGAGGAAGGTTTGACATAAAAAAATATCAAAGGAAGTTTTGACATAAAAAAACTATCAACAGATTTTAATGAGAAGGATATTGGAAGAAGTCATGAAGCATTCAAGTTATAAGAAGATGACTGACAACCCTATCGATGCTCCTCCTACCTTGGGTTGCTCTACAAGTCGTTTTAAATCACCCACATTAAGAATTATACCCTTATTCAAAGGCCCTTTCACGGTTTGTTCGAATTCCCCGAACTTCATAGCAATGTGGTCTTTATCTTGTTTCCGAGATAGAAAGCAGATATCTCTGTTTCAATAGGAAGGATCTGCACACCCTGAAGCTGAGCCGGGTTTCACCTGTTTCTATTCTCTGCACAAGTTCTTTTATTGCTCTTTCTCCCCTATGAGAAGAATCAGATTCTTCTTCTTAAGCTTTAGAAGGATTTCCATGAGTCTTTAATGAAGTCCAAATATAATTCCTCTCTACAAATGTCAAAGTTTTAGCAAACGTTAAAACATATAGCTCTAGAGGTGTATATGCTCTCAACATTCCTTACAATGAGGCATTAACTGTACCGTAGGAGAGGTGCATGATACTTTGCCTCTTACTGAAGTGGAAGGAACAATAATACACAAAAAAGAACTAAAGGATGTGTTCAGTGGACGTTTAAAAAATCCTTACCCTCATCAATGCAAAATAAGTTGAGAAGAATATGTCATTGAAGACCTGCGCGTTACATGGAAATGTTGCCAACTTGTTGTGCTCTTTTCAATCAGGTGAACGGCATCCCCAACCATTGGCCTCCCCGCAAATAGACAAGGTGAGAAATACTATTATTGACCTGAACACTCTCTAGCAATGACCATATCAAATCCTTGGCATTTAGCTGAGCAAAGTGGAATATACATGAATCGATCACCTACTCACAGCCTGCACCTAAGAAGAATTTATCAAATAATAAATCATCTAAGGGGTCCCAAGGTTGGATTTCGTGTCTGTATTTTCTAGAGACAGAACCTCACAGGGTTTAGAAGGCTCATTCAAGCATCTATGAATTTACTCCCATGGGTGCAGAAATTGGGGGCCCGAACATTCCCTTCCCAAAACATGAGGAGGATTTCTTGAATGCTAATGGTGAACTCATCTTTCCTGCTTTGGTTTCTTTGATATATTCCAATACCAGCTTTTTTGTTGTCAAATCAAGGAGGGTACGAAATTGATGCCAGATAAATGTTTGTAAGGAAAGGTTACGAGAGCTCCAATGGCTGCCAGTTTGATTGATTTTGTTAAGTGGGGTGAAAACCTCTTCCATTAAAGCACAAATGAGTGTAGGGCATCCTTTGATGGTGTTGAGTATCAACAACCCTCCCGAAGTCAAGGCTATTGTTGAATTGAAGATGGGAAACTTTTGGGCAACCCCAATCTCCTGGGTAGAGAACAACTCTCATGCAGCAATAGAGGAGAGCACTAAAACGTTGCAATATACATTCACGACAGTCTGGTACTGGAGATGCCCCAGCATCAAGTATTCAACACAATATGCACCAAATATGCATCAAGTCTTCCACACAATATGCAGCGAATACTTCGATGAACAACAAAACTTCAATATGATGGAGGGAAAACACTACAATAAAAAACACCTTCAACGCAACAATAGATTAGAGTTCACCAAGGCAATAGCAGAATTCTAAGCACAGGAAAACTAAAGGGACAAAAATTATTTTGATTAATGATATATTATATGCACAGGTGGACGGGTTAACTATTTGAATACGACTCTCAACAAGTTTTGTATGCATTTAACTTTTTCCCAAAGGTTATTTCTTTTTACACAGATTTAACCACTGATCATATCTAGATACCTAGATTTAACTCTGCCTTGATCTCGATGAAATCGTATATAGACTTTAATATCTGTATCTTTAAAACAATACTAATATATTTTTTTTTCTTTTTCTTGGTAATGTATACATATTCTTATATTGCTGAAAATTATGGAAGGAATGCTTGTGTTTAAAAGAAGGAACGGAACCGGTTTCAATACGGATCAAGACGATTTACAAACGGTTGATCTGATCTCAGTCCTATTTATGTTTAAAGTGAAAAAAAATACCAGCAAGAAGCAATAATCCATCCAATCAAATTCATGGCTGAAAATTGTTCGAACAACTTAACTCTTACCAACAGAAATCTTGAGGCAATTGCTGAAGAACACCACTATACCTCACAAGCACTGCAAATCGCCACACCGAAGTCAAACTCTTTGCAACATAAATTTTGAAGTAAAATTCTTTTCAACAGAAATCTTGGCCAAACTGTATGCACCTTGTTGCAGTGTATTAAATGTGGTGTGAAGTGTTATATAAGACGTTTTATTTGAAGCAATTTAGATGCAAGGACATATGCATTATTCTACATAGGATTTATGGCTACTCTGCAGGATGGATATTGTTCACCAAAATTTATTTTTTCAAATCCAAAAACAGATACACAACGCCACACAAGATTTAACACTGTTATAAACAGGTGGATAGTGTTAACCAAAATCATGTATATCCTATGGAAAACATCATTGTAGGCACTGAGTGTTGCACAATGGCATAAATTTTGTTGTTAAATTTAAGATTTCCTCGCTGAGGAAATCAGTATCATTTTTTTATCAAAATATTTTAACATGGTTTAAGTATTTTAAATAATGGTTGAAAAAATTCACTAAAAAACAAATTAACCTTTAATTAACTTAATTTTTTAAAGGTAATTTACAAAAAATTACAAAATTAAATTATTGAAGGATAATTTTTTCAAAAAGACAAGATAAAATTTCATAAAAAAGGTTTCATTAAGCTTAATATAAAAACCCAAAATGTAAAAGAATAATAATATGATGGTTAAAATGAAAACCAAATTCCAACACTCATACTGAAACAAAATCTTTACAATGGATAGGCATGTGTTTCTTGATTTTGACAAAAATCAACAGCAAAAAATAAAAATAAACATGGACTCTTTTGACAAAACTGCAAATATCAACTACAAACAAGTGATATCAATTGCAAACAAGCATTAGTTGTCAACAAGTTTCATCTTTAAAATTATATCACAAGCAAATCACATTCACGAGATTTAATGATTGCAGGCATACATTGCCTTTGAGATGAAGATCAAAAAATAAAAATAAACATGGACTCTTTTGACAAAACTGCAAATATCAACTACAAACAAGTGATATCAATTGCAAACAAGCATTAGTTGTCAACAAGTTTCATCTTTAAAATTATATCACAAGCAAATCACATTCACGAGATTTAATGATTGCAGGCATACATTGCCTTTGAGATGAAGATTAATAGCTTTACCAAATTCATAGGAAAACAAATTTCTGGTGATAAAATCGTGGGTGGGTGAGTGGCTGGCAACATCGTACAAAACCCTCCGCGGCTCGCAACTCTAATGGAAATTAGAGCAATCTATCTATCTAGGCTTGGCCTTAGTTTAAGATGCCCAACACCGCATACCTGTGAATTCACATCTCCAAACAGGAAAGTTACTCTACATACAATATCAATTTCATCCATATATCATAGGTCATAGGTCAAGCTTTTAGCACAAGAAAATAAAAACCCTAAAAACATGAGAGAGACTTCAGTAAGCTGCACCATACTCTTAAAAAAATTCGTTATTTATCAGATTGCACTAAATCAAAATAAAAAAACACAAGAACCAAAAAACCAAAGCAGAAGACAATAACCACAACTAAAAGATCATGGTAGTCATTTACCTTAGAAAACAAATTAATGTGCTGCAATGCGAGAGAGCCAAAAAAGATTTTGGAAGCAGTCTATATTGCAACGCCTCTTCACTTGTTCTAACATAACAAAGAATGGAAAATGAAAATATTGCAATGCCTCACTTGTTCTAACACCTGTGATGCACCCCAAAACCTTGGGAAACTACCTATGTCATATTGAGTCTACACTAGTCATGAATTTGCAACAGGTGTGAGTTGTCAATCCACTACCGAACAAATATTTCTATATCTAAAGTATATTTAAAGTATGTTTGTATTTTTATTTTTTTAATTCTTGCCAATGATAATAATAGTCTAATCAAATGCTTTGGTCCAATAAAAGTTCAACATGTATGTATATATTTTATTAAATAATTACAGTTAAATAAAACTTTTACTTCAACATTATAAATTTCAAATGTATCTAATCTAAATGTACAAATAAATTGAAAAAAATGGAACATATAGTCTCTACCTACGACAGGGACTAATAATACATAAATATAATATCATTAACATTAGATTTTATTATATGTACTATATTAATTAATTAAAACTATTAGAACTATATATATAAGTAGGGACCCTCGCACGAAGTTGAGGGACCTTTTAGATGCAATTGGGTAAATGCAAAATGCGCGAGAATTGTGTAAATCCACAATGCTTGCACATTATGTAAAACTAGGAATGGCAAGATCTGAATCTGCCCTATCATTTAACATGTAGGATAGGATTACAAAACGCTCGAGCGTTATGGTGATCATGATAACGCTTGAGCATTATGGTGATCACCATAACGCTCGAGCTTTATGGTTAATATAACAAAACAAAAAAATAGTGTTGCGGACCGCGGCACTGTTTTACCCATTGTTTTACCCAAACACGAATGCTCGAGCGATTTCGCCTTCCCAAAACGCATTGGAGAAGCTCAACCAAGGATATTTGGAGGCTCAACAATCCCAAATTCATCTTGCAAGGACGATTAGAAAGTTAAACATCTAAATCATTGCCTCATGTCATCATTAAGTTTATAAATTGTTATGTTTCCCTAATCTAAAAATATTTGTAAATGAAATGCCAAAACTTAAAATTTTAAAATTTTAATGAATTTTACATCCACCCTGTTAGACACAATGGCTCACTGATCATATCAATCATCATTGTCACCTAAAAATATTTGTAAATGAAATGCCAAAACTTAAAATTTTAAAATTTTAATTAATTTTAGATCCACCCTATTAGACACAATGGCTCACTGATCACATCAATCATCATTGTCACCCAACATATATGTCTATAACAACATTCTGATTATCATTAATTGTCATAACCCAAGTAAGCATTATGTCCCTGTTTCATGCTGCCCTAGATCAACATTTTTTTCATCTTATGTAGCCCCAATAATCCTGAATTCATTATGTCCATACATATCATCAGCATCTTAGTTTACACCAACAGTAGATCAACATACTGTAGACCCAATTAACCCAAAGATAAAGGTTAAACTCTAATTTCTATTGTTGCTCCATAAACACCTCATAAATTATAAATATATACACTTATATATTTATTTAGACTTTATTTTTCCCACCTAAACGTGGTCTTCATACCCACATCATCACCATTTTCTTTTGCTTCCAGCATGCCCACACTAGGTTGTACCGCATGCCCACAAGGGCCATATTTATGCCTTTGAACATGCCTGCAGCTAGACCTTCTTCAATTGCCCGCATGGGGGTCTTTGCCATGCCTTCAAGATGCCCGCAGCTTCCACAAACATGCCCACATATGCATCTTCAAGATGCTTGCATGTCACCTTGTCCACATGCCTGCATGTCCATCAGCTTCATTTCTCGATGCCCGCAGATGCCATAAGGGATGCCCGCAATCTCCTTGCCAACTGTCAACTTCAAGATTCTTTGTTCACTTCATGCTTCTTTGCTCATGTAACTTGTTATCTCCAAGTCATCCTTGTCTAGGGTGTTAGGACCAACTCCAAATGACCACAGTATGGGTCATTTGGCTCATTAGGTGTGCCAATTCCCATCACCTTGTCTTTTGTCTTGTCTTTTCCAAGTCCTTGTCAAGTCACCATGTTTGCTTGTCGTCATGCCATTTACACCTTTGTCATTAATGTTGTCCTCAATGACAATCCTATTCACAAGATAATTCTGTTAGCTGCAACTCACCGGGATGCACCAACACCCCAACAACCATAGATTTACAAATGATATTTCAGACTCTTCTTAAGTCTGCAGATTACATACATCATCAACTAGAAGCCTTTGTTTGTTTCCAAAGCAATTCATCATTCTCATCAACCACTCATTATTCAATATAAATCCATTATGTCCATCAGCAAATATCACCAATTAGATCACATCTTCATCATGTCATCATTATTCATGTCATATCAATCTGCTACCATATCTCCATTCATACACTTTACATTGTCCATATGCACATCACAACATTATGCCCATATCATTAGTCATCTCTTCATCATTCTACCAGCATGTCTTCATTCTGTCCATCAATAGGATGCCTCAGTTTAACCAATAAAAATATATAGCTTTGCCACATCATCATGGTCTTTATGCCCGCATGGTCTCCACCCTTATGCCCTCAATGACCCATAATGTATGCCTGCAATGGTCATATGAAATGATATTTATGTTTGTAATGTATGCCTGAGATGATATTTATGTTTGTAATGTATTCGTTCTTGCACAAAGTTTGTACATTTTTCATTTTTGAGAGATGTCATTATAGCACATATATACGTTTCTAATGATTTTTATTTTTATTTTTTGTTTGCAGTGACGACCATGGATGCCCACTTTGACATCCAAAGAGAAATTCAGAGGCTCAGAGAAATTTGAGCATCAATTACTATTGTTGATGGCATGCATGTTATGCTTGCATCCAATTTGGATGCAATGATAAAGACCTTTAGTAGGTCTAATGGTGCTTTGCAAGATATTGCCACATTTAGAGAAAGAAAGAGGAAACAATATGTGGATGGACTTAGCTACAAAGAAGTCAAGAAGTTGAAAATATCAAAAGAACAAATCTTTTCCCTGTTTAGAAATCCACGGGATGGTGAAGTCCCTAATGCAAACAAAAATCACATTTCTATCGAGTGGTGTACATATCAACCATTCATAGATAACTGAATGGACTGATGGTACATGGTGTTTGATGCACCACCACACAACAATAGGGAAATGCCTTTGTATTTTCTGAGAAAGATGTACGCAAATTTTTGTAAAATTAGTCACAGCAGATCTAATGAACAAGTAAATCAATCACAATAGATGAATATAGAAAATATGGTGTAAAACTGTGCAAAACATGCAGCAGTGCTCTCTATCCCAGAAAAGGTGAATGAATTACAATACAAACTGTCACAATGACAGAGCAATTCGAATTGCCTAAGGAGGTCATTCGAATTACAGAATGGAGTAGCTTGACTCTATCTAGGAGTCCTCATCAATCATCGGTGTTGCTCATCAATCAAAACAACCAGTCATCCAGGTGTCAATCTGAGTCTAACTGAGTGTAATAAGTGTAACTGAAGTGTGTAGCACTGATATAGGATCTGTAGGCTCAGTGGGGGCACATGGGAGGCTAACTGGAGTCAGAACAAGTCACCTAATCGAACTGGAGGTCAATCGGAGGTGAAACAGTCAGTCAGGAGTGAAACTAGCCTCAAATCAGGGAGAATCGGAGCTAACTGAATGTAACTGAAGTGAATCTGCAGTGGTAGGTGAACAAGTGCGCCCTTCTCTGGCAGTAGGTGAGAAGTGGGCGCCTTTCAGCTTAGGAGGGCTAAAACTCTGTAGTAAGTGGCTCCCGGGTGCTAGAAGAAGGTGGATAAGGTGCTGGAGGCATCAAGCTGGTGACTGGGATGCATGCAAGTGCATGCAGCTGCATATCCTGAAATAGATCATGCAAGATCCTGAAATAGATATGTACCCTGAAATAGATGATGTGGATATCCGAACACCCCCCCTCAAGCTAGACTATGATGTGCCAACTAAAATAATGTGGCGCCCTGGTAACTAAGACCAAAGGTCACCCCAATACAATAATCCAAAAAATGCTGAAAATAAACTAAGTGAGGAAAGAGGGAAAACCCAGTGGGAAGAAAGCCCCCCCTCAAGCTAAAGCATAATAATGAATCAATATGTCTCCACCATGATGGAACTCACCCCCAACAGTGAACGGAGGTAAGAGAACTTCTTCTCAGTGAAGCTCTTGGTGAAGATGTCTGCAATTTGCTCATCAGTAGGGCAATATTGCAGAATGATGGTGCGGTCATGCACCAACTGTCGAATGTAATGCATATGAATCTCAATGTGTTTGGTCCTCTGCCGCTGAACTGGATCTGTGGAGATCTTGATAGCTCTTTGATTGTCACAAAATAGGACAGTCGAAGTAGTGCCACCAAAACCAAACTCGGAAAGAATACCCTGCAACCAAACTGCCTGAATGCAGGCATTGACTGCCCCTCGATACTCTGCCTCTGCTGAATAAAGTGCAATGGCTGCTTGCTTTTTGCTGGACCAGCAAATAGCACCATGACCAATCATGAAAACATAACCGGAAGTGGACTTCCGATCAATGCTATCACCTGCCCAATCTGAATCAGTAAAACCAATGAACTCTAGCTCAGAATCTGCAGCATAGTGTATGCCAAACTGTCTCGTACCTTGCACATACTGCAAGATCCGCTTGGCTGCTCGCCAATGAAGCTCATGTGGCTGCTGCATATATCTTGACACGGCACTCACGGCATATGAGATATCAGGCCGTGAATGTGTCAAATAAAGTAGTGAACCAATCAACTGTCGATACATACTGCAATCTGCAAGCGGTGTGGAATCTCCCTCCTCAAGACTGATTCCTGAGAGGAATGGGAACGGGGCTGCCTTACATTCAGCCATATTAAACTTCAATAACAGGTCGGAAGCATATTTTTGCTGAGATATAGTGATCCCATCAAAATTTTGAGCTATCTCCAAGCCCAAAAAGTGACTCAGCAAGCCCAAATCGCTCATGTCAAAAGCTAGATTTAAGGCAGATTTTAGCTTGTTTATTGAAGTAAGTGTGCTACCAGTAATAAGCAAATCATCAACATAAAGTACAATAACCAACAAATTACCTTTAATTCGCTGAAGATACACATTCGGATCAGATTTGCATCTTTGGAAATTCTGAGAAAGAAGGAAGGAGTCCATCTTTGCGTACCAAGCTCTTGGGGCCTGTTTTAACCCGTACAAAGACTTCTTCAATCTACAAACCAATGATGGATCTGATGTATAACCCTCTGGCTGCTGCATATATACCTCTTCAGCAAGGTCTCCATGTAAAAATGCACTCTTCACATCCATATGGTGCACTTCCCAGTGCTTGGATGCGGCAATAGCTAAAACAAGGCGGATGGAATCCATCTTTGCAACCGGTGCAAAGGTCTCTGTGTAGTCCACTCCTTGGACTTGGGAAAAACCTTTTGCCACCAACCTTGCTTTATATTTGCTGATAGTGCCATCAGCAGCAACTTTAGTACGGTAGACCCATTTACACTTCACTAATTTTCTTCCAGGTGGAAGAGAAACTAGCTCCCATGTATTGTTCTTTTGAAGAGAACTGTACTCTTCATCCATGGCACTTTTCCATCTCGGATCTCGATGGGATGAATAGTATGATTGAGGATCTGAACCAGCCATCAAATAACAAATCTCAGGAAGAAATGGATCAGCAATAGAAAGATCCATACCTGCTCTTTGAAAGTCTCCTCTTGTTCGTCTCGGATCAGCAGGATTTCCAAGACTAGAACCAGCAGATTGTAGAGTGTTTTGGGCCCACTTTGGTAACTGAGGGGGATCATAATGGTTGGATTCCGAACCTGATATGTCATGATCATCATATGCTGCTACAATATCAGAAATATCAGAACTCATACCTTCATTATCGCTGCTCGAATCTTCTTCTGGTGAAGGCGGTGAATCGACAGTTTTCTCCTCAACTAGTTGCAATTCTTGAAGCGGTTCTTCAAACTGCACACTGCGCTCTATGAATATATTTTTAGATCTGATATACATGAGTTTATATGCTTTTGATTCTTCCCCATATCCTATCAATATGCACTCGATACTTTGTGGATCCAAAGCTCGTCTCTTCTCAGAAGGAATTCTAGCCCATGCAGTAGAGCCAAAAACTCTCAAATTTGACACATCCGGTTTGTGACCAAAGAATGCTTCGAAAGGAGTCATACCTTTCACGGATGAATGTGGAACACGGTTCTGTATATATGCAGCAACATTGATTGCTTCAGCCCAAAGATTTGCAGCCAAACCTTTCGATTCAATCATGCATGTAGCCATCTCTTTCAGTGACCGGTTTTTCCTTTCCGCTACACCGTTCTGCTGGGGTGTGTAGGGAACTGTATGTTGGATCTTGATTCCGCTTTGGGCACAAAGTTGCAGCAACTAGGACTTGATATATTCCCCACCATTATCAGATCTAAGAGCTTTGATCTTGCTCTCAGTGGTGGTCTCGACAGAAGCCTTAAAATCCTTGAATTTTCCAAGCACTTTTGACTTGTTTTTGAGAAAGAATACCCATGTAAAGCGGGAAAAATCGCCAATAAATGTCAAAACATACCTTGAACCATTTAATGACATATGGGGCAGCGGACCACTGATATCAGAATGGATCAATCCCAAAATAGTAGAGGCTCTGCTAGCCTTGCCGTGGTCGAATCTGTGCTCGGGGTGCTTCCCAATAATGCAACCGGTGCATATTCCCTTCGAGGAACGGAGTTGTGGAAGCCCATCTACCATGGATTTATTTGATAGCAGCAGCAAATACTTATAATTTAGATGTCCAAATCTTTCATGCCAAAGCCTACTAACCTCATTACCATGTGTGCGAAGAGCAGTGGGCTTTGCAAGCGGTATAAAGTGCGAAAACTCATAACATTTTGCAGTGTGGTTTGCCTTTCCAACCGCAACTAGTCTTCCACTTTTGATATCAAAAATTTCAACTGTATTAGGGCTGAATGTGACTTTTTTTGGATCACCAGTATGTGTCATTTGATACACATAAAGGAGATTCGAAGCTAAGGAAGGCACATAGAGAACATTCTGAAAGCATCTATGTTCTACATGAATCGTACCTTTGCCCTTTGAAGAAATTTTTGAGTCATCTCCCAAATGGATGGGGATGGAGCTGTTTGGATCGAATGAGGAAAAAGAATCAATATTTGCAGCCATATGATTTGATGCACCCGAATCTATCAAGAGAGTGGGCTTCGAAACCGTTGCCATGAGTGCTTGTCCTCTTTCATGATCGTCATTCCGATCCTTCTTCCTTGCACCGTCAGGAAGGGTTATGTTGTTCTTTTCCAAAAGGAGGGCCATTTGATCTATAGTCTTCTTCATACATGAACTTTCGGGATGAAAGCCACGGTTACAATAAGTACATTTAGATTTTTGGTTACCTTCTTTTCCCTTTTGCTTGGATTTCGAACCGGATGGTGCATCCGTTTGCTTGCCTTTGTCTTTTTGCTTGTGAGGCTCGAATTTGGGCTTCTCCTTCTTTAGCTTTCCTTTACCATTCGAGATCTTGGGTCCTTGAACAAATAGGGCTGAATCTTTGGAGCTTATGGACCCCATTTGAATCAACTTGTCATGCTCTTTTGTAACGGACTCAATGAAGGCATTCAAGGTAGGCATCTTCCAATTCGGGGTAGTTAGCCGACCGGAATTGAAAGTAGAGACAAATACCGAATAATATTTCCCAAGCTTGCTTAGAATGGAGAGGATAAACTGTTTATCCTCTTTGATAACACCACTGTTCTTCAATTGCAAGTTCAAGTTCTTGAATTTTGTGAAGAATTCATTGATGGTCTCGAAATTCTTAGGATTAAGGCCAATCAATTCATTCTCTAATTGAAAAGCCCTAAGCTCATCCTGCTTGCCGAATAGTGTCTCAAGTTGTTCCCATATGGCTTTTGGAGTCTTCAATCCACTGAGATGGAAGTGAAGATCCTTGGAGATGGAGAGACAAAGAAGACCGTAAGCTTCATCAAGCTTGTTGTAGTGTTTAGTTCTTTCTGCCACATTGTTTGGCTCCAATTCAAGACCAAGAGTGACTCGGTAGTAACCTTTTGAACGTAATATGATCTCCATATCATCTTTCCAATCAAAATAATTGAATGGGGTGAGGATAGGCTTTGAAGAAGAGTATTCCATTGCAAGGATTGAGTCAACTGATGAAGAGGAAGCTTGCATGCAGACTATAGCGAATGTAATTGCTGTAGGGAAGCTTGCATGCAGAAGGTAGCGTGTGCAATTGGAGGAGACAATAAACCTGCAAATCACATCAAAACAACCACAATAAGGTCGAACAATCCACCCTTTGAGAGTTGCATCACACCTGGGATTGGATTTCAAGCAATGTTGAATAGGTCCAATGTATCAGATCCAGGAATTATGTGGTAACTCAAGCTTCTGGAGTGGTATTGGAATATTTTTCAAGCTTTGCATGCACAGGAGCGAATGCCCTTGAGATATCTCATGCCAAACTTTTTGCAATTTTTAGCAATTCAGTCAAATCTTCTTGTATAAACACCTGTAGAAAAGAGATCTTGTCCCTGCAATGGCTCTGATACCATGTAAAATTAGTCACAGCAGATCTAATGAACAAGTAAATCAATCACAATAGATGAATATAGAAAATATGGTGTAAAACTGTGCAAAACATGCAGCAGTGCTCTCTATCCCAGAAAGGGTGAATGAATTACAATACAAACTGTCACAATGACAGAGCAATTCGAATTTCCTAAGGAGGTCATTCGAATTACAGAATGGAGTAGCTTGACTCTATCTAGGAGTCCTCATCAATCATCGGTGTTGCTCATCAATCACAACAACCAGTCATCCAGGTGTCAATCTGAGTCTAACTGAGTGTAATAAGTGTAACTGAAGTGTGTAGCACTGATATAGGATCTGGAGGCTCAGTGGGGGCACATGGGAGGCTAACTGGAGTCAGAACAAGTCACCTAATCGAACTGGAGGTCAATCGGAGGTGAAACAGTCAGTCAGGAGTGAAACTAGCCTCAAATCAGGGAGAATCGGAGCTAACTGAATGTAACTGAAGTGAATCTGCAGTGGTAGGTGAACAAGTGTGCCCTTCTCTGGCAGTAGGTGAGAAGTGGGCGCCTTTCAGCTTAGGAGGGCTAAAACTCTGTAGTAAGTGGCTCCCGGGTGCTAGAAGAAGGTGGATAAGGTGCTGGAGGCATCAAGCTGGTGACTGGGATGCATGCAAGTGCATGCAGCTGCATATCCTGAAATAGATCATGCAAGATCCTGAAATAAATATGTACCCTGAAATAGATGATGTGGATATCCGAACAATTTTGTGCTGGGGAAGCATGTTAACTATTTTGATATCTTGGAGTACCAGGGTGTTGGGATGGGGATGCCTCAGTAGCATCCCAATGTGAGGCACATAGATCCCAATCTCCCCGTAGCTCCACCTCGTACGAGGCTACCCATGCCAGATGTGCCACCTGCACATCAGTTGGTGCCAGAGACATAAGATTCCTTCCTACTGTTAGCACAAGAGGTTGTTCACCATACCATGTATCTTCATGGTATGCACCAAGTAGGCCCATCAGAGCCACCATCTATGGGTGGAGTAGAGCCAGTACCTGTCAGTGGGGTAGATCCACCACCTCCCAGTGGGGTAGAGCCACCACCTTCCAGTGGCCGAGGAGCATCTAGTAGTGGCACTGTACCTACATAGCATGAGCACAGCCATCAACCCCACCCATGCACAGTATGCGACCATCCTTGCTTTGGTCCTATCTGAACAGATGATACCTTTACTGGGTATTTCACACATGTAAGTAAGTGGTTAACAATTTAGTGTCATTTTTCAATTATATTTCCTTTCTATACACATATATATAGATTTCTAATATTTTTAATGGTTTTAAAACTTGTAGTTACTACAAGAAGGGCACGGGGTTGAAGACCTTTGCACTGATGATGCAGAGCATAGTCCAAAGGCTCATGCACCAACACCGCATGATGATGATGATGATGATGTCATACTTTCAGTGACAACAACTCACAATGAGGTAACTATTTCAACGTGACATTATTTTAATACATGAGTAGATCCAATTAACAATTTAGTGTCATTTGTAAATTATTTTTCTTACTATACACATATATAGATTGCTAATATTTTTAATGATTTTAAAACTTGTAGTTTCCACAAGAAGGGCATGAGGGCCAAGAGGCTCATGCAGTAGAACCTTCTGAGTTACAAGATATTGTTATACCTTCAACGACAACATCTCATGCTGAGCTAACTATTTCAACATGACATTATTTCAACACATGTTATTTTTTTATCACATGTTACTTAATCAATGCTACACGATCTAATATTTACAGTTTTATAAATTGTAGGTTGTAGATCCCCATCAGATGGAAATGATTTCATCTAGTGAGCTCCCCCCGGGTGGGAATACAATCGATAGCGTGCCCACGGAGACACAAAGGATGGCAAACCGTTTCTTAGAACTGATTGATGTATACAATACATCAGTATGTATTTCATCATTTTCAGTTTGTTAATACGTGTTATTCCATTGACCAATGCATTTCTAAATACGAACATATTCGTGATTGTAGCCACTAGCAGATATACGTTCGAGACTATCAGCAGTTCGATCTCCCCGTAGGCAAAAGGGACAAGTGTACAAGAGAGTCTCCACTCATGGAAAGAATGTGGATGTCCTCTATAGCAGACACATGAGAGATCCATCTACCCCTGACCTAACAAAGGTCATTGATGCTGCAGTCAGTGCCACATCTACAATAGCCACGAGTCATATGGAGGTAACTATTTGGACAATCACAATTCATAGTATTTAACCATGTTACTATATTGTTTATTCATACATGTCTAACTATTTCTCCATTTGGTGATTGTAGCCATTAGCGGCAGAAGTGCCTGGCCCCTCTGCTCAATCCATGGTTCTGTGCTCAATCCATGGTTCTGATCGAGTCTCCTCTTACGGTGAGATGTTCATTAATGACCAATTTTTTTTATTCAATTTACCCAAACACATTGATCAATGTTGAATTGTTGAATTAATTGAGATATGATCTTTTATTTGTAGAGCACAACTATAGAGATGCCTTCCATGAGCACACCGCTCACATCTATACCCCATGAGGACTTGGTGAGTGTTTGTCATAAATAATTTGGCCATAAGTTAATTTTTTAAGTTTGTTTATGGTAGGGTATTAGTGCAGTTATTTGATAAAAATAATGATTTTTTTTGCAGACTTATGAGATCTTGAGCGATCCCAGGGAGATGGTCGATAGAGGAAAGTCGGGGAAAAACAAGAGAAAGATTGTTGTACTTAGGGATAAATGTATATTGACAGGCCATTTGAGAGTCGGCTACTTTCCCATATTTTGTATTATAGACATTCAACTATCAATATATTCCATATTTTCTCTTGAGTTTCGACTTGTGCTTGTGATGATTCATCTCTTCCACAAATTGATAAATTATGCTATTGAAATTTATAAAATTACATTTCAAGCAATATTTATTCTCTTACATTTATTGCATTGATCAAGTAACATCTCACCATTGTGTTATGAAAACATTATCTTAATGGAAAACTAATAATATCTTTCAACGGTTCAATGAACTTAGCACATGCATGGTAATTTGATATCTAATTTAAAATTGTGTTTTTTGTCAACTCCAAGGGTTCATACCCATTGATCATGATTATGGTTGCAAGGAAAATATGTTGCAAGGAAAAAACCTCTATCATAATAGTAACATGCTATGCATACCATCAATGTAATCCTATGACATTTTCAGATATTAAGAGGAATTCCAACAGATGATACACATTTCGTCAATGCTACTGTATTTCTTCAAACTATACGTACATGAGCATCTATGCAGTTCGATTGAATGGCAAGGAATGCATAACTAAAGTGTAATAAAATTCATTGGGCCTTCATGTACATATGGTCAAATATATGTAACATACCCTAGTTTGTTAAAATATGCTAACCAATAGCTGGTCATGAATTCACTCTCATAATATCGTTGAAGATATAAACCCTATCCTTACTAAACCCTAGTATGTAAGACCCTAGTTTGTTCTTTACCTCTTTCATATGTCCATTTTCCATTGGGCATAATGCAAAAGTAATAATCCAGAATCCATGGAAAATGAAATACCTAACTAGTTTAATCATATTCCTTGATAATGTTGTATTGATGAATGAAAATAAGATGTTCATGTTCCTATGTTTGTTCTAATAAATTGCACAAGTTTTGTAATCATCATCATCACCCTCATACTCATCCTCATCCTCGTCATCCTCACCTTCATCATCATCTTCATCATCGCCATCATCATCATCTTCATCACCACCACCATCATGATCATCATCCTCATCATCCTCACCCTCATCCACATCCTCACCATCATCATGATCATCATCCTCATCACCCTCATCCTCATTCCCATCCTCATCCTCCTCACCCTCACCCTCATCATCATCATCACCATCGCCATCATCATCATCTTCATCATGATCATCATCTTCATCACAACCACGACCACCATCATCATATTCATCACCATCATCATCAACAACATCAACATCTTCATGGTCCTATGTTTGTTTTGATAAATTGCACAAGTTTCGTAATCATCATCATTACCCTCATCCTCACCCTCATCCTCATCATCCTCACCCTCATCATCATCATTTTCATCATGATCATCATCTTCATCACCACCACCACCACCACCATCATCATCATCATCTTCTTCTTCTTCTTCATCACCACCACCACCACCATCATCATCATCATCCTCATCTTCCTCATCCTCATCATCATCACGATAAACCAGTATCTTCATCATCATCATCATCGTCAACATATTCATCATCACGATCATCATGCTCATCACCCTCATCACCAACATCTTCATCATCATCACCACCACCATCATGATCATCATCCTCATCATCCTCACCCTCATCCACATCCTCACCATCATCATGATCATCATCCTCATCACCTCATCCCCATCCCCATCCTCATCCTCCTCACCCTCATCATCATCATCACCATTGCCATCATCATCATCTTCATCACCACCACCATCATCAACATCATATTCATCATCATCATCATCAACATCAACATCTTCATGGTCCTATGTTTGTTTTGGTAAATTGCACTAGTTTCGTAATCATCATCATCACTCTCATCCTCATCCTCATCATCCTCACCCTCATCATCATCATCCTCACCCTAATCATCATCATCATCATCATCATCATCCTCACCATGCTCTTCCTACCCATGTTTTCACCATCACCACCCCATTTTTCACCATAAGAAGGGAAGCGCTAGCCACAAGTGCCCGGTGGAGGATTTTGCAGAGTTGACCCCCGTGGGCAAAAATTGCATAGTCCCTCACTGAGCAAAACCCTGGTTTGCATAATGCACCTACAAGATGACACGTGGGACATGGGACCAGTGGAGAGGGGCACCCCTAGCACTGTCCTGACGTCCTGAATCCAATGGAGTTGACGGTTCGTCGATCGAAGCGATGGTCTTCATTCTATGGCTCGTTTCGTCCGACATCCAAAAGGCCTTCAGGGACACCTGCCAGATCCCTGCTGGGGGCATAGAAGTCCAACCGTGCAGCAAAACCTATTTCTGGGGAGTCCTGTAGGTGTGTCTAGGATGGTTCCAGCTGGGAACTCTAGCCAGAAGTGCTCGGTGGATGATTTTGCAAAGTTGACCCGTGTGGGAAAAAATTGTACAGTCCGTCACTGAGCAAAACCCTAGTTTGCAGAATGCACCTATAAGATGACACGTGGGCCATGGGACTGACAGAGAGGAGCACCCATAGCATTGTCCCGACGTCCTGAATCCAACAGAGTCGACAATTTGTCAATCGAAGCGACGATATTCATTCTATGGCTCATTTCATCTGGCATACAAAAGGCCTTCAGGGACACCTGCCAGATGCTTGACGGGGGCATAGAAGTCCAACCGTGCAGCAAAACCTAGTTCCAGGGAGCCCTGCAGGTGTTTCTAGGAAGGTTCCAGTTGGGAAAGCTAGCCACAAGTGCCCGGTGGAGGATTTTGCAGAGTCGACCCTCGTGGGAAAAAATTGCACAATCCCTCACTGAGCAAAACCCTAGTTTGCATAATGCACCTACAAGATGACACGTGGGACATGGGACCAGTGGAGAGGGGCACCCCTAGCACTGTCCCGGTGTCCTGAATCCAATGGAGTTGATGGTTTGTTGATCGAAGCGATGGTATTCATTCTATGGCTCGTTCCATCCAACATCCAAAAGGCCTTTAGGGACACCTTCCAGATGCTTGTTGGGGGCATAGAAGTCCAACCGTGCAGCAAAACCGAGTTGCGGGGAGTCCTGCAAGTGTTTCTAGGATGGTTCTAGCTGGGAACACTAGCCACAAGTGCCCGGTGGACGATTTTTCAGAGTTGACCCCTGTGGGAAAAAATTGCATAGTCCCTCATTGAGCAAAACCCTAGTTTGTAGAATTCACCTACAAGATGACACGTGGGCCACGATACTAGAGGATAGGGGCACCCCTAGCACTGTCCCAGCATCCTGAATCCAACGGAGTCGACAGTTTGTCGATCGGAGCAACGGTCTTCATTCTATGGCTTGTTTCATCCAGCATCCAAAAGGCCTTCAGGGACCCCTGCCAGATGCTTGTCGGGGGCATAGAAGTCCAACCGTGCAGCAAAACCGGGTTCCGGGGAGTCCTGCAAGTGTGTCTAGGACAGTTCCAGCTGGGAATGCTAGCCACAAGTGCCCGGTGGATGATTTTGCAGAGTTGATCCCTGTGGGAAAAAATTGCACAGTCCCTCACTAAGCAAAACCCTAGTTTGCAGAATGCACCTGCAAGATGACACGTGGGCCATGGGACCGGAGGAGAGGGGCACCCCTAGCACTGTCCCGACGTCCTGAATCCAATGGATTCGACGGTTTGTCGATCGGAGTGAGCGACTTACAGAAGGAAATATGGCGGTTATAGGTATCTATGCTTTTCTTCTGACGAAAATTGTAACAAGATTTCCATTTATAATACAGGCATATTTTTTACTGGTTTCATCAAGAGAAAGTATCATTTTCAATAACAAGTGGAACCAGGGAATCCTTCGTTGTATTCCATTAGCCTTTTGTTCATCATTTCATGCTCTGATAAGTGGTAATTCACCTCTATCATCGAAAACTTGGGTCTATAGGTACCTTCCCTTTCATATTCCTCGTTATCCACAGCTAACATAAGTTAGAGATGTCATTCAAACCCAATTGAGAGCTGAGGAAGTGGTTTTATGTGACGTAATCTTTGGCAATAAACGTTTATGTCAACCAATAGAAGCTCAGACAATACTCCCTGCTTTTAAATGCATTCTAGAGAAAGCAAGAGGACAAGTTCATCAAAGCAACTTCATTCATCTATATTCTCATAATACACACATAATCCATCCTTATCTTGATAAACAAGAGTTTTATAATAGCTTGAATTTTTTGGGCATGGTTATCTCCCTGTATTCGGTTGTCTGATTGGTTGACAAGCTTTCCTGAAAATCTATACGTTGAACTTCTTTGTTTTATTGCTGAAAATTGGAAGGGATTTTCATGTCACCTGCAAAACGCTCTTTTGTTGAAATAGGTAAGTTCTTCCAACAACATAGATTTGTCTAATGTATCAAATGCTACCGTCCAACGAGCCACATGCATATGCTTTACATAATGTTGTGTCTTTTCAAAGAATTCCTCCATGAAGTCGCAAACCCATACCTAGTAGATCAAGAATAAATACATATATCAATAGATTGTTACATATGAAATTGCATTCTGAAGAAAAAATAGTATTCAATAACTCATTACCAACCTTAGAAGTGACCAATTGTATTTTTTTTTCTTTCGTTCCCTCCATCAATATCATACGTGACATATTTGAATGACTGCAAGTTCACGTCCTTCCTCCCAAGTTCATGCTCATCGGTCACATGTATGCATTTGTCCAATAGTGTGAATCCACCACACCCTGGGCATGTCCCATCTATGCAAGTTTTTTGATAAAATGTGCAATCGTTTGGCCTGCTACACAAGATGCTATGAATAAAGTCTCTAGATGGAATCAGTGGTAATGCGACTGAGCATTCCTACACAAGAGTGTTATGCAATACATGAAAAATATATGTATATGTGTCATAATAGTAACCATACTCAATGTGGTATCGACAACAACATGTGTTACGAATTGTGTTTATTTTAATATACCATGGTTTGCATTTTTCAAAGGATCTTTGGCCCAAGTCAAGTTCGTTATGTTCATTCCTAAATCTCTCATATAATTCTGTTTGTGTCATATCAAGAAATTGTTTAATGTGTGGTTCACGATCCTTTGAACCCCTTCTCAATTTTAATACATCTTTTTGGTTGGAAGAAGGTCTACTGTTGTCATGCCAAAAAGTTTGCACTAATCCCTTTACCGCATCGGTGAGCTTCATATCAGAGCGTGGCAACCTGCCAATGAAGGCCCAAACATCTATTTGACTGGTTTCAAGTTGTTCTCTTCTAACACAATACCTACAAAGTGTCTTCACATTCAAATTAACAATTTTGGATGTAGGTTTAAGAAAACAAAGTGCCCTAGTGATTTTGTTAATGATTGATTGTGACAACACACGATGAGCCGCATTGCGATCCTTTGAGCGAGATTTCTTTCCAATTGTACTAAATGCATCTACTAAAATTTTAACGATATGAGAACTTGGTTCTAACTTTTTGGCCACCATTATCCCTAATGTTCTTCTAACAACAGTCATATGCCTAGATTTCAACAATGATAAAAATAATTTGCACTTGTCCCCATCACATTTAGAATCAAAAAATTTATCAAGTATTTGTCAAGTTTGATAAGCAATATAACGTTTAGACAACATACATGCAAGTGAACTAATGAGAGTTTCATCAACCTGTATATGTCTTGGAGTTCTTCAGCGTGCAGTTGCTAATGGAGGTAAGGGTGTTGGAACTGGAGCATGTACACCATCACCAGGATGCTCTGACGTTTCCATAGGAGCCCCTTGTCTTTCATTCTCTCGGATGGTCTCCATAACATTTGCTTATTCCATTGTCAATCCTCTACTCAATGCCTCTCTAACTTCGTCGCTTGTGTAACCACTACCCAACAAGTCATTCACTACCATATTCTAAGGTTGACTTGATGTGGGAATTGAAACATCCCCCAATGAGCACCTACGTCTTAGTTCTTCACTAGTGCCATGGGGTGCTTGTTCATCAAATGTTATTGAAGTTGAGGGCCCCTCTTGTGAATTTCTTCATATTTCTTGAGGTGGATGGGTAGGAATGACCGTGGCATCATCTACGGTTGGAATTGGATGAGTTTCCATGGAATGCATTCGATTCCACATGTCCAATCTTTTCTTTTCTCTAACTTCTTCCATGGTTTCTTGAGGCTTCTCTTTCCTTGCCAATTTCCTTTTTCGATTGCGTGGATTCCCCATGACCACAATGAGCAATACTAAGAAAATAGATCCTAGAGGTGTGCTCAATTATTCAAATATCCAAATCATTTCTAAACTGTGAATATAGGTTCTTCAAGATTGCTCAATTGTCAATATAGATACTTCCTAAATTGTGAATATAGATGAATATCAATCTTGCTCAAATGTGAAAGTAAAGTTTCTACCTCACTTGTGAATATAGAAAATTCTTCATTTGTGAATATAGAAATTTCAATCTTGCTCAATAGGGAATGTAGATTCTTCTTCAGTTGTGTTCATATAGATGCATCAAACTTGCTTGACATTGTTAAATATAGAATTACCTTGAGGCTTGAAATTGTGAATGTAGAATCCTCTTGAAGCTTGAATTTGTGAATGTAGAATCCCCTTGAAGCTTGGTAATTGTGAATGTGGAATCCTCAAATTCAAATGCCAACTGTAGAATCCTCTTCAAACTTGTTGATTGTGAACATGGAGTGTCTTGAGCTTCCTCCAATGCTTTGACTATTAATTGTGAAGTGTCGTGATGTATGGGAGACAGGAAGGAGGGAGGAGAAAACGTAGAATGCGGGAGGATAAAATCATTTTGCAAATTTTTTTGCACAGACATAACGTGCTAGCGTTATGTAAACACATAACACGCGAGCATTATTCACACACAAAATGCACGCGTGTTTCTTGAATATTAAAAAAAAAACTAGGTATTTAATATGTTTGGTGCATGGCTAAATAATGTACCTAATTGAACAAAATGCGTGCACGTTTTGTATTCATAAACGCGCTAGTGTTATTGAAATAATCAAAAAACCTTATTCAATAGTTTATTTAATAGTTTCTATGGGTTAGGAGGTTAACTAGGGATTTGGTGTTAGGGGTTTAGGGATTAGAGATGGGGGCTGGTTAGGTAGGGGTAAGGGGCTAGGAGGGGGGGTAGTTGGGGGTAAGAGTTTGGGAGGGGGTTTAACGAGGGGGGGAGAGACTAAGAGAGGGGGTTAGTAATGGTTGGGGTGGGGGGAAGGAGGGAGAGAGAAAGCGAGAGAGGAGAGGGTGTTGGTTGTAGGGACTGTGAAAGAGAGATGGAAGGCATTGTTAGAGGTAGGTGGAGGTGTAGGGAAGAGAGAGAGACTGAGAGAGCCCGTGTTAGTAAGGGCTAGGGAGAGGAGGGGAGAGAAATAGAGAGGAGGGGGTTTTGGCTAGGGGGAGTAGCAGATGATGAAGACAACGATGATGAAGATGAAGACGATGATGATAATGATGAATATCATGATGAAGATGATGATGGACATCATGATGATGATGATGAATATGATGATGATGATTATGATGATGATGATGGTGATGAATATCATGATGAAGATGAAGATGAAGATGGTGATGAAGATGATGATGATGATGATGATGATGATGATGATGATGAATATCACGACGAGGATGATGAGGATGAAAATGATGCTGATGAAGATGATGATGATGATGATGAAGAGGATGATGATGATGATGATGATGATGATGATGGTGGTGATGATGATGATGGTGATGATAAAGAAGACGATAATGATGATCAATACCCAATCATGATGAATATGGTGATGAGGATGATGATGGTAATGATAAAGAAGAGGATGGCGATGATGATGATGATGATGATGATGATGATCAATCATCAATCATGATGAAGATGAAGATGAAGATGAAGATGGTGATGAGGATGATGATTATGATGACGGTCGTGATGGTGATGATGGTGATCATAAAGAAGAGGATGATGATGATGATGATGGTCAATCATCAATCATGATGAAGATGGTGGTGAGGATGATGATGATGATGGAGATGACGATGACGATGATGACGATGATGATGATGATGATGACGATGATGACAACGA